>VZRN01011464.1:3948531-4049882 GCA_013397935.1 Dasyornis broadbenti | reverse complement strand
TGAAGTTCGGTGGGTGCGGGGGAGGCGCACGGATCGGGGGGATCTCACCGGCGGCTGGGCTGGCGCCGCTGCTTCGGCTGGAAGCCGGTACTGGGGAATGACATCGTGCTCTCTCTAGTTCAAAACATCCCATTTTGCTTCTGTGTTTCTTAACTTCTTGGGTGTTTGGATACGTGATGTGTTGCTGACCTTTTTGCCGGCAGTAGTTTGTACTAAAACTTCTGCTGGTGAGTGGTCCTTACAACGCGCGCTGTCATTTGTGCTCTGGCAGCTGCTGCTGCAGAAAAGGCAACTCCGAGAGAGCATCCTCAGCGTGTGCTGTGCACGCCTGCACTCCAGGGGCTGTGCCCACGAGGGTTGTTGGACCCACCAGCTCCTTTAGTGTTTGTGATGCTGAGTGGCTGTCCACAGGATCAAAAACAGCCTGGAAGGTAACGATACAGATGAAATACCAAGAAGAGCTCCCTGGTGCAGTACAAACGTTGCATTATCTTTTTGGACACAAGGCTAAAATCTGTGCAGGGTTTCTTTATGGAACCTACAGTTTGGGAGAACAGCTGCAGTGTCTGAAACCAATAAACATCTCTGCTGAACTGAAATTCTGACAGTGGCCCTAAGTTAAGGGAGACTCAGAGATTTGTGTTCAGTCATTAATGTGTTTTTGGTTTTTTCCTGTGGATTTGGCCAATTTCCTGTACAGTGCAGAATGTTTCACCCTGTTGAAAAAGCTTTTTGATGTACAATGCACCTGGTCTCTTGTTTTGCCCAAAGTTATTCAAGATGGCTACTTTAGTTCATTTGATGCCCTGCTGCAGCTGTGATATGAGAAATGATGAATAATCCCATCCCAATTACTCTTCCTACATTATCTATGACTTTTGTAGAACATGATGTTACACACAACAAAGATATTCTTCACCTTTTATCTTACCTTACTTTTTTTCCCACCCTATATCTTAAGGAAAATTCTGCAACATGCTTTTCCCCCCTTGTTTTCATTTAGAAGGACCTGAACTATATCTAATTCAAAGTGGAGAAGTCCTATGGGTTTGACATAACATCGTTGTCACATTTTCCAGTCTTAGTCATCCCTTTAATTTACTTTTTTTAAAAAAAAAAAAAACACTGCTTGTAACTGAAGAGGGTGTTTCTTAAATATGTTTATCAAAACTTATGGTCTGTTTTGTTTCCTAGCAACTAATATATGCACAAATATTCTGTTACTAAAATCAGGGACATCTCACTCTTCCTACCCTCAGTGTGCTTTACTCTGTAAGAATGGCTGTACTGGTGCCTACCATGAGTCCAGCAGCCCACTGCCCTGTCTCTGGTCATAAACAGATGAACAGGATAAGAACAGAACAAATGTAAATGGTGTTTCATCTAAGCATTCTCTTAGCTGTCAACTGTTTTCATCACAGGATTTTCAGAGTCTGATACAGCTCAGCCCTTCAGTGGATCTCTCTTCTAAGTGTCCATTTACACATGGAAATAGTTTCAGGGTGAAAGCTTCCTGGTGAACTCTTGGCAGAGTCCAATAATTTAGTTTCTTACTGTTTCATCATTTGAGTATGTGGCATTCCATGGTCTTCCTGCAATTTATCAGTGAGTTTTTAACTAGTCTGAATAATTTGGCGTCACTAATACATTTTTCAGCCTTGCTATTTGTGCTGATTTCCAAATTCTTGTACTGTTGAAGGTGGTGCATAGCTTATAGCTGAAAGACAATATGGAACTAAGGATATTGTTAAAGATGTTTGAAAATCCAAGTTCATTCTCTTAAACAGATCAACTGTTACCTCTATATTCATTGACTCTGTCACTGAACTGTAGCAGGACTGCCTTCTCCAGGAGTCTTGAAGTCTTGACTCTTACCTGAGAATTTTCAGTTACAATCTTACAGCTCTTCTTTTTATTATTTTTTTCCTCCCCTGCTTGGCAAGCACAAAGATTACCTTGGCTTGCCTGTAACACATTCACAGAGTACATTCCATGATTACTGAGAATCAAACAAACCTAGTGTCCCATTTATTACCCTTCACCAGGTGTGTCCGGATACTGCAGTTGTTTAATATTTGTTTCTCCAGGATCTCTGAGGACTATTACGAGTCACTCCAGACTTGGTTATTCTCAAGGGCTGCAATTCATTGTGTTAAGATCTGGAGACTCAACCTTCATAAAGGATTTCCATGTGGGGAACCTTCCTAAAAGTCTCAGTAATGAATCCTGATTGATGGAAAAAAATAATTTAGTTTTTATCTTGTCTTTGAGATTCTTACTATATTCTGAATGTCAGCCAACACTGCAGACAGTCTTAGGGGCTTTCTTCTTGAAAAGGTTTTCTTTTTTTGTAGGTTTCTAAGATTTTCCACTTGGGTTTGTGGTACGCTCATGCAATTTAGGTTCCCTGGACAATCTGTGGATTATAATATCCTTCCACAAGTTGCTCTTTGTCATCCCATAATTAGCATTAAGTTAGTATTGTCTGATCATGCTGCTATCCAGGCATATCTAGAGATATATTTACAAAAATGTAAAGTTATGGTTTTTTGGGTTTTTACTCAGTAGAATTTTTGCTTGCCAATGAGGTTCTACTTTTAAGTGTCCTTTCAGCTCTAGTTTGTTTTTTTGATCTTCAGAGCATTAGCTTGTCTTGAGTTACTCTGTTTTGTTTATTTAGAAAAGAATTATCCATTAAATATCACTACATAAGCAAAAGATCTTATCCCTTGTAAAAACACATCTCAAACCAGAAAGGAACTGTTGTTGCCCTGCAAACACTTTGGCTTTTCTTTGGCTTTCCTTGGATGCATGAGGAGCATGTTAACTCTATTCTGCTTAGACGATTTTGTCTGAGTTCTATCAGTCACTTAGCTGTAAGAAGTTGAGAGGTTGATGTGAATGTATTCATACTGCTCTTGTTTTCTTCATTTTGGAAGTTAAGGCATTTCATAACAGCTTTCGCAATTTAGGCTGGAGCTTATCCAGGAAGCTGCAAGTTACCTAAAACTCCTTAGAGCCTGAAGAGCATGTGTGGGAGATGCTGAGCTTAAGTATGCATTTTAAACCAAAGACAGCTTGTAAGCAGCTTAGTAGGGCAGGTACCAAAGGATCCTGTGTTTGTCTTAGTGTCTAGTTTTGAGCTCTGTATGGTATTTCAGTATCATACATGATCTGATAATCATCTCTGATACATTTAACTTTCATTTATGGCAGATGTCAAGGAATTACTGTCTAATCAAGCTTATTTATATTTGCATGTGTTAATCAAACCTGAAACCAGCTCTTTGATTTCTGGTAACTGTACATTGACTGCGTGAGTACTCAGAAGTAAACTGAACTGAGGTCTTGCATAACCATAATTTGAGATAATTCTAATAGTCTAGGGCTGCTGAGTCATCTGAAAATAAATAATTATCCAGTCTATTTCAAATATTGTAGCTTAAGGCAACTTAATACCTGGGGTGCTTAAATACCCTGGAGTACCCCTGCCTACATTCTGATGCCAGAGTGGGGGTTTTTTTACCATATACCTTTATTTCTGATACAAGTCTTCTACACCACAAAGATCTTCATGCATTCTTTGTGGTTTATGTGGCTAAAGTTGGCTTCAGCCCTGGTCTTTGCTAGGGAGGAATCAAACTGGCTATTTTTGGAGTTTTGGCACTGAAACAGATTGTATCTTGTTTCCTGCTTGTTAAAATTTCATTGGCGATATTATCCAGCTTTCAGCCTGCTTCTTTATGGAGATGTTTATCCTTGGTTCAGGAAGTCAGAGGGGAAGAGACAGAGGGGCTCAATTCCTTGTCCACTAATTTTTGCAGTATCAAGGCTAGAAAACTGCAGAGGATCAAGGCACAAAGTGTATTTCCAGAAGTCCCTTGTGTTTCTTAACAACATATTTATGAATTTCCAGACTTCTGCGTCCTCTGTTAGCACCCATCTTTGATACAGCTAGGATTACACTACTAACCCACCTTTTAAATGATGGCCATAATATACTCTACAGGATCAGAAATTTTTTTATTAACCTTGTTCTTGTAAAAGTTTTAGTAAGTTTGTATCATGGCAAAACTGAGCACCCTCAAGCCTTTTCCTCATCTCTTTTGACAGAAGCAATAAGAGCAGGAGGGTATCAAGCTGATTGAATTCAAAGATTCGCACAGGCAAACTGGCTTCTGGGACTCTCTTCTCAGAAAGCAAAATAGCAAAAGTCTTGGTTGTAGATCCTCCCAAGTACTGTGCAGTTTTCCAGTGAGTAAATAGAGCAGTTTGGGACCAAACAGCTTGTATTTCAAAAACATTGCTTTCCAGTCCACCTCTTGTAGCCCTTTTTCTTAAGGAATTGTTACCTGTGAACACATTCTACATCCTTCACGAAATTTGACCTCTAGGCTTACTGTAGCCATAAGGTGGTGTGCTTGCTACAAAGGTGTTGTGTTTTAGCTCTGTCTCTTGGATTCTCCTGGCTTGCCAGGTGACAAAACTTCCATTGTTAATTGGAGCTGTCAGTCTCTCATCTTCATGGTCTGCAAACTTACTGTCATGGTTCCAGGAATCACCTGTCCTGGGCAACAGTGTGACAGTATTGATCTTCAGGCTCTGCTGGGTCTCGGGTCTGACTTGGGAATCTCCTCGGGGCAAAGCTTGTTATGCACACTCTGATTATTCTTTTCATCTTTTTGGTACACTTCGCAGGCAGTGGCAGTGAAGGAAAGACTTTCACATGTGCTTAAATGAAAGTTTCTTTCCCAGATAATCTCCTTTTCTTTAGGGAGTAATGGGGCTTACTATCTCTTAGTCCTTCAGTTGTGTCTTGCTGCAAACACTTCTGATTGCTGTTCAGTTTTTCTTTTTCTTCTTTCTGCCTTCAATCCTTTGAATAAATCAAAATCACTTTTTTCCTCTCCTGCCTTTACCTTTTGCCAGTCACTGTGGTGATGATTAATATAAATGATTAATATAAATTATTATCAATATAGACAGAATCCCAGACTGTACATTCTCAAACTTCTTCCCATTCCTTAAAACCAAGGCTGAGTCAAGTGGCAGAAAAATACTTTTGCTGCTTCTGCATATTATCTACAAGACCTAATGATTTTTCTTTGGGGGAGTCTATGAACAGTAGCAAGGGTGAGGAGGCTCAGACTAGAGGCAAACATGCTTTTTCATGCCAGGGGAATAAGTCAGGCTTTCCATAAGGCAGGGAAGAATGACACACACCAGCACTTCTGTACCTGTTTTGGGGTTGTGATGCTGGCTAGTGGAGCAGCAAGGCCCATGTATTTGTGCTGTTGAACCTTATTACTCTACCTGTGGCCTCAGACACCTGCCAACCTTCTACCCCAAAATGTGTGTCAGGGTGCCCAAGTGTCTAAGTAGAATTTCTAATAGAATTGGTGGCTAGGGTGGATAGGAGATGCAGTTAAAAAAGAAATAAGATGAGACTTCATTAAAGGATCACAGCCTGCTGATTCCTTGCCAGAGATTACACTTGTTCTGCTGCCTCTTAATGTTCTCCCCTGGGGCTGGATGGCTCATACACAGACTTACTGAACTCTTAGTGTCCATAGTTGATAGTGACTATTCATGCAGTTCAAAGTGCATGGCCAGACTTAGCAAGCAGGTTCTTAAGTAACAAGGAAGCTGCTCTTTTTTCTTTTTGCTCTTTGTATAATGTGATCAAATACTATGTTAAAGATATCTGACTTTTCTCATTGTGTTGCTAATAAAAGTCTTTTAATTCTAGATTTGGATATCAAAACGTCAGGGACTGGCTGCGTGAAGATTCAGAAAATAGAATGTGATAACTGCAAAATAGAAACAGAGAAGGGGACTAGTGTCTTGCAGTCAATAAAGGTACAAAGAACCCTCTCCCACTGTTTGAAAAGGGATTGTGTGGTGGGATATAGTGTCAAAACTTAAATACCAGTTCTGGAGATGAGAAGTACCCTGGTATTTCTCATTGCAACACTCATAGTATTACTATGTGTACAGCACTTCACCTTTAATTACTACACACAATTATGGCACAAAGTCAATAGAAGTAAATAACGTGGAGTTAGAAGTCCATGTATCTGTGATAGCCAAAGCCAGCAGAAACAGTGGCAGCAGTAAGCCTGATCCCTGTCTTCCCTGCCCCTCAAAGAAAAAAAATAGATTGGGATTTCCTGTCTACTATGTTAATAGTTATGCCTGCTTAATCATGACTTTGCAGCACGCTGCTGCTTTTTTGTGTGTTTTGGGGGTTTTTTATAATTGATATATCAGAGCTATTGACAAACCCTGTAAGTTAATTTTCAATCTGAAGTTACACATTACATATCCAAAATACCTGACTGAAATATATCTGATAAATACTGTATATATCACATTACCTTGTTTTTTTCAGTCTTAAGACTTCAAATTTGCTGACATAAGCTGCTGTAAAATTAATCACAGTTTATCTGACTTAGGTGCTATTTGGAATCAAATTCACTTGATTGATTGAGATTGCTCCTGCAGGAATTGGTATAAATTCAAAAGAAGGGCTTTTCAAATTCTTTGAGGTATGAGAAATTTTACAACACTTTTCTGTATTGTTGTAAGAGACAATTTTATAGCAGACGTAGGGAAAACTGAGTTTAGAGAGGGATGTAATACATAATCGAGCTAGGTTTATTCTACATTTAGGGAACTACAGGCAACTTGAACCTTCCAGATTTGGTGTAATTGACCATATTACTCTGCTGTGTAATGATGGCAACAACAATACATGAGAAACTGCATAATATGAGAAAACAAGGTGGTTTTGGTGAGCAATAATGACAGTAATCATGGCATACCATCACATCAAGAATTTTTTGTGGTGTCATGGAAAAAGATGATTTTTAGGAAAGACTGCTAACGTGTTTTCTGGGAATCTTTGTCTCAAATACAATCTAAGATGTGAAAAATCTTGAATTTTAAAAATTAAGAGCTGGGTTTTAGTCTATTTTTGTTTCTAAGCAGTTCTAGTAAGGTGACTAAACTCATTTTTTCTAGTATAGCTTCAGGAATTAGATTCTAGGTTATCAGAGAATACTTAGTACAGGAATTATTAGTGAGAAGCAGAAGTCTTAGCCTTTAGGGTTTTTCTAAAAGTACTAAAAATCTTATAGACCAGATGCTGTAGTGAAGCGTAAGAGCTGATTCCCCTTTAGGGAATGTGCTTTACTGAGCAAACTGAAGTGATAGTGCCCTCCCCTGGATGGATTAAAGCTGTTTAAATGTTGCTTGGCTGTCATTAACAAACATCATTAACTAACAAAGCAGGAGACCCTTTCTTTACAGGAGAGAGAAAGAGATCATTGATCAATGAATGACTTTAAATGAAAAAAATCTGGTCATGCGGCATTATTCAAGAGCACCAGCAAACGACTTCACAACTGCTAATTTTTTAACTTGCAAGAAGTTGTTCATATAACTTGTAATACAAAAAAAAATGCTGGTTTTTTTTTTATACAATCTAAAAGGCCTAGAGATTTGACATCTGCTTTCCTTAATCATGCATGCTAGTAATTGAACATAAAGGACAAGTCTGTATAAGGCTTATTAATGGGTTTCGTCTGGCATTTTTGATGTGGTAGACATTACCCAGTCAGTGAGATTTGTTGAGCATTGGTTTATTGAGGCTGGCTTTTTTTTTTGGTGGTGGTTGTTTTTTAATTGACTAAAGTCCAGTTCACCCTATCGCTTCCAAGTCTCTAGGTCAATGATAGCAGCAGTAATTCCAAAATGCAGTATGGCATCTAGGTCTTCTTCAGAGTATGAATTATTCAGAAATTCTTTATTGAGAAAGCAGTGCTGCTTCTTTTTTTCTTCTGCTTCTTATTATAATCCATCAGCTTAGCAGTGACAGTGGGACCAGAGAGACCCTTTAATTATGTTCCTCAATTACATCTGACTCCTTGACTGTGCTGGTGATAACAAGAATTACCAGGCATCTTGCTCGTGTTAGCGTAAGACCTGCTATACTTCCTCATTATGCACCACGTCTGAGCCTGATTTGTCCTGCACCAGTGCCCCCTCCTTAACAAATTTTTCTGGTTTTCCTTTGACATCTGTTAAGGCCTTGACAGCCTTTTGCCTCGACTTTACTCAAACCTTTCTCCCTTGCTCAGAGAAGCCATATGACAAATTAGTGCTTTTTTCTTTGAGCTGGTGGAATATTCCCTCTTAGTGAAAGGGCTGCTTGACCATTATAACTGGTTTCTTCTCTCAGCAGATCCTTCTGTTTGTTAGGTGTCTCTGGAGATACCTACCTCTGAAAGCCTGGATGTTTTTTTTTAAGAGGATATTCAAATAATTTGGGATAGGGGAATTAGTGTATATGGTTTTATTGGGGGTATGTGGTTTTATTTTACTGAACTATCAGTGGCCATACTGGTGAGTCCTTGCTATACACTAGTTCTTCTAACCTTGCAAGTTCCCATATTCTCCTCAAGTTATATATTTGGAGGATTTGCTGTTTAACCATTATTCTGATAACAAGCCTGGTGTAACTGCCTCAAAGAAACTGTTGCCAGATTGAAACATTTAATTTATCATCTTAACTGTATAAGGAGAGAACAATCTATTGTAGTTGTTCAGAAGTGGAACTGAACAGCTGAATTATTTCCAGCCCTTAAAATGTCTGAAGCACTACTGTAGTCTCAACTTTAGAGGTGTTGCATTTACTATGAGAACATCTGTTAAAAGAAGGGGAAGCAAGACTTGAACACAAAGACAAAGAAACCTTGCTCTAGAAGTCTTCCTGTCTTATGAAACCCCATGAAACTTCTGGTTCTTGGTGTTTCATCAGGAATGTATTGGAGAAGTGTATGTCCATGTTTTCCATATTGGAAACTTAATTTTTTTTAGGTTCTTAACCTTCGTGCCATCTGATTAGATCTAGTTAGTGCAGTTTATTCCTCATCCAGAAAGGTGTTTAATAATTTAAGTTTCTTTAATATTTCTGATGTTTTTGATTGCCAAATTTAATGAATGGTGTCCTAAATTAAATAAAATCCATGGGAATAATATCCTTTTCAACAGAAATTAATATATCTGAAAATGGAGGTGGTGGTGTGGGAAAATGAAGGAAAGGTGTGTATGTGTGTGCGTGTAAGCTTATTCAGCATTAAGTATAAAAATTGCTGAATAATCTTTAAAATTCTGTTATTCCTTTGTTTATGCTAGTGAACTTAAGCAAAAGAATTGCTGTGGAGATCTGTAGACTTTTTGAAATTAGATTTGTTGAAATTGCAGCTTATGAATATAATTAGACTATTTAAATCTGATTTTTTTAAGTTTTTTTCCTTTCTTACCAACGGTTGCATTTTATTCTCAAGACCTGGTGTTATTTTTTTGCATTTTGAGATTGGTTTGTGTGTATTTCTGTATTTCTTTTATTCTCTTGTTGGTTGTATGCAGCAACAGCTGAAAGGTATAAGGGCTAAAGAGCAGTTTTTACTTGAAACCTGGCTTATTTGTTAAAAAATTGAGATTTGCCTTATGCAAAACAATTTTAATTAGAATTTGTGTGCAGTGAAACACTGTAGAGTCTGGTTCTGCTTGCAGGACTAAGGTTTGCAGTGGTTAATGTGGTACAACCTGAAAAACAAGATAACCATAACTAGAAAACAAATTATCCTAACTGTATGATTTTTTTAAACTATTTTCAGAGCCATAAAATTGATATACGGACGAATGGTGGTAAAGTAATTGGTCTTGGAACTCTTTATGGGAATACAGATATTTGTGCAACAGAAAAGGGGGTAAGTAGGAAGTAAAAGTTTCTCTTCAATGGCTTATTCCACTTGTTTGTTGTAAAATGACTAAATTCAAAGAATGTGCTAAAGAATATTTAAATAGCCCCACTGGTTGTTTGTAATTTCACCGTTTCTTAGGTTTGTCTGTTAAATGATATTATCCCATGCTTGATTTGGATTAATAAACAGGCTCCACAGAAAGCAAGAATAGGCATGTGTTCATTCCATCAGGACAGCGGATGTTCCAGTGATACAACCCATCAGCTCTAATTATACAGACCCCTCACAACCTCTTAAACCTTCTCCTTGGCTGATATCTAGGCACTTGGATTCTGCAGAAGGCCTGGGAGTTCAATTTTGTGTCTCGTGAATAGTGGCTTGATATTTGTATGTGCTATACACTTCTAGCATTACATGGTTGTAAGAATGGAAGAGTAGAAGGTTTTGCAGATTCTTTGCAGATGAAAAGAAGAATTATTAGTGTATATCACATATGTACTCACATGTAATCTTGCCATAAGATGCAGTGGGAAGAATCACTAACAGGAAAAGTTTTGTAGAGGAGCAGCTTTCTTTTTTTGCAGTAGATGGCAGTATAAGACAAACCACAAACTACTGCACTCTGGTTTTGTATCTTGACAGAAATCGGCAATTCTCCTTTATTTAAAATAATGTAGAGCTCAACTCCCTACAGTTCTCACACCCTTGTTTTTAGGCTCAGCTTGAGTGTTTAGGTATTGGAATGTCCATGCAGCTGGTTGCATTAGGATTCATTAGATCTGAGGCATTGCTATATGAGTATGTGGAGCCAAGCCAGGTCTGGAAGTAGCTTGAATGTGTGCTCTGTCAGAATCCATAGGTACCCTTTAAACCAACAGCACTGGGAAGAATCAGAGAGTAGGGGTAACTCCCTTGCCAAGGATGGATTTGAGACCAAGCTATTAAGTTTCAGGCATCTGAAATCACCGCTGTGAAGTGCCCTTTGTCACTGCTGTACACCTTGTAGGTTGGGCTCCCAGATCACACGTTCTCTTACATGGAGCCAGCTGTGAGCTGTTCTTAATGCCCTGCTGTAAACTAAGCAACTTGCCTTTGGATTTTCCAAAAACTGTCAGTATTAATTTATCTGTGTTTCTTTGTAAGTGGGTGTTAGACTGCCTTTGATGTAATAAATGTAATAATTGTATCTGTATGGGAAAATATAGCTCAGAAAATTGTTTTGCTTTAAGCCTTTAAATGCTTTTTAAAAAATTAACGCTTTTTAGAAGAATCGACCTTCTGAAACAATAAAACTTCACACAGATTAAGCTGAAGTGCTTCTTTGTGATCATAAATATTTGTATGTAGTTGCAATATTGCAAGAAGTCCATCTTAGAGTTGTAAAGCTGTAGTAGCTTGAGTAAATTGAGTCATTTTAGCACAAATTCACAGCTACAGAACAATATTTTGGCTTATCTTATTGAACTTCTCACTAACAAACTTTGCAGTGCAGTTAGGAAGGACAGATTTCTTCTCTCAATTGGCCACTTCTGTTAATAATCAGTCAGCTTTATGTCTCCTGTGTGTGTTTGTATGAGATGTTTCTTCCATCAGTTACAGTCATCATTATGTAATTATGGCTCTGTCAGCATTTCCAGCCCCCTCCTGGAGGTGAGGAGGGAGAGGATGTGGTAAAAGGCACTAAGCACTGAAATGAATATTTTTTTAAGGGGGAGACTAGTAAAATATTTGAGCAATGGTAGCACAACAAGGAAGGCCAAGAGCAGGAATATGTGGGGAAGGAGCTGTATATGTCATTTTTAAACATAGCAAGATGTTAGTTTTTATCTTGAAAATGGTTCAGGTGCAAAAACATTCTCAGTCTGATTTATGCAGATGAAACCAATGGAACTTGAGCATGTGGTCAGTTTCGGTAACTACAACCCCCAAGACTCTACGCCCAAGGAAAGGAATTTTTCCAGATCTGGTGGTTCAATGGACAAAAATAATGAAATTTGTTTGACTGGGGAGTTATTAGCTAATCTGTGCCATGGGGACTTTTCTATAACACTTGCTTAGTAGAGCCAGACATCTATGTTCTGCCAAAAATCCACAAGAGTTAAAGAATTTGGAATTGAAAACATATTTATTCTCACTGAAACGCAATCCTATTTTTCCATGCTTTCCCCATCTATAATACTTTTTTAATCTTACACTTGAGCAGTATGACTTAGCCCTCCTCCATATCCCTACCCTGATTTGGGTTGTTCTGAAACAAATGTTCTTTGTATTGGTAGTTTTTGTTTTATTGTTTATAGTAACTTCTTTTCATCTGGAGCTGAGACAACTCTTTTTATTACTGTGCAATTTTGAGAAAGGTAGTTGAGACTGGTAAATGAGTTGGTATGTAAGGTTGTTTACAATAAAGCACTTAATTTTTAAGTAAAATAATATATCTCAATAGACTTAAAACTTGAATTCTGTAGTAACTGATGGAGCTTTTTGAACTTTCCTTTGCCTGGTTAGTAATGCCACAAGGTAGCCAGTTTGTACCCAAACATGCAGATGTTTTTGTTTTATTCCTCCCCTTTAAAGTGTGCCTCGTGCTGTTTTCATTGTGCTATCAGTGATGGCCTTGCTCAAATGTGGAATGTTCTTTGCAAATCATTTAACTCTTCAGAACGGATTAGATCATAGAGCCTAAAATGACAGTGGCTTTTCTTTAACTTTTTGCTGTGGCTGTGTGTCACAGCAGGTTTGCACTTTTCAATCCGGGCTGAGGGAGTAGGGGAGTACTTGGTGGGAAGCATTCCTAGGCCAGATGCAATGTAAATTTATGTTTAAGGTTAGGGTTAGGGTTATTAGGGTTTTGTTGCAAGTAGTAGAAGATGAAAAGCTTAATTGCTGTCCTTTCAGTAGTGACAAGTTATGCCTTAATATTACTAGGTTTTATTTATATCTGTAGCATAGTTCTAAGCAGCAACACCTGCCGTGATTGTAGATATTGACTGTCATGTATTTCTAGTTCTAGCATAGATTATGCATAGCATTTTGATTTTCTTAAAGTTTAATTGTTAATTTCTTAGAGACCTAATCCGTATGGTCGCATCATGGGAAAAGCCTTAGGCCAATAATCCATTCTGTAATCTTATGATTTAGTAGTTCTGTATGTATGGATAGGTAAGGCCACAGTATCATTTGGCTGTCATATAGTCCATACTACACCAGCCTCTTCAGCTCAATTTTTGGGATACAATGCAGCACTGAGTTTGTGCAACACTAGTGGCTATTTGTCAGAATACATCTTGCTTCATCCACAGGCTTATTCTTTATATAATATTAGACTGGGAGGGTTGACAGACTTATTTTTTTTATATCAACTTTTTTTGCACAACTTAGCAATGCTAAAATGACAAGGAGGATTTAAAAATAATTTGAGTAAGTCACAGTTTGATTTAGAAAGCCATGTTTTATTTCCTGTAATGAATAAGGAATTTGTGCAATTCACTGAAAGTCTGCATAAGCAAAATAAAAACAAATTGAGTGGGGGTAAGTATGAGCTATTTCATGTTTCCATCATAAATCAAATTTAATTGAGGAAGAATAGAATTCAATTTCATATGGTTGTTGCACAACCATGTGAATTGTTCGATTTTGTTCAAATAGATTGAAGTTATATCGCGTGGCTCATCACTTTTACATAGATAATCTCGTCTGTCACCTTTTATTTCCCAAATCTATAGTGCAACTTTTTGTATTTTATTCATTCTCTCTGTTTCTATTGAAAAGAAGTAGAAATGGAGATCTTATCCCTGGATTTTCAAGGCTTTGTATGTGTTGAGGCTTAAGTCCAGAAATAGAATCCTGAGTAACCAAGGTAATATTAAAATTATACAGAGAAAAAGAGCAGCTGGGTGGGGCTTTTTTGCAAACCTTCACCAATGGTACCTTTACAGAACTAGCCAGTTAAAAATCTTCCTAAATAATGGTATGTAACAAAGACAGTGGATGTTTCAGTTTTTGGCGGCAGAAAACTGATCACCAATGCTCTAAGTGTCATAATACTGTATGAAGATTCAGTCTTCATTATTAAAGCTAATCCTTTTTTTTTACTTTTCTAAATGAAGTGTTTCATTTTTGGAATTTTTTTCTTTCATCCGTTTGTGGCTACTTGGGTTCTTCACCTGAGTGATGGATGTAATAACTCATAGAAATGTTAAAAATCTGTAGTTCTTATGTCAGAGCTCTTGAATGAAAAGCTTTTTGTTTTGTCTTGTGTAGGTTTTAACTAAGAACCTGATTGCATTTGTCGTGCACCAACAACCGCTTTCCATTTGTTGTGTGTCTTAATAGTGTTATTTCCCTCTGCCTTTTCAAGCTGTGATGACAAATTTTCCATTTATTTCTTCTAGAGTGTAAATATAGAGAAGCTGCAGGGGACAACTATCAATATATCTACTGAAGATGGACTGCTGAAAACAAAGTATCTCTATGCAGAATCAGCATCTCTCTCTTCAGAATCTGGTGATATTATGCTGGGAAGTGTTCATGGTAAGAAGGAAAATCTGTCACAAATTTAGGTGCTTTGAAGGTGTTCAGTAATGTTCACAGTAACAAATGGACTAATGCAGTAGACTATCACTAAATCCGCTGTGCACAGTATATGAACAAAACAGTTCTATCTCTGTTAGAGACTGAATTTATTTTTTTACCACCTAGCAGACTATATATTTGAAAACGATTTCATAAGCACACTTATGAATAGCAAAAAGTGTATATTATAGGAAAGAAATGTCACACATACTAACAACATCAAAATATTCTGAAATTCAGCAATGAAAATGATACTAAAAGCTATAAAGAGGCTTCTCTTCCCCTCTCCCCAGCCAATATTTTTTTCATAGGAGAAACAACTTTTAGATCATCTACTAAGAACTATCATAGGAAACAGTCATAATTAGAAGTTTTTATTAGAAATAGCCTGTGTATTTGCTGGCACCTTTTATTAAGAGTGGTGACAGATTCTGTTCTTAGAAGGAGTTCTTAGAATTTCTTAGCAGTCTCTAATCTATCCACCCTTTGGTGTCCTTCCCCTAGAACTAAAACTAATAAACTACAGAGTCTTGTATTTAAACAGCAGTTGAGGTTCAAATCTGGTGTGGTCTTCTAATTTGACAAAACTCCCACTGAATTCTGTCTGTGCTGTAATGCATTTGTGGTGGTTTAACATCGAGTAAAACAAACTGGAGGATGTACAAAGAGTGAAAATTGCTCTGCTCAGTCAGAGTTCCAGATTTTCAGATATATCCCTTAAAAAGAATTTGCTGCAATTTCTTAGCAATTTTGTGTTGTCCTCTTGCTTGAGAAATGACTTGTTTCTGCCTTAAAGGAGCAACTCCTCTGTCCATTTATATTAAAAGTGAGAATGGTTTCTAAACCTGTTAGATTACATTAATTTTAGCATGCAGAGGCAGAAATAGGCTGCTTTTTCTCTTACTGCATTTTTCTAACATGTAGACTTGTATGGTTTCTGGTACTTCTGATATGCTGGGGGCTTTTTTCCTAACTTTATACAATATAATGATACTGTGGAATGATCAATTTGTGAGCAGGTTCATGTTTCTGTGCACATCCAAAAGTTTATTTTCTTGGTACAAAAATGAAATCACAACTGCTGTGACTTACTTCCTTTAGTAATGCCTGTTGTCATTAAGCTGAAGAAGAATGTGAAAACAAATAGAATTGTATCCAAATTATGCAGACATTTCTTACGTTACTACAGGATTATTTTTATGACCTCTCTACTAAATGGGTTTGGAACACCTAATGTTATTTTAGCTGTTTGTTTTAAAAACAACTGCACATTACCAATTGCTTGGTAATTCTAGTCTATTTTTTCAAGAAAAAAAACATTTTCTGTAAAATAGCATGTTCCCCAATCATATTTTAATAGTAACTCTTACTATAAATTTCTGTTTGGAAAAAATTATTACTTTCGGTTCTGGTCTTTCCTCATGAGGTAGCTCAGTTTTAATAGTTTTGTTTGTAAACACCTGGAGAGATTGTTCTTGGGCAGCTAAAGTCACCATTTCCTGATAGCTGACACTACAGCTGGCTGTAGTGAGCACAAATCAAATGAGCACATCGTGCACAAAACGAAGCTAGGTTTTATTCCTTTTGCCCTGGGAAGATTGAAGTTAGGGCAGCACAGACTTTACAAACCTGAGACACATTTTGTGGTTGAAACTTTGGCTGTACAATCACAACACTGGTAGTGCTCAAACTTTCACAATTGCTCATTTGCATGCTTCATAGTCCTATAGCAAATGAATAAAGCATTGTTGAGAAGGAGTTGGTTTGAGGTAAATTTCATCAGCTTCTGTAACAGGCGTTAGAGATGTCAGGAGCTATTAAGCTTTTGAGCTGACACTTGAAAAAGAAATCTGATCTTGAGAAATTTCTTCTTTATCTAAGAGACAATAACATTACAATGACACTTCTCTACAAAGGGGTGCGTGGGAGGAACAGGAAATCCATCTTTGCAGCTGTCCCAAAGTCTTGGGTTGAGTTGCATTAACTAATAATTTATTTTATAAATTTAGTTTAAGTTTGGACTAGATATTAAATTCCTTCCCAACTAATGTTTAAAATGGGCTCAGTTAGAGTAAGCTTGCTCGTGGCCTTGTCTGGTTGGCCTTTGAATATATTCAAGCTCAGAGATTGCATGACCTTTCTGGACATGGTCCAGTCCTGAATTATTCTTCTGGTGGGGGAAAAAAACTTTTCTAAAATCATAAGTTCCGTTACGACTTGTATCCATTATTGCTACTTCCCTCTTCTTGCTGCATCACCAGAATGTCTTTTTTTCTCTGTAGCCTCCCATTTGGTAGTTGAAGACCACAAGAAGGCACTTTCTCCTTTTAAAGCAAAGCAAACAGATGCTCTCAGAGCATCTGTAGCATGGTCTGGGCCCCTGCTCTTCTCAAGACCCTTCTCTGGCCTCTCTCGAATACAGCAGTGTCTTTCTCGGCTTTATATTTGCTCCTGACCTTGTATTCTGTTGTAATAGTAGCTATTTAATTATTGAGAGAATCACACTGGAAAACATGGTTATTGAGGTTACTTTAGGTAATGTAAATATAGTGTATTATATTTACTAATGTATATATAAGAAAGTGAACATACAACTGCCTGGTCAATGACTTGCATAAGACAAAGTAGAATATCTGCCATCTTCCAAAGGTAGTACAGTCCAATGCTTGAGCTTGACATTCTATAATCCCTCCAGAAAATAGATCTCTTGATATACCAAAATGTGTTCCATACATTTCAGTTATGTTTCTGGATTTCACTGTATATAGAATGGGATTGTAACTTTTAAAGTTTTTAAAATTTCCATCAGACTAAAATACAGACATGTCTGAAAGAAATGAAAAAAAATTTGATTTCTAAAGTGGTAAAAAGCTGCATAGTGGCTTATTTTCCTTTTTTGTGCATTGAAATAACCCTGCCCTGTTGAGAGCCTCCAAAACAAATTGAAAGATTGGAAAAAAGACAACATAAAGTGCTGCCGTTATTTATATCTGAAAAGCCATCTTCTGCCCCATGTCTTATACTGATCCTGACTGTTTGAAATGTTAGTGTTCGTGGAGAAGCAAAGCTTGTAGATGATAGAAAAGATAACTTTCTTTGAAGCAACAAAACTCCAAAACACCAAGGCACTGTTACCAATATTTTGTTAAAACAACTATATTTTGGATGTCATAGTATTGCATCAGAATGCTGAAGTCAGTTGGTTATAATAATCAGTCATTACCTGTAGTCAGGTCTATTTCTATTTGCCCTTGATGTGCCCAAGGAATACTTAAAAGTCATAAGTGAAGTGTTGGCCTTCGGAGAACAGTTACATGACCAAAAGTGCAATTCTGTGCACTGTCTGTAGACAGTGCAGGACACAACACAGCAGGACATTCCTGTCTTTTCAAAAGCAGCTTTTGTTCTAGCTAGATGTTTGAAGTGAGCTTTTGACTCTAATATGTTGCACTGACGTTGAGCAACATTAGTTGTTCTGCTGTTAAAGTATGTGGCTAAAAGGAATTTGATTTCTACACGTTTAATATTTTTCAAGGATCTACTTATCAAAACAGAAAAGAAAACTCCCAGAAAAACACAGGACAGACCCAGGGGTTTTTTTCAGACTGAATATAATCTACCTTCAGCTCTGTGGGAGCTGCCAGCTGACAAAACCCTAGGTCTTTTTGCAGGTTGTACAAAACTAAGTGCCAGCCATGACAAAATAGGGAAAAGGGTGGGATTATTATATCATGCCTTTTTAAAAACAGCGAAGTGAAACCAAATGTCATTCAAACTCGTTGAAATATGCTTTTGTTTCAGCTCTGATTTTCAGAACCCCTAAGTGTTTTGTACAGTGTGTGCTCAAAAAGATGAATTTAAGACTGTTGATGATAGGCTGCTTTTCTAGCTTTCAGCCCGTGAACCACTAAGAAAAATACAGGTCATATACAGTGGAATCTACTCTGCCCTAATGGTTGTTTACTACTGTGTAATTACACAAGATAGGGCAGAGCTAGATCCATTTACAATTTTTAAAGCCTCTTCGGAAAGATCTGAAAATTGTGACTACTGTGTATTACTAAACTGGACTCAATTACTGTGATCAACCTTATTCTTCATTCTGTCATTCTCCTGGGAGGATGTGAGAATGGCAGGAATGACACGTTGTGGTTTAGCTTTTAGTTTAAAGCATTTTCTGTGAGACATTTATACATGGAACTGTAGAAGTTTCTACAATTTAGTTTGACTGTTAGGAGTATAGGTGTATCTTCTGTTGTGAGGTACATCTGTCCTCCTTCCAGATTCTCTTGATGTTATAGGTGAAGGGGAAGAATAAGTATTTTGAAATTCTAAGGCTGAAACACCAATGCCTGTTTCAAGTTCAGTAGAAGACCATTCTATATTTCGTGCCTTACCCAGTTTTGTTTGTTCTCCAGTTTGCCCAACATGCTCAGACTGAAGTCAATGGAAATGTTGACAGGGGGTTGTCATGCACATAAGAATAAGTTTGGATGGAGTGGGAAATGTTCAGTGGGTCTAGGAAGTAGCCTTTGAAGATAACACATAATATTCTCTCCAGCAGAGATGGGGTATAGGTGTATAAAAGTGGAAAATAGAAACTGTTTGTTATTTATCTAATTGAACTACTTAAATCATCCATAGTGCTGTTGCAGGCATCAGAGCAATTTTAAAAATTGCCCCAAATAAAAAAAGACAGTATTGTGCATTAGCCTTGCATATGCCTCTCTTCATTTTTTATTCCCTCACATCCAGAGGGTGTCTTTGACTTTAATCAGTGTTTTTTTTTTTGTCTGGAATCACTTCATTGTCACCAACGTGTTGAGACTTTTGTTTGTAAAGCGACAATATTTAAAATAAATAGTATGCTTAAAGAATACGTTTTTAACATTTTTTCCTCTTTTCATTATAGGAAACACCAACCTTCAGACCAAAACAGGAAGTATCACAGTAGGTAGGTTCTGCCTTTTCTCTCTCTCTCTTGTTCTTCTCTTTTCCTTTCTAAAAGCTGAATATTCAAAGGGGAAGTAAAATGGAGGTGATTTCACACAGATTTCCTTTTCAGGAGTAGCACTGATAACTCTGGCTAAACGAGACCCCTTCCAAAGTCAGCCTTTTGTGTCTGGGCAAGGCACCCAGTCTCACTTGAAACCCCATACTTGCTGAGCATTGCACGAATTAGGCTGAGTCTGGGAGTCATCCTTTAGATTAGGACGCGATAAAAGGACAAAGGAAAACACTAAGTGCACATTAAAAGCAGTTGTGCCTTTAACATAGTTCTCTGTCTTACATTTATTACTATCCGAGATTAGCTTTGTTTAATTTTTATGTCAGGAAGCTAATCACTGATGTATTACATAATTGGGGGGATGATGGAAAGGCTTGTGATAATTTCAGTGTTTTCAAACTATTATGCTAATAGTTTTTTCTTCAGAAATGAAGGCAAACTTTCTTTTGGGAACTAGAGCATTTATATGACAGAATAACTCAAGAGTTAGCAGTTATAATATACCTTATATCAGTGTGTTTTGTAGCACACAAACACAAAAGTGAGAAACTCAAATTCTAATTGCTGTGGCAGAAAATTGAAGTAACAGAATCATAGACAAGGCTCAGTGGTCTTTTGAATGTAGAAAGATTTCCTCAGGCCCAAATCTTGAAGACTTTTGCTAATAGTGTTAACTGTAGTCACTCAGTAAACATCTTGCAGGGACGATCTCTAAGGATTGTTCAGGGACAGTTAACAACTCTTCTTATGTTTCTAAGAGCTCTATATGAACATTCCTGGAAAATGAATGCAATACACATTCTTATGAGTTAGTCATTAAACCACAGAATTAAATTCAACTTGCTAGGCTGTTTTTTCTTCTCCTAAATAAACTCATAGGGTATGAAGAGTGTTTAAATAAAGGTTTCTTAATATAGGAGGTAGCTTTTTCCATCAACAGATTATGATTATTTTCCTTAACTAACCAGTTTCATCTTAAACATTAAGACACATCTTACAGCTGAAGGAACTTTATTTTTCAGATTTCAATTCTGAAAATACTAGTTAAGCTTCAGCTTTTCCTAAGGAACACTAAACGTCTTTGGTATTTTTATGGATTTTTCTAAAGGTAGAAGACTTTTAAGATACTGATGTTCAACTCTAAAAATGTGAGACCATCTCCTGCTTGACCGGTTTGCTCAAGACCTTATCTTTTATTTCAGTTGAAAGGCACCTACAATGATCATCCAGTCCAACTGCCTGGCCAAAAGTTAAAGTGTCTTCTTTGGGGGCTCTTAAACACTAACAGGCTTGGGGCTCGACCACCTCTCTGGGAAGCCTGTTCCAGTGTTTGACCACTTTATCTGTAAAAAAGTGCTTCCTAAAGAAAGTCCACTCCCATACATCCTTTCACTGGATGCCAGGGAGACGAGATCAGCACCTCCTTGTGTCCTTCCTCTCCTGAGGAAGCTGCAGAGAGCAATGAGGTCACCCCTCAGCTTCCCTTTCTCCAAACTAGACAAGCCAGGTGGTTTGGTTGTTCGGGCTTTTTTGCAACAGAATAATTTATCAAAAAGAGACTATGCCCTTTACAACCAATGGATATAATTAAAAATTGGGGTAGAAAATAGATCGTTAAGAGGTAAAAGGATAGTCTGGATAACTTGGTTAGAAAAGGGGTTGTTTTCATGAGAGATTTCTTTGCTTTGTGTGTTGCATCATTTGTTTTGCCGGGTCCCCATGGTGAGTATGGTTAGGACTGCTAAGGAATTTTCAGTAGTATTTGCAGTTTAGTGAATTCTAAATAAGAAATAATAGTGAAGTCTGTTTAGTGAATACATTTCAGTTTCTTATGATACTTTTCATATGGCAGTTTTAGAACCATGAACTAAAACAAGAATATTTGCCAGTTTTCTATCAATAAGCAATACTAGAGAGCCAGTTAAGCAGGAATTGAATCTTCATCCATACTTCAAATATGTTGGAATTTTATGCTTTCTCCAATCTGCAATCAAATCATAATAAATATTTATGTTTTCTTATTGCAATTGGTTTTGTCACTGATTTTACCATGAACAAGGTCAGTCTTTAGGTACTATTAGGAAAACTGGTTTTGCTTAGATTTAAGGAAAGATCACTTGTGTTTAATCTTTTCTTTAGTACTTGACTGATAAAATTAAGTAACAAATGATACTAAATGTTACCTTTGTAGGCCTTTCACTGATATTTAATTGTGCAGTCTTTCTCAAGCTGTGTGACTTAGCTCTTATTCTTCAAGCTCTATTTATTTCTCATAAAACTTAACAAAGACTTTGCCAAGGACATCTTGCTTCACTGTGCCCTTTTCTTTTTCATCTTTTTTCTCTAGTACCAGTAAATTCTTAAATAGCTGAAGCTGCTCAAGAGTGACCATCTGTTCCATTTCCAGTAAAAGACCTTTTTATCCTTGTTTTTCCCCTTGAAAAATCTGGAGAAAATTTTTCCCCTGTCAGTCCTTAGCAAACTCTGTATTCAAATGATACATTTTTTCCTTGTTTTTACCTTCAGTTATTTGCATTCATATCAGCTAACACTGGGCATATATTTAAAAATAAATTGCCTTAGGTTTGTTCTCTAATACCCATAAAATATGTATTGTCGCCATTATTATTTGTTACGGATTTTGTACTACCAGCATATGCTACTTGCTGTAGGGTAATTTTTCATTGCTGAAATATTTCTTTATGTAGATTTGGGCACTTTTTTGTTATATCGCCTCATCTTTGGGATTTTTTTAAAATCCATTTTCCTTTTTTTCTCCCCCTTTATTTGTTAAGAGTTAGAGATACAAACTTAAACCAGCATCTTTATGGACTTTGCAGAAGAGAAGAACAATTCCATGATTCTTAGTATTCTTAATTTTATCTATGCACTTGTATTTAATATCTTTTCTATAACATTCGTTACAAGAATAATATTCAATTATTTCCATAAAATGTTTCATGTTACTTCCATAGTTCAAAGCTTAACAGTTGTTTACTGTACAGTACTTCAATGTCAGGTTTAGTGTTTGGTTAATGCTGCCAAGGTTCTTGGTGGTTTTGAAACTGCTCTAGTTTTTTCTGCCATAGGAAACTTTGTATTAGTGAGGTGCTCTGGGAGTCAAAATCTGGCAAGTCCTCCTCCCAAAACAGTGTTCTTCAATGGAAAAATGTTCCACTTCCCTTGAGGTTGTTTTTAGCTTTCCTGGTAAATCTGTGCCTTGGTGAGCCTCTGCCTACTGCCCTCCTCCTGTATCCTTTGTGTTGATGCCTTCTGCAAACAGAATCCAGTCTCTCACAAAGTGAGGATTCTTTTTATTTTAATATATAATAATTGAAGATCTAGGAAAGAACAATATGTTTAGTCTTACAGATTTACAAAAAGGCATCTTTCCACTGGGAAGAATCTCACAGGAGCTGCTTTTGCATTTGAAAATTCGGAAGATACATTCACTGAATAAACGTCTCTGTAAAGCACCATCAGCTGGTAGTGTGTGGACTGTTTGCAGTCGTTCTCTGTGGAGAGAGCTGCTGTCCTGTCACAGGAGACTCTTCTTTCTTCCTAGAACAGATAAAGGAACTTATTGTATGTTCTGTTTAAAGCAGAAGAGTCAAAGGCTGGATGTTTCCTATATCTGTTGCCAACAAAATTTCTGTCAAGATTATGTGGAGAGTCAGTAATTGGCTGTTAGTAAATTTAATGAGGAATATCTGCAAAAACAGCTTTTGCATTAAAACCTCAGGCTATCAATACTTAAAATGTTCATTAAAAAGGTTGATGCATGTCAATTTTTCCAGTTCTAATGACTTTAACTTTTCAACTATTATGAACAACCTTTTAAGAAGTCATCAGTTAAACTGTTCCATTCTCACACAAGCAAAACTCTTTTCCAGCCCATTATTCACGAAGAGTTAAATTTTCTTTTTTCAGATTTGTAACAGACCTTCTTTGATATGAAGTCTTCAGATGGCAGAAGCATTCACATCCAGTTCTAGTTGTTAATGTTTTCTTGTTAGCCAAAGCCGTTCTCAGTTTCTCAGCTGACTAAGTATGGATTAGCTGCTTTTTTAAAATTACTTTCCCCTCCAAAGAAATCAGCTTTAGCTGATTTTCCATGTTTTTGCTGTTGTAAGCAATGCGCTGATCTTTGGCATCTGTGCTTGAAATCTGGGATCAGAAAAGCTCCAGATGAGTTTACTTAGAGCTAAAACTGTATGGCAAGCATAAAACATTAATATGAGACATCCTTGTTATGATTAAGCAAGTTCATTCTCTCATTAATATTTTTACTTTTTAAAATGGGAAGTTTCATGCAGGTTTGATTTTACTATTTTAGCTACTTCTGAAAAACTGGCTGTTGGGGTTTTTTGTATGCATATCCAGAAACCAGTCTCTATCAGTATCTCAGGATTTCTTGCCAATACTTTATTTCTAGCATTGCCTCTAAAAATACATTTCAGTGACTGCCTTTTGTTCATGTACAAATGTAACTTTTTAATGCTTATCTAGAGTTTCTTCATAATTTCTTTGCAATTTTAATTAGGTATAGTTCTGTTCAGTAGTTTGAAAGTAAACTCTTTGGGACTTCACTGTAATATTGTGAAAGTCTATGTATTTAAAAATGGAATACATTGCAAGTAATTAAAGACTACTCAACTGTACAATTAAAGACTTCTTAAAGACTTTCTATTTGTAAAAATGCTTCTTCACAAAGTTTTGTGATCATAAGTTTCAGCTAATAAGGTATAAAATAATATGTAGGCCTCCCTATTCCAAGACACAGAACAAATGCTGTTTTCCTGCATATATTAAACATCTGTTGAAAATTCAAATGTAGTGAATCAGTCTTTACAAAGCCTGTACTCGGGTATTCTGTGTAACAAGATGTGGCTCTGCACAGCTGCTTGGTTTTTGCATGGGGTAACTTTCTTGGGTAAAGGTCTCTGTGCACAGAGTTTGAGCAAATGAACTCTTTTGGAAACTGAAAGAGATCTTAGTGTTCAAGTTTTGTGCTTGATCTTGACACAAGATAAAGACATTCCTGTAGAAAGATGTGCAGCGCAGTTGAGGCCTTGTAGATGTAGAACAACTGGAGAGCTAGAGGCATAGGACCAGAGTGTGCCCCAGTTCTGGACTGGGGAGATATGTTTTTTTCAGAAACCTGTTTTTCTAAGTGAAGTCTGACATTCAGTAAATTATTGTGATACTTCTCAAACACAGGAGAATTGATAAAAATCAGTTTGAGGTATAAAGAAAGATTCTGGCAAATGCTTATTTTAAAAGAGTGAATGATGCAGAAGTTCTTTTATTTTTCTTTTGTTTTTTAGATTCATCAGATGGCAGTCTAAAAGCTTCTACGTATCATGGGACAATAGATGTTTATGTCAGTCAATTAAGAAAAGTGGATCTGAAATCCCAGAAAGGTTAGCAAACTAAATCAAATGTTTTTTGTGGCAGATTCTGATGTAAAAGAAATCAGGATAAGGGTTTGTTTTGGGGTTTCTTTAACCTGTCTGTAAAAAATAGTTTGTGATTGTTGGTTATCTACTTTTCCTTTTTTTTTGCCTCATTATTGGAAGATATCTATAAATACTTAAAATATAATAAGCTCCGTAAAGGATGAGGATACTTAAGATGGACTTAAAATGTTTGTGTTTTTCAATGTTTTTCTTTTTTTTTTACCTGGCAGTATACCTAGCAGTTGACTAGGATTACAGTGTTCCTTTGCCTTGAGCAAAGTTTCTCCATGATGTATGTGCAGTGATAACTTACACACATACATTTATTTTTCCTGCCTTCTGACTGAAATGTCCCACTGTGAAAATCTGAAGGCAGAAAAACAAAGATGGCAGAGCCTTACCCTACCATTTCCCTTCATTTTCTCTCCTGCTTACTCACTAAAATTTCACTTTTTCCTTAAAATCTCACACCTAAAGTTGAATTCATAGTTTTGCCATTCAGAAGATACGATACTGTAAATTACAATGCCCTGAATACATCTCATTAGTCTTAGTTTTGGGGGGGAAAAAAATCCCAACAAAATGCAAACAAAAAAAATCCAAACAAAAACACTAAAGCATTTTTATACCTGATTTTAATGTCATGTCAGGCACTTCAGGTGGTTTCAATGAACGTGGTGTTTGGTACACTTCTGTCTCCTTTGAGACAATACCTGTGCCCTGTTAAAACATAACAGTTACTCAAAATGGGACTGATGGTGTTAATGCATTAAAATAATTTGTACATCCTTCTGTACAATCTATTTTGGTTTCATTAGTCCAAAGATATTTGTATTATTTCTTGGTTACCTTTTGTATTACTTATTGCTAAGTTAATGTCTCTGAGTTAGTAGCAAAGAGAAAAGTATTTAATAAAAGCTAATTATTGTTATTTTCAAAACATTTTCTGACATCTCTCGTGGCAGTGCAGTTTAGTAAAACCAAAGTTGAAGTTCTGTTTACCCTGTAAATTCAGAATAACTGCCGACAGCTGCAGTGTAAAAAATGTCACAGTTGTGATAAATGAGCTCCATGTGTGTTGGTTTTTATGAGTCATCACTGAGCAGCTCTCCAAAGAGGACCCAAAGATGGACCATTTCCCTTTCTTAGTCTAAGGCTTTTGTGTATCCAGCAAAATGCAGGCCTAAACTATACTGGAAGTTGTTCATCAGAACTGTCACAGGCAAGTGGTTCTACTGAGTCTAAATTTCTTAGCTAGGGTTGCTTTCTGGTGCTACTTAGCTGTTATTCTTACTGTGTTCTGCTTAAGCTTTTGGGATGTATGGCAAGAAACTGTTTTATGTTTTTCTAAAGTGAATGTTGAAATTGAGCAAAAACTAAGGAGCACATACAAAGGAAGTGCATTCTGATTTTGTCAGGCTTTTGATCTAATGTGTCGGACAGAGCTTCCAAACTTTGTGACTGAGTTATTCCAAGGATGACTAATGTGGGCAGGTTGGGGGCCCAGTGTCTGCCTGTGGTCTAATGCAGAGAAGCACATATTTAGGGGAAGCAGAAGTCAGAATTTCTGGTTTTAATCTGAAAGTAGAATTATTCAGGCCACCAAAGCTGCAATTTTGCTACTAGTTTACATTTTAGTGATGCATAGTCTAAACCGGTTAGTCAGTTTTGAGACTGCATGTGCTGGAGGATGTGAACAGCTGGCCCTGAGCAGTAAAGCAAAGACAATCACCAGGATTCACAGTACATGAGTGGCGTCTCATCCTTCCAGAGGAGCAATTCTTTCATCATGTGCCACGCAGTGACTGGATTATTTGTCAAGTCTGATGCCCTGTCCTTGCTCAGGAATGTCAGGATGCAACTAGAAGATTAAACTAAAGTCAGAATAACTGTGAGATCTATTATATTTGCTTCCCTTGATCATTCCAGTAATAAGAATCTCTACCAAAAGACATTGTTAGAGGCCATGTCAATGTTTTGTTTCATGTCTGCAAAGGAAATACTGTGATGCCATTTTCTGTATGTGACATAGAGTATCTACTTGTGATAAATGAAGGTACCTTCATTTGTCCTTTCAGTGACCAAAAAAAAAAGAGGTTACTGTATCTGAAGACTTTAAAAAAAACAAACCCAACCAAGCACAACCAGATGATGATTTATTCAAGTTAGTGAAAGAATGGCCTGCTTCATGCTTTGATGTCAGGGTTAAACTAACTAGCTTTCACTTAAATTTATACCAGGTTCAATTACAGTCAAGGTACCTGAGTCTCTCAAAGCCTATTTAGAGCTGTCTGGAAGAAAAGTGGATGTGAGCTCAGAGATCCGGTTAAAAGAAACACAGAGTGCCTCCAAAGATGATCACGTGACTATAAGTGGTAAGGCTTACTAATCTTGGCTTCCAATAAATGTCTGTCTGGCCTAAGTCAAAGGCATCTACATTTCTTAATTAGTTTATTGCCCTTGGCAGCTGCTTGTTTAATCTGCTTCACGTTCAGATGTTTGCTTGTGCCGTTGTATTCCCCTTGTTACTGGATGGATGACTTTAAAATTTTATTTGGTAAATGACTTGTGAATGTAATCAACTTCTTCTAACAAAAGCCTTAGAGCCAAATTCCTCCTCAGCGTTGGTCCAGTGAATTTGTGGGAGGTAATCCAAAGCTGAATTTGGTCCGTTGCTTTGTTGCCTTAGAAAGTCACAGAGTCTTTCCTAGGCAATCTATTATATTAAAAATATAATAAAAAATTTCTTTCTCTTTCTGAGTCAAAGGGAGAAGTAAAAGGGGTATATGGCGTATTTATAAATGTGCAGTAGTGCAGGGTAGGCTGAGAAATGATGGGTGGGAGGTGACTAGGAGAAGCTGGAGCTGGAGGAACCTGCAATTACTGGAAGCATTCTGGTAATGAATTTAAAATAGAATTTAGAATCCCAGGTCTTGCTGTTTCCTACTTTAGAAAACAGTCATGCAATTCACTGTCAGGGTGTGTATTTCTCTCCCCTACTCCAGATGTGTCTATCTAGAAGTTAAGGCTGTTGCTTTTACCATTTACACAGTTTGCTTTAGAGAAAACATTAACTTAATGTGTCTGAAGGCTCCAGCTTTGTTTGAACGTGTTATGTCAGTGTGACCTGATGTGATAGCGGATTTGAGTTTTGCTTTGGTTTTAAACCTAAGGAAATATGCACAAAAACTTTTCTCCTCCCCCACGTAAGATGGTAATCTTTAAGTCAAGAAACATTAGAAGTGTAATTACGTAATTTTAGTATGTAGCCTGCTTGTATATCTCTTCCTGCCTAGGAACAGTAACTGGAACTTAAATTTACTAGTGGTTATTAAATACAATTATCTTTAAAACCATAATTAGAACTTCTCTGGCTAGAAACCTGTGGAAGGACCCCAGATTTTAGCAAGACTCTATGGAATGAATCGCCTCAGCAGTAAAACAAGACTTCTCGGTGAATGGGGACCACTGGCCAGTCAATCATCTTGCTGTTTTGGCAACATTAAAGCGACATTAAAGATAAGAGTGGTGTTTCAAATATACACGGCTGAATGACTTCTCTGGTTTCCCAACCCAATCAGTGTTTATGTAGGACAGTCATCACTAAAGCAGATGCAATTTTTCAACCCACTGTTCTGTAGGGAAATGATCTTGGCACTTGAGGCCAAAAGCGACTCTGGTTAGTTAACTCTCAAATATACACATCCCAAAGGCGTGAAAATCATCAAGAATTACGCAAAGGCAACAGCATTAGGCCAATGATTACCAGTTGTTTAAATAAGTTAATGCATTATACAAAAAGGGAGAAGCTTCTGTTTCTCTTTACCTTACAGTGTATTCTTTGTGCAGGCAAAGCACTTGCCCCTTTCTCTCAACAATCACTTCTTCTTAAAATTGATATTTGGTAATTTTTTTGTACAAGTAGATTCTCAAATGCTTGAACATCATTTAATATAATTTCTGTATCCTGAGAACAGTATTCACTGTTCAAGTTTCAGGCACAAGGTCCATAGCTGTCCTGCTGCTGTGACTGAAGAAATGTAAAATAGAGAGTGAAGAGGGGCTTTGCCAGATACCCAAGGAATAGAGTGGGATTTAGTGAAAGCAAGAAGATGGAAGTCTGGAGTGAGTGCTCTGGAGACAGAGGGATGAGAGTATGAAAACATGTTTTACTCTTTTAGGACTTTCCTGCAAAATTGGGGCACTTGCTGAGAAAGGGAGAGAACTAGAGAGCAGTGACAGGGAGTTTATTCTTGAAGTAATTTGCAAGGGCAAGGCATCTGTTTCCATTGGCATCAGTAGGCTCTCTTGGAAGTAGTACGAATGGTATAATGAAAGCTGCTACAAAAACAGAGTTCATGCTAAGCACTGGTCCAGCTTCCATCAGTGGAAATGTTTGGCTGTCTGCTTTTAGAATGCTTGAGTAATTCCAGTAATTTCTGGTTGTAATTGTGTCAAGGTGTTCTTCCTTTTCCCCAGCAAGTAGGGGAGCCCTACTGCTCAATGTCTGCCTTCTCCCTGACCCAGGTCTGCCTGTGTTCTTAAATCAGGTGGTTTAAGATGCCTGTGGAGGTAATTAGCTATAGGTACTGTATATGGTGAGAGGAAGAATAGCAGGCTAAAAAGTGCTAAAATATTTAAGCAGAAAAGGAGCTTAGGAGACTGTTATGTCAAAGGGGTTGCAAATGTGTTGAAGGTCAAAATTAAAGTTCATATAATCTTGATTTACATGTTTTTTAGGCCATTTTCCAATAAGTTCAAAGTACGAATGTAGGAACCTGTGTAGTCCCAAGAGGAGCAATATCTATATAATATCAGGAAACAGTAATGTTACACCAATGAAAACAATAAACAGCAAATTGACATGGTTGTTCTGTAAAACTCGAAATAATCCTTTGGCTTTACATGGCATTAGTAATACTTTGCTAGAATGTGTCCAGTTCTGAGTACTGTACATCAAAACTGTAGAGTCTCTAAAGGAGAACGTGTGATCAGTCCTAAAATTGTGATTAATGAGAGAAGACTGAAAAGTGCTGGTTTTGTCTTAGAAGACAAAGGAAAGAGAAGATGCGTGTTTTTAGTATGTAAGAAGTTGCTACAGAGAAATAAATAAATTGTTCCGTCCACTGGTAATAGGACTAAAAATTATGACTTGACCTTATGGTAAAGGAAACAGCAAAGTAGCAAGGTAAACTTCCTGGTAGCACATGTGTGGGGAGGCAGTAGGGCTGTCAATACTGCAGATTGTGAAGACCAGGTGATGTGAGCGTGTCAGATCAAATTCAGTGCTTCCTCAGGAGATTGTTTTCAGCCCTGTTTTCTCTTGTCTCAAACTGATGTGATCGTCTGCTCCCACCCACTCCACAGTAACAAAGGAAAGTAATCAGGCATGTGGGTGGATGGGGACTAAATGAAATGCAGCCATTGGACACTCCTCAGCCACTTGGGTTGCCAGCTTGTGTGTTGACAACTGTAAACTTGCTGGGAAAAGTCTTGCAGTTATTCAGAGACTTTACTTGAATCCTTGTAGCTAATGGTGTCAATTTCCAAACCTAATTCTCTGAAATATAAACCATGTAAATCTCAGTCTCTGAGTGGTGCCAGGGGCTTATCTGATTTCAGATGTTTCTCCATCCCTGCCACAATTCTAGTGCCATGTTCATATCTGGTGGCAACCTTTCACCTGATGCCATGCATCTACTTGGTGCTGAATGAGCTTTTAACTTTGCAGTCACTTATTTCATCTGATTTTCAGCAGTTGTGTGAGTTTCCATGGTGTAAGTCCCACAAGGACAGGTGCTCCTCAGAGGCCACAGATGTTTGTTGTTGTAGATTATTTTGTCTCCCTGCTCTTACCTTCTCAAGTGGCAAACCTCTTTGTATTTTTCTGTCCTCACACAAAGAGCATATGCTTTGGGAGTTACTGCCTTCTCCCAAGTCAAGACATTCTTGCAACCAGTTGTTGTCCGCATGACAATTGCAGCCGGTTACAGGACTCTTAGGTTTTGGTACTAATCCTATCCTGTCTACAGCACAAGAGCTTTGCTAAGCCACGTAAGAACAGTGGGAACCATGTCTCTGATTACGGTGCCAGTCATAGGACTCTCTCATGTTAACCTATGCCTTCCCTCACGTGTCTATACTGGACATGGAGAGGAAATCCTCCACTGTCTTCTCTAATTCCTTTTCTCCCGTGAAAATTTTCAGTACACATTGCCTCTACCTTATGGGTTTATCCAGTATCCAAGTATTCTTTGAATATTTCAGAACTTCTTAGATGAACATTGACACTGCTGTCCTATCTCTGCCTAACATGCTTCAAGTCTTCTCATCCTGCCTGGTTCTCCCAGTAGATTGTGGTGAGAAGCACCTTTCCCTTCACAGCAATCATTCACTTAGGCATGCACTGAAATATTACAACTTTCACATCTGCCTGATGTTCCCTGCTGGAGCAAAGGGGATCTAGACAGATGTTTCCTACCAGCAGGAATAACTTACTTCTTACTGCTCACTCAGTGGTTCCCCATACAGTAGTACTGGGAGAGCAGCCCATGGAATGCTGTGGCCTTCCTTTTAGGATTGCTTTAAAGCCAGTGTGCAAGAGGGTGCTGTCTGCATGAGTCTCCTATACCATGCACAAAGCTTTATGGATGGGTGTGTTTAAGAGTCTTCATCATGAGAAATTCTATATTGTTTACTCCAAGGTAATGTCTGTGTCTTTAGCTGCGTGGAGTTCAAGGGTTGAATACAAACACAGCTGAAGGGGCAGTGAATAACATGAGGCAAGCAACTTGCCTTTAAAAGGGAAATAACTGAAAGAGCTTGTATTATGTCAGTCTGCTGAAACTTCAGGTTTCGTTTGAAGCTTACCAGCTGCCCAAGTGTAGAGCTCCTTCTCCCTGTGCAGCTGTCTTTGTTGCAGTCAACATTACAGTTCTGATCCCAGGAGTAACACTATCTGCTGTTACGGCCCCCCCTGTTTTGTCTGTCCTCAAGACACTTCAGAACTTTCCTTCTTTCTTAGAAGCAGTTTTTATTGACTCTTGGCCACGAGAATTGAGTAGGAAGAGCTTTGTTTTACAGTGTCCTTCTACACACTGCCCTCTATGAAGCCTTGATCCTTGAGCACTATCTTTAAAAAAAATAAACACCCAGGTTGTATCTGGAAAAGATTACGTTCCTTCAAGTCAAATAGAAAGTTCATCCAACTTTTATTAAACACATTAGATGAGATGCTATCCTACAGATTTTTATTGCTTTCAGCTTGCATTCAACTCAAGCTGTTCGCAGCCTTTTGATATATACCACAGTCCTAACACTACCAGTGAACAACACTTAAAATATGATCCTCTTCTTGTGTTTTATGGTATGAAAATACAGCTCTCAACTTCTCCAGTCTCCAGGAAGGCAAATAAATAAACAGTTAGTACTTGACTGTGTAAAGTTCTGCAAAGGTGTTACCTTCCTTTAGATACCACATGCTGGGGAGGGGGAAAAACTCAAACCTTTTTCCTGAGCATTAAATTGAAAAGGTGGCCACACAGCATAATGGTGTCTCTGTCTGCTCCTGAACTCATGCTGCTGCCTTGACTGGTAGCTTTTGGAATTACTTTTTCCCCCCCACCTCATTCTCAGTCCAGGAGGGTGTTTACTCTTGTGATTTAATCAAGCTTGCAAAGTCTCCCTCAGAATCCACTTATGTTCTCACAGTATTCACAGTACAAGCAGTGAGTACAGTTAAGACCCAAGCGGTCATCAAAAGGTCTCCGACTAAACCTTGCTTCTTGGTTAGTGCCTCATACACAAAGCTGTTTAAATATCTTAAATATCTTTGACCCTGCTACTAACCTTAATGGGCTTAATAACCTTAATATTTGCCTCACAGGCAAATTTCCAGAAGTATAAGGAACAAAACATTTTTCTACATTCACATAGCGAAAGCAAAATGAGAAACAGCGCTCAGACAGCAACTGAGCTTTAAAATGGCTCTTGTAGTGTTTCTGTGTTCCCTAAATTCTTCTTTAAGTTTTTTACCAAGGTATAAGCAGTGCCTGAAACTTCATTTACAGCACTGATTCTGTGCTTCAGTGTTTGTTCCTTGTACGGAAGTACAAGCCATAGTCAGAAAAACATGAGAGAGAGGAACTGGGCCAAGCACTCCAATATGCATTTTCTGGAAATATATCTCTGTCCTGCATTTATTGTGTCCTCTCTCCTTAGGAGAAAAAGCTGTATTTTCAGTGTTATAGAGCTCTGTTAAAGGATCAACTGAAATTTTCCTTTACTTCTTTGTTGCTTCAATTTTTTGTCACATGGAGGCTGTTTCCTGTTTAAAAATCAGGCTGATATAATATTTTAAGGGTTATCTATTGTTAAAAGACAGATTCTGTTTTAATTTTCATTCTATATTCTGATACAATACTGTTGAAAATTTGCAATTCAGGAAAGCTTTGAGGAACTGAATTTTCAAATTTTTATGGATTTCTTGTACAATACATTTGTCCAGCTTGGTGATGATCATCACAGATTTAAGTATGCAGTTAGATGGTGAGTAGGTCTGTGAATTCTGCTTTACAGTCGGAAAGATACACTGAGTGTGACTGAGGCTGCTGCTGTCTGGAGCAGTCAGTAGTGCAGAACTTGTACTAGGACATCTCCATGGAGACACCTGAAGGCATGTTGGAGTCTGCTAATAGGGGACACTGAAGTGACTCTGACATTGGTGGACTCCTCTGTGAGCTGTGTACTTCCAAGCTGTACCTCATCCTATTGTGAAGTGCTGTGGATTTGGCCCATAAACTTAAATGAATCCCGCTTAGAACTACTAAAGCACTGAAATGCTATTGAAAAGTTCTGGCACATAGGCCTGAGTTGTGGAAACCAATGCAGTGATGTCACTTGGAGTTTTGCCACTGTTTTTGCTGTTGCTAAAATTTAACTTCAGCTGTGTTACAGGTCAGAGCAGAGCATGTTTGGAAAGTTGGTTCAGAATCTGCTTCCCTGCCATCTCTCTTGCTATTCTAGGCTCAAATCAGTTCTAAACTTAGAATTTGCACAGTTAAATGAATACTGAAGTAATAATAAATGGTATTTTGTAAAGATAAACCAAAATGAAGGTTGATCTTGTGATAAAGGCACTGATTTGGGACTTAAAAGATCCCAGTTTAATTCCCAATACGGAGACAAATCTTTTGTATAAATTTGGAAGGTCACTTAGTCTCTCTTGGCCTCAGTTTCTTAATTATAAAATGAGACTAAGTTGAACTCTCTCCTTTGTTATTCAGTGAGCTTTTCAGAGCATGACTGTGAATACTAAGTGTATGTGAAACGTAAGAAGACAGATACCTCAGGTGTGTAGGGGTTTTTTTTAGGCCATTGTCACAAGGAAACAGTAATAGTAGCAAAATGTCCAGTCATCTCAACAATCAGCTCTTACCAGATCTCTTTTCAGTGTTTACAATAAAATCTAAAATTTTTCAAATTATTTAGCCGGATTACTATCTCATGTAAAGTCATGGTTTAACCACAACAGGCTGTTGAGCACCAGGCAGCTACTCACTCTCTCCCCACCAGGGAAAGGGGCACAGAAGCAGAATGTTAAAAGTGAGAAAATTTCATGGGTTGAGATAAAGAGACTTTGAGATGAAGACAGTTTGATGCATAAAACAAAAGCTGTGCACACAAACAGAGCAAAACAAGGGATTCCTTCACTACTTCCCAGGGGCAGGCAGGTGTTCAGTCATCCCCAGGAAAGCAGGGCTGTATCTCATGTAACAGAGTGAGACAGATGCCATCAGTCTGAATGTCCCCTGCTCCTCCTTCTGCCAGCTCTGTTTACTGAATATGATGCCATACAGTTTTGGAATATCCCTTTGGTCACTTGGGGTCAGCTGTCCTGACTGTGTCCCCTCCCAGCTCATTGTGTGCCCCCAGCCTCCTCGCTGGCAGGGCAGTATTGGAAGCAGAAAAGGCCTTGATGCTGTGTGAGGGCCACCCAGAAATAACAAATTTTATATATTATCAACACTGTTTTCAGCACCAACCTAAAATATGGTCCATACTAGCTACTATAAAAAAATTAACCCTATTCCAGACAAAACCAGTACATGTAGGGTTTGTGTGGCAAGGTTTTGATAGCAGGGGGCTCTAGGGGTGGCTTTGCGAGAAGCTGCCAGAAGCTTCCCCTGTGTTCTACAGAGCCAGTGCTAACCAGCTCCAGCATGGGCCCATGAACAGCCATGTATAATAAAAACTACTGCTCTGTTATAAGGATGTATTACGGGAAATTAGATTAATACAAAAAAAACTGTATCAAGAAGGAAATGTCAGAAGCCTCTGCTAATAGTACCCAAATTCTACCAAATAAAAATGCTATAAGTGCTTGCAGCGAGCTTGCAAAAAAAATGACAATGTGAAGATGATATGTTTAGTGTGTGTCAAATTAAACTAACAGAACTCTCTTTTCCAGGTCACATGAATCAAAGGGATGAAACAGACAAATGGATTAAGGCTGACACACAAAATGGCAAAGTGTGTCTTAAAACCCAAAGCTGGATCCAGTCTGTCAAGCTGAAGAGTTCTTAAAGGTGAAATAGGCTGAAGAGTTTAAATCAAGAAACTACAGAGGAACATTTCTGTAAAATTATGAAACTTTTTTGATGTATATTCTTAATATAAAAGAGAAACAATATTAAAAATGAGAGCATTTTAACCCAAGATTTGCCTGTCACAGTGGTGTTGCTAAACAGTCTGGTTTACTTTTAGTGCCTTTTAGGAGCAAGATGATCTTACATATTCAGAATTTATATAACTTGACCCACTTACCATATCAGTTTAAAAGCTGGTAACTTTCAAACAAAAGTTTGGAGTTTTGATTTAAAAATTAAAAAAGCATTTTCAACACTTCCAAGATGACATACTTTGCAAACTCTTGTTATACTTTTAAATTAAATGTCTCAATACTGTGGGAATTCTGCTGGTTTATGCAAAATGCAGAGTTTTCTTCATTCAAATTGTGTCATGGATAGGATAAAATCGCTTTCAGAACTGGTGTTCTTATGTGATCTTCTCATTTGGTGTTTGAACCGTGAGCAGTTTCTGCCTGGTCAATGGGTACTCTATGTGTAAAAATAGAGTGAAATGGCAGAAATTGCTCCGTGTCATCCTGAACTGCTTGTTTGTGGATAGAAATAACAACTCTAGCTCTGTCTACCACTGCAAAGATATGTCTACTACTACTCACCTGCAAAGAAAAGCTTTTAAAATAAATAAAAAAGCAATGGATCTGGCTGATTTCAAGGAGGAACACTCCACCAACTGGACTTCAGGTTAAGAGTCCGCCTGAACATACCCCTGAAGGAAAAGCTACTGTAGAATGGAAGTATTGGCCTGGTAACTGAAAACTGGAATCTCTTTGTTTGCTGCGTTTCCAGTGACTTACAGCTCTGTTCTGCAAAGCTGCCAGTCAACTCTTGGAGGCAGGAAGGCAGAGGAGGGAGGGGAGGGGAGCAGGTAGGTCCTGCACAAGGGCAGGCCTGATTTTTGTGGAGGAGTCTGTGTTACTGTAATACAAACACACAGTAAAGTAAATGGAGCTTTTAAAAGCCTTTCCATACCTCTATATGGCACCTTATAAAAGAAGCAGTGAAATTTGTGTTTCAAGCTGAAATATAAGAATCCCTGCCAGCTGAGTGGATGGAGAGTAGCAGAAGAGAGTTCAGACTGTCAGCTGAGGCTTTAAGTTGTGTATATATGTGCATGTGCTTTAGGTCACAATGGTATTTTATGAAATTAACTTCTCCTTTGCCATAGGATTCCCCAGGGGGTATAATTGCCCCTGGCTAATGGACTTCAAGAATCAAGAGCAGCATTTCTACTGTAATTCAGGGTGGTTATAAACTCCACATTCTGTTTACTGTTGTGTGTACTGTTTGTTGAGATGAGGTGGGCACTGATGCGTATGGAAAATTATATGTATTTTTAATATAAACACTAATATATAAAACATTTCTAATAGTAATACTAAAGGCATTACAATATTATTAAATATTAGTTATACTTTTTAAAAGTTACAAAATTAATAAATTTATAATGGTTTTAGATATCCAGAAAAATTTTTGAAACTAATGATTTCTATGCCCTGCTGCTGGCAAAGTGAAAAAACCTCAAAATTCACACAGCATAAAAACATAAAAACAGTCTAGTAGATATTTCACAAGATTGAATCCATTTAATGGTCCCATTATTCACCTGGAATACAAAGCCTGTCAGCCTCTGAGATTAAGGTTGTGTTTTTTGGGACTACTGCACCAGCAATTTAAAGGACACCTTAGTAAGAAAACATGTCATGTGTTCCATATTCAAAAGAAAGCAAACTCAGGCTTTGAATTCATTAATTTTCTAAATCCAGCGGGAATTAAATATCAGGATTGTAAGTTACTTGCTTAAAGAAGTTTAAATAAGCCAGCAGAAAAATTGTGCTACCACTAAAGCTACTGATTATATTCATTTCAAGCTAATAAATGTTGAGACCAGCTAGAATGTTAATATAAAGGTCAAGAACAAGCTGAAGGAGGACAGATCCTTGGGAATTTCCCCAAAGGCATTGAACAATGTCTTATTCTGCTGTAATGAGGTGAAGCTGTATTTTTCTCTAGACAAGAATTATTAGGTTATCAGCAACTAGGATTTGAATGGCAAATCCCTTGTGTGCTCATATATCTTTTTTTGTCCATTTGAAGAGAAGACATTCTTGTAACTGGAGCAAATTTATACTTTAACACTTTTCTCATCTGTGCTTTCTTTAATTTGGTTATCCTGATCTCTCAGCTGCCAGCCAGCCCCCAGTTCAGATCTGCAGACATGAAGATCAGCTTGTTTAGAGAGTTGGACTCAGTCCACAAGGCTTTTATGAGAATGAGGGCTCTGGGTGCACAATCAACTGTTGAGAAGTGGAGAGCTGTGCTCAAATGTATGGGTGTAGTTGTGTATTAAAGAATCTGTAGTCGCTACCTCCTCACTGCTGTCAATTACTCAAGAAGGCTGTACTTGATGAGTACCAGCCACATCAAGTGTGAAGTTCTCTGGGGAGTCTGAGTGTTAATGTCCTGGAGAGGACCTTGATGGCAAACAAGAACCTCAAATACGCAGATTTATTCATTGCTTACTCTGCACGGGACTACAAAAACTTTCATTATTGAAAGATGAAGACAGCTTGAGTCAACATCTGAGAGTTAGCAGTGCTGTCTGAGTGCAGCTGTCTTGCTTGAAGGCATTCATACTCCTGTGAGAAAGATTTGCAATGCTTCCTTACTAATGCAACAAATGGCCTTTTATTAAAGTGTGATTAGTTTTAAGAAAAAATAACACAGTGGTCTTTTCATGCTCTGGAGAAAAACCCTTGAACTGTAGAGATGTTGCACAATTTCTTCATTTTTCATTTTGAAGAATTTGTTTTTTCAGGCTCTGATCTGTGTTTTTTGGTGAAGGTGGTTATGTTACCATCTCAGTCATATCCAAGCCAGGAAGGAGCGTCAGCATCATTATGCTCCTGTTTCTCCAGTTCAGACATGTATTTCAAGACAGCTTGTCTGCAACAAGAGTAAAAATAATGACAAAATAAAAATTTTCAGAGGCTGTTTCTACAAAGAACACTGAAAGCTGTTTAATGAGGAAAAGTTCCTTGTTTTAACCATAGCTATCAATATTATAAGAGTGTTGTGGGAACTAAACCAGACACTAATTGTTTAGGTCGTAGAGTCACAGGATAAATTATGTTGGAAGAGGCCTCTGGAGAGCGTCTCATCCTGGTGTTGCTTTAAATGTATCCAGCTAGACCAGGTGAGTCATGGCTTTGCCAGAAGTGTTCTGAGTATCTTTAGGGATGGAGGTTGCACAGTCTCTGGGATCCTCTTTGACAGTTTGACCAGCTTCCTGATTAAAAAATTAAAGTTTCCTTGTAATCAGAATTTTAGGTATGCCACTTGTCCTATCAGTGCACCTTTGAGAATGGTCTGGTTGTCTCTTCTCTGCGTGTACTCTGATGAGAGTTAGAGACAGCAATAAGGTCTCCTCCATCTTGAGCCTTCTCCTGTGACTTACCAAAGCACTTCTCTGAAGACTCTTCACATGCTACATGCTCCAGCCTTTTAATGGTCTTGGTGGACTTCATCCACACTTGCTCTAGTGTGTCAGCGTCTGCCAAAACACAGATCTGAGTGAGTGATGCCACTGGAATAATAGCATTGTCTTTGGAAGAAAGCATAACACCAAACATGGTAAATAAACCAACTACATCCAAAGGTATCACAGCATCTTCAGAGTGATTTCTCATAGCTCTATAGGAAGGCTATAGTAAATGCGCAGGTGCCTCTCTCTGTTTTTCTATTTGAACAAGTGTCTGTGGCACCTCCAAGTATTTTTATCCTTTCCTCCTTTACCTTCTGCTTGCTTTTTGGCCAGCCTCTCTGCTCTAGTTATCTTCTGTCACACACCTCTTTTAATATGTATTGTTTCAGAAATGGAAATGAGTACTCCATGGGCAGCACTGCAAGAGCCTTATGGTTACCTGCATTTACCTGCACTGGCCCTGGACCTGCCTCAAGGCTCTGTTTTGCAGCTTCTGTGTTAGCTAAACCAGAAGACAGTTGTCTGTGATGCCCAAACCCATTCATGACCCCTCAGATCTCCCTCAACATTTTCTGGCCACTGCCCTTTTGCAGCATTATAACACAAACCCAATAAACTAGATCAAAATTCAAAGAAATCAGGCCTCCTGAGTGAGACACCCTAAAAGGATGAGCAACTCTCTCCTTTTTGTTCTTTCCCTGCAGCATCAATCCAGTAACATTCATTACCTTCCCAAGCTGAGGAAACTCAACCCACCACTTCAGTCTTGTAAATGTCTCTTTCTTTCCATCCCTTATGTGAGCTGGCTGTCAGCCCAGTCCTGCTGAGCAGAGCACCCTCCTCCCCAGCCTCCCCTGCCGCCAGCTCTGCACTCCAGAAACTCCCCCGGGCTGAGCTTACTCCAGTGCTTCTTGGGGAAGAGCCAGCTCTCTGCATCTCCTATCCTCTCCGGGAGATTCAACCTGATCTGGTGTGTCACAGCCACAGCAAGGTAGTCGTTCTCCCTGCTGGCCAATTCCTAAGCTCTGGAAAAATATAATATACAGCATCCAGACAATACTAGAAAAAAATCCAAATTGAACTTATCTGCTGTTAATGCTGCTGCAGTGTTTTTTGTGTTTTTTTTCCCAAAGTGGAAGTGCTGGAGATAGTTACAAGAGGCAGATGTGCCCAGCTGTAATGCTTGCACCACTACAGCAGGAAAGGGGAAGTGGGCAGGGGTGGAAAAGGGATAGAATTAGTGAAGAAAGAAGGGCTTCTTTTCAACCACTGCAGGATATTTTTTTTATAAAAAGTCCAACACTGACACACTGTATGAACCACATGAACACAAGGCTGCATCTGTTTTTATATTAGGGAGGCCTGTGCCATTGAGGAATGTGTGCACAATTTATATGAGCTATAAGCTCTGACCTATAAAAAATCAACTCATCCAAGTCCAAATTCCTGTTTTTCATGGAAACTGCAATGTATAGCGGCTGTCTGAAGCATGTATAAGGGGAGCTGTTACTATTTTTTGGGAAACTTATGATGTCCCATGCCTGGAGTTACAGTTGAGTGGTTTGCCAGAAACAGCCATTCATTAATCATCAACACATGGTAAAAAGATTGTTTATTTAAGATATACTGTGCTATGACAGAGCCTGTTGATTTTATTTATTTATTTATTTATTTATTTATTTATTGTCTTAAATGAGAACATTGATGAATAAAAGTATTTCAGCCAATAATTACAGTTATCTTTGGCAACACAACTATCTCTTGGTATAAATCAGACAAAAGTGTTGGCCCAAACACGCAGCTTGAGCAGCACTGAAATATGTAATTGAATCCTTATCCAGAGTTTGAATCCATTTTACTGAGGGGGGTAACTGGAAAACAGTTCTGCATCATGATCTGAATCCTGAGCCATTCCAAAATTCAACAGTGTTTCATAGAGTCTCAGAATGTGTTGAACTGGAAGGGACCCACAAGGATCATCAAGTCCAAGTTCATCCTGGCCATGCACAGCACCACCCCCAAGAGTTACACCATGTACCCAAGGGCATCGTCCAAACTCTTCTAGAACTCTGTCAGGCTGGTGCTGCGACCACTTCCCTGGGGAGCCGGTTCCTTTTTGGCTGGGTCCATCATAATACAAAGCAGAGGTTTTGAAAAAGACTTTTTGAGATGAGGTTACAGAAACCAATTAAGAGTAAAAAGTAATGGAAAACAAAAACTCAAACAAGGGAGAACTGTTTATAGTGCAAGTACAGGAGAAATTAAGCAAATTAAGGCAGGCAGCTAATAGGAAAAGCAGGAAGCATCCTGCAGCCATGCTCCAGGTTATAAAAGGTAGTAAGACTACATAGGATCTGAAGAGTTCTGAGGTCTATGTCAGCTGGAGTAGTTTTATCATTTTATAGCATCCAGTTCATGTGCACTCAGTGGCTGAAATGTGACACTCTGAGAGCCTCTGTGTTACTTCCAGAAAGAGATTTACCATCACTGAGAAGACAGTACTATATTTTTGTTGGTTATTAAGCAGAAAGGAGAAATTACTGTTGGTCTTTTACCAGTTCATGTGTAGTAGGTCTTAATTTCCAATTCCATGTTTGTTGGATCTTTCCTGCCTTGAGACCTGAATATTTGGATAAAACCTAAGAAATTCTGCTTTTTCAGGAAAAAAAGAGTTCTTGCAATCTCCTTTCTAACCAACAGCAGCCATCAGAAAACACAAGACAACAAAACCAAACAAAAATCAAAGTGTTCCCCAAATGTCAAAATGTATTGTAGCTATTAAGACCTAATGTAATTTTTGTTTAATAGGCAAAAATTGTAATAGGAATGGTTGATGAGTCACTTGTTAACAGCGTAGTCATGACCTTAGGAGAAATGTAATGATGTTTTGTATTAGTGCAGACAAGAAAGAAGGAAACATTTAATTTTGTTCTCAAAGGAGATCTTTTGGGGGGACCAAACTGTAACAGATGCTATGTAGTTTGGGGGAAACACAAGACTAGCTGGCTTCTCTGGTCAATGTCACATTTCCTTTCTCATTTTGCATCTGTTAGCACAGACTATTTTACAGAAGTGTCTCTCTAAAGACACCAGTGTGTTATTTCCTGTAGAATTAGTCTTAAACGAATCAAACTGACACAACCTTTTCCTATATTTTAGAAAGCAGCAAGTTAGCTTTCTTTTCCTCGAACAGAAGAAATCAATTGTACCAGTACTATGTGTTTCCATGATTCTTTCTGCCATTTAGAAACTGGATTACCTGAAAGGTCATTAGCTTCAGGGTACAGAAATATGCAGGATACCAGGCCACAAAACTTTTTTTCTTCTAACATTTGTTAAACCTGGAAGTGGGGCAGTATGTTGGCAAATGCAATCTCAAAATCTACCTGATACTGGAAAGAATGAAAAATGTGCCCATAACTGTTTCCTATGAAGCTGCATTGGACTGATACTTGAAGAACTTTGTGGCTCCACATGTTTTCTGTTTTAATCTATAAAAACAGTAAAAAAAAAAATTGAAAAATAATGTGGCATGATACAAGACATATGACTCAATATTTGCAAGGTTTAGTCTATTAAGAGATGTCTGCTAGGACTGGTTAGTGTTTAACAATAAATAATGGGGAATTCCTTTGGAACAATGAAATATACATGATTTATAGATATTTTAGGGCAACTTTAAACTAAAACCATATTTCTTCTATTGCTTATTTAGACTGTAAGCCAGTAGCATATTTAATTCTCCAGATGAATGTGATTTTTACATAGATGAACTTTTCCATCTCCTTAAGCAGGGAATGTCTCTGCAATGTAGGTTTCACACCTGCAGAATGTAAATTACACCTGAAACCAGCCTTTACCTTCTGTGAAAATCTAGGAACATGAATGTGGTTTTAATAGTCTGAAAACAGAGAATGAGGGTCCATTGCTTATTTTTCTGACAATCTGTTGCTTATTATTCATTACTAAAAACATAGAGGTTGTGGATGAAACACATAGTTTTATAGAAATATGTTGTGACAGTGACAATACTGTCATTGCTTTTGATGTCGTTGAAAAGCTGCTGCAAGATAACTGACTCTAGAATCATGCCATATTTTACTGTGCTTTTGGTGTAGTTATTGGTGGAAGATCAAATTTTTATCATCTTTGCCATATTGGCCTTGAACTGCAATGAAAAAAAAGATTTTCCTAAACTGGGAAACATGCACGATGTGGATATACCTGAATCTATCTGTAAACTCCTTTTTGTTGTCTGAGTATCATTCCATCTGGATGCAGCCAGTCTGTCCTGTAGCCTGGCAAGGTCTAGAGTGGGGTATCTTCAGTCCTTTTGGAAGGAACAAAAAATGTTCAGGACGGGATCATTCTGTGCAATCAATCCACCTAATAGGTGTTGCCCCAGACTCAGATGGTGCAGGGTAGGAGTTTCCTATCACTAAGCATATCGTGTAAAGGGTTAGAGAGTGAGGTTGGCAAAGAAAACAGCTATCCCCAGTCCAGAAAATGAGACTCATGAAAGTAACATTGGCAAAGTTTGCCTTGTTCTAAGCATCACAAAAAGGGCAAAGATAACTCTGGGTGGAGTGTGTGTCTCACGGTTGCTTTTTTGTTTTGCAAAGATGTATAACTCTCCAGGGTTTTCTTTAGAGTAAAAATAACTGGTTGGGAAATTCTTTGGCTGGGTTAGAATAGTTTAATCAAGACCTTTGGAGAACCCATTGCATGTGGGACTCTGAGGCAGAGGCATAATCCTGGGTCATCCCAGGCTACAATAGTGCAAATGGGTTTCTGAGAAATCGTGTCAGCTCCTTGATCACGCAACACAAATTGGAATTTGCACAAATTTCTGTTCCCATTACATCTCACCTCTACAGGAAGATGGATCAGCAACCAGAGCCAGAAAGGGCTGACACTCTGCTGCTGCTCTAAACAGATATATGAAGTCACAGAATAAACAAGTCAACAACAGTAATCTGAGGATAAAAGAAAACTAAATCAGAAAATTATGAAGAGATTAAATGAACCTGAATTAATTTATTTTTCTTTTCAATTACTACTCTGCATATCAGTCCTTCAAAGCACCTTCTGTATCTAACAAGTGTTTAGAGATTTTAAGAAGGAAGTTCTGACAGGACATTGAGAAAACTAAGTCAGAGAGAAGTGAAGAAAATAAGACCAACAACAGCAGAATTGTTTGTGCTAAGACAGGGAAACAGTAGAGGAGGGTTAGGAAAGTGTGAATCACTCTGGAAATATCTTTTAATTTATTAAGCATATGCATTGCTCTTGCAGTCTCTAAAGTGATTATTAAACCCTGGAATGGTTTAGCAGGATATTTACAGTACTTACAGTGGTCCTGTTAGAGTAGGGTTAGAGCTCTCCTAGTGTGGGCTATCTATATAGGATGGCATTATATATTTCTTACTCTTATAAAGTTTCATGAAGTTATATACTCAGATGTATCAACCATAACTAAACCTTAGTTCCTTTCCAGTTTCAGGCCCTGTGGCGTCGTTGGCCACTGTGCTGTTCTAGATGTACAGGGCCTGGTCTGTGAATCCACATCTTTTGAAACTCACAGGTAAAAACTCAACTCTCAACTCAGTTCTCCCAATTTTTAAGAAGGTAAGAAGGAAGGCTCTGGCAATTACAGGCCCTCCAGTCTCACTTCAGTGTCAGGTAAAATTATAAAGTTATTCTGAGAGTAATTGAAAAACATTTGAGAGACAAGGCAGTCACTGGGCACAGCCAGCATGGGTTCATGAGGGCGAAGTCCTGCTTAACCAACTTAATTTCCTTTTATGACAAGGTCATCTACCTAGCTGGCCAAGGGAAGCCAGTAGATGTGGTGGGTTTAGATTTTGGCAGAGCTTTTGATACTGTCTCCAACACTATCCTGAATAAACTGTCCAGCACTCAGCTGAACAAGTCCATGATACACTGGGTGAGCAACTGGCTCACAGGTTGGGCTCAAAGGGTTACAGTAAATGAGGTTACCTCAGGTTGGTGGCCAGACACCAGTGCTCAATTTGTAATGTTTTTATAAATTATCTGGATGCAGGAATTGGATGTAGAGAGTGCCAATGACACAAAAGAAAACTCCCTGCGGGTTAGAAATGAGCTACAGACAGATCAGGATAGACTGAAAAGCTGGGCAATTGCCAGCTGTAGGAAACTGAACAAGAGCAAGTGGTCAGTTCTTCACCTGGGATGGGGTAACCCTGGTTATACATACACACTGGGGGATGAAAGGCTGGAGAAGAGCGCTGCAGAAAGGGACCTGGGAGTTTGGGTCAATGGAAAGCTGAGCGTGAGTCAGCAGTGCCCTGGCAGCCAGGAGCACCAAGCGTGACCTGGGGGCATCAGGCACAGCATGACAGCTGGGCAAGGGAAGGGATTGTCCCACTCTGCTCTGCACTAGGGTGGCCTCACCTTGAGTGCTGGGGGCAGTTTTGGGCACCACAATATAAGAAAGACAATAAACTATTAGAGAGCATCCAGCGGAAGGTGAAAAAGATGGTGAAATACCTTGAGAGCAAGACTTAGAAGGAGCAGTTTAGGTCACTTGGCTTATTCAGCTTGGAGAAGGGAAGGCTGAGGGGGAGTTGCTGACCAATGACAAGGCACAAGCTGTGTCAGGGGATGTTCAGATTGGACTTTAGGGTAAGTTCTTCACTGAGATGTTGGTCAGTCACTGCAACAGGCTCCCTGCAAAAGTGGTCACAGCACCATAGCTTGACTCACTCTCTGTATCTGTGCTGCGTTTTGAGCACCAGCCCACATCTACTTCTGCCCTATACTGACATTCAGTCATTGGGAAACAGGCCCTCACAAACCCTTGGGGTGAGCTCAAGTACACAGTGTGACAGCTGAGAGCATTAGGTTTTCCTGACCAGCCTGGTTTTCTCATTCATGTTCCCGTGTGTCCCCGAGTTGGTGTCCTAGATCTGTAGAAACCTTCCTAAGAGGACATTGTCTGCCATAAAGAGAGATGGAGTCTATATTTCTCTTCACTTCTGGCTGACATTAGAATATGCAGATAACCCCACCAGGATACAGGAATCCTAAGGCACCAATGTGGCCACCCCCTAGATAAAGAAATAAGATGGCTCAAGCCAGATACCTAGCATGGCACCATGATGCCAGTGAAGAAAAAAGCCTCACGTTTTGGGGTTTACAACCATCTCTGAATTAAGATTAAGAAATACCCTCTTGGAAATTTTTCTACAGTACAAAGTTGTGAGAATCTGAAGATGCTCACAGACTTTCCAAAGATATTTCAGGTATTGTCAGTAAGATGAATGCAACCCAAGATGTCCAAGAAGGGGAGATAATGGCAGGCTGCAGCCAAGTATTAAATATCAGAAGTTAGGAGATTATTGAATAGATGAAAAAACCCCACAGTGCACAACTTTAATGTCTGATTTGTAGGAAAATTATGCTTTAAGATTGAAGTAATGTTTCTGGCACAGCAGAATTCTGAATCTCTGCAAGAGGCTCCACAGAAACTAATATTTCTAATATTAGGTATTAGTTCACTGTGATTCCAGTCTAGTCTTAACTATTGTGGGTTTTTTTCACCCATTGAGTATGGTTAACTTTCCCACCCATATATGTGCATGTAGGAGATACAAGCCTTTAGCATTCATGCTATTGCACTGCTCTCACTAAATTATTAGGATGCACTTGTATCAGTGTTTAAACTCAATTCTCTGTTACAAATGAGTATCTCACACCTAGACTTTTTGAATGTGTGGTTGTTTTTTCCTAGCTCTGAAGCCCAGCTGCTTAGTTTCACCTCACAAATCCATTTTTCAGGAACTGATACTCATTGCCATTAACACTAGAAGCTGCATTTGAGAAAAACATGACACACCGAGTCTTCAAGGTACATAAGCAGCCATGCAAGATACTAATTGCTCCACTGACCTCAACAGGAACAGTCAAGAATACTGTTCTTCAAATTATATGCATACTTTAATTACCTTGTTCATTCAGGACCAAAAATCAAGAGGGAACATAGTAAAAACCTTTTAAAGATATTTGATTAAAATCACTGGAGCAAGGTCGTGGAAAGAGGGATGAGAGTTTCACTTTAGTACAAGTGAACAGCCAATCTCATGAGAATTGAAAAGGGACAAGGAGGCCAGGTAAAGCTGGGACCTGGGGTTGTGGAATAAAAACAGTGCACTATCTCATTATAGTCCTCCTGGTGTATAGAGGAATGTATATCTGCTTTGCCTATTCTAGATCTATTTATATGCTCAATATTAAGATCTGCAATAGAGTAATAAATAGATTAAAACATTATTAATTAGATAAATATTCCTATTGAAATAAAGAGAAGTTGCTGACTCGGAAGTCAGTAAGTGGTATCAGATGCATTTAGAAAAATCTACATTTGTCATACACTCGATCCTATTCCCCTTAGAGGACTGAATGACAGAATTCATTGTTCAGTCTATTGTGTCTTTAGAATGCAACCATTTAAGTAGCCAATTCATTTAACCAGAGATTTATTTTCAGTTCTTGCTGTATTTTTTCATGTGCAGATTATTTCCCACAGCAAATTAATTTTTTTCCTATGAAATAAGAATTACCCTTGAACCAGGCTCATTCCCTAAATAAGGCTCAGAATAGCACTGCTGAATATTTTATAGAACCACCATTTGCAAACTGCCTTGTGTCTGCCCTAGGCATACAGAAACGTGACACGGAGACTCACAGCACTTTCACTGAAGTCACTGGAGTTTGTTGGAAGACAATTGATTTGCCCCAGAATACAGGATTAAAGTGATAAACTAATTTTAGAGTAACCTGCATAGCACATTCAAAATATTCTTAATGTACATGTATTTCTGTATTAATTTTTCCCATGTTATCTTCCTATGCTTTTTAAAATTCTTTTTCTTGAATATACCTGATGTTGCAGGACACATTAACGCATATCTTTTCAAATAGGTTCATTCTGACTTTAATCTCCTGACCATTTTTAAACAGTTTCTGAGTGGAAAATATTTCTTAGCAGCTGGATACCCTCAATTTACACTACAGATTGCCAAAGGATTTGTAAGACCCATTAGCTTTAACATCCACAGGTGTACTCATCTCATTTTATGAAGCTGCAAGATGGATTCAAGTCAAGAAAAGACTTGTAAACTTAGGTAGGTTTATGTGGAAGAGCCTTGGTGTTCTTTTCTGAAAATAGTAGGGTATTAGCGTTTAACAGATTGGCTTTATAACTGTTTAAAGAAAAGATACCATCTAGGAACAAAGTGTTGGAAGGGGATTACTAGGTCACTGAGTTGACTCATTGCTCCCATTCGCAGGAACTACAAAATGTGACCCAGTCCATTCCCTTACCAAGAGCCATACTAACGTTCCTTAATAGTTTGCCCCGTCTCCCTTCCCAGAAAGCTGTTTCACAATTCACTGCTGTGATAATGAAAAAATCTCCCAATTTCCAGCCTTAATATATTTACTGACATTTTATAGTGTTTGTTTTGTTTTCCTGTGTTGGTATATAATGTGTTTGGGGAAGCATGGCAGACAGAACTGATTTCAACACTGCCTAACTTCAACTACTTTGGGAAGATCTCCATGCAAAACTTCTAGTACCACTGTCAGAGCAGAAAAATAGCTTAATATCTATCTAAAAACAAAGGATACAGGAGATTGAGACTCATGTATATAATAATTAATGGTGTACAGTAGATATCTGTAAGATATAAACCAAGGGCTAGCGTAAGATAAAGAGTGGCCTGCCAGATCTGAAACACAGCCAATGAGTTTGAGCCTAGAGACTGAGAAACTTACGTACATTTAGAAGGCAAACAACTTGATTAGAGATTATCTAAATTTAGGGCTGGCTAGTCAGCCAAATAATCTCAAATTAGTTGTGCAGGAGGCTATGTTCAGCCACCGCAGGGAATGAGGGGATGTGTGGAGGACTAAAAGAATAGTCAAGGGTTATGGAGATGGTGAGGAGGAAGGCAAGGACCAGTGCTAGCTGCAGAGTTATTGTGGAAGGAAATGGGACATGGCACTTCAGTGGGGAAAAACAGGGAGAAACTGTTTCAGTGAGTGGCAAAATGTTAAGGGATAGCCCAAGATGAACATTTCCAAAGTAGTAATAAACTTGTTAATTGCCACGTGATAGTGATGGAAGCAACATTGCAACTTCTCCCATGAAATTTAAACAAAAAATGAAATCAGCATTTTAAAAGTTGCATTTCCATGCTTATAGTTGAAATGAAACAAGTATTTGGTTTTGCTGTTAAAAAAATTAATTAAAACCACATAAATAATTAAATACACAAAAGCCAGCGCTAGTAAGTTGGAAAGTACAGGGGAGGGATATAGGCTTTCATAACAGCAGTAATTTCAAAAGGGAACACACATTCAGATATAGCAAAAAGATAATTGAGATGCAAGGTTTTAGCCAAAAAGAACTGATACAGAAAATACAGGATGCAAAAATGCTGTACTAGAAGCTCATGGTAAAGAGGAACTATATTTCACTACAGATAAATTTTAATCCAACTAATTAATAGCTGGAAATATCTGCATTTTTTTTCAGATTCCTGTGCATCCTGAACAAAAATTAATTGAGTAGCTTACATGAAGAGATGTTAGTTAATTGAATATGGCTGCAACTGCACATGGTTTTATTGGCAATAAATGCCTACTAAATACAATACACTACATCAGATTCACCAAAGCCCACTGATGACACTGGGAACCACTAGAAAAACCTGTCACATTATCTTGGATGTTAAGGGAATCTTCATATAGCCCTGCTATGACTACTGTTTTGTCTCTGAGTAGCCAACAAAGAGATGGGGCTTCTCAAAGGATTGTGGAAAGGTTCCAACTGATGCTTTGTGGGAACACTCCACTCTCTATAAAACACAGGAAGACTCCCTTCTAGATAGAGAAGTTATCCAAATACCTTATAAATTATATTTTCAAAAGGACTTAGTTTCTTAGGCTTAGAATCTTCAAAATCAATAAGCATAAAGTTACAACCCTGAGATCAGCTTTTAGGCAGCCCTGCTATTTCAAAGTAGCCACTGCCCTGCTATGTAAAGACAGAGATACTAAGTTCTTATGCCTCAGTTTATGCTTTACCTGGGTTCAGAAAAAGCACTGGAGAAAAAAAGCATGAAAATACCAAGCGTAATTAAAACACAAGAACCTGAGAGAATATTTGCAGGGAGTATCACTAAAAGCCCATCCCTCTTCCCCCTTCCTTCAACATCACTAGAATGTCACTAGAAAGAGATGCATTAAGGGGCTATTTTCCATTGCTTATATATTATACTGTGGGTTCATTAGTCTAACATTCATATTAGTTCCACTATAGATATTAAAACATATTGAATTTGGGTTCTTTAAATTTATCACAAACCACAACATTTTGTGCTTGGAGAACCAGGCCCAAATACATTCATTGTACTACTCTTTGCAAATGTCCATTTTTGTGCATAATAACTTTTTCTTTCTTTTTCTTTTTCTTTTTCTTTTTCTTTTTCTTTTTCTTTTTCTTTTTCTTTTTCTTTTTCTTTTTCTTTTTCTTTTTCTTTTTCTTTTTCTTTTTCTTTTTCTTTTTCTTTTTCTTTTTCTTTTTCTTTTTCTTTTTCTTTTCCTCTTTCTCTCTTTCTTAAATTAACAGAAAACTGTATGTGTATAAATCACATTATTTTCTTGGAAGGGAATGGGTAAGAACCTCAGGAATGTCACTTGAGAGTTCTGGATTCTGATTTGTTTTGTGGAATTCAGGCCAGTTAACTGTGATACTGGTTGACTAAAATTTCTATCTTAGTTTTTAGAGTGAATAAACATTTACAGGTCCTACTGACTTCAATTCCAGTACCTTTATAACTCAGGTATTAGTTATTAGCTATCTTCCGGGTCTGCTAATTTAACCTAAGGCCAGAGTAATTTGTCATTGATGGGAATAGCAATTCTACCTCCACAGGGAAAAGAAGGAAATATACATACTGAATCGGTTAAAAACCACTGGTTGCATGAAGCTTTTCAAAGCTTTCAAGAATTAGTCTTGAGTTAAACTGAATAAGGACCACATGGATAAATAAAATGTACACACAGACACAAAAATGCACGTAATTGTCATGCCCAAATATTATATATTTATCATCCTGAAAAAAACCTCTGCAGTAACCTCAGGCTATTGCCAATAACACACAACTAATTTATCCTTATCTGAAACAGGAACTTGCATAATAACACATGGTTGATCACTGGAAAATATTATTTCTGTTATGATAAAAAGATTATGTAATTCTGTGTGATTCTCATAAGCATTACCTAAACAGATGCGAAGAAACTTATCACAACTGAAATTCGTTTCACAGACTACACTTTTAAAATTTTTTTCTGTATCCTCACTCTGGTTTCTTTTTTGCTTTTTGTCTATTGGTACGGCTATATCAAAGTAGTGCTTCCTGGGCTTTGGATCCTTGTTCTATATTACAAAATATTAGTATGTCAATGTTTGAAGGTAGGACTGGTTGGAGTGGACAACTCAGAATTCATATTAATTGGCTTCTGTACTCTTCCTATTTCAGTCTTAGATTTATGGGCTGCTTTTCACCTGTAATATGAAAACATTCGACACCCAGCAACTAAATGTTTTTTATCCATGTGCAAGAGAAACTGCACTCCTTTCAGAATTAGGCTTCAGATGTGATGACTTAATCATTACATTCTCAGCTAGGGTATGTAACACAAGCTGAAGCCAAGATTTCAATGGCTGTTAGATATGTTTATCTTGTTTTTACTAGCATAGCTTGTCTACATACATATTTAAAGTATCCTTCAAAGTTAGGTTCTGAATTTACTCTTAAGTCTACTCCTACATGGTTTTGCAAATAGCACTCAAATTATACTTGCAATCAAAAGTGATGGAGCTCTGTTTACTCTCTTCATCGCTGTATCCCTGGTTCTATGTCTATAAAGAAATAATGGGTTGTGAAGGTAAATGACGTTTGCAAAATATTTAGACACTACAAAAAATTAAATACCATATGAAGGAAATATGATTTTCTAATTTAATTTTACAATTTTAATTCTGTATAAGTAAGGCCTGAGGACACACACAAGCATCAGTGAAAAGATCAAACACGAAACTACTGTTCATTAAGTAAGCATTGTGTGAGTTATGAATGAACAAAATCCTATTTTCAAAATATGGGATCTCATAAACATTTACGTACTGTTATAATGCCTGGGAACAGGCAGTGGGATTACAAAGGGATTACTCTCTGCAAATTTTCCATAAAATCATATTCTTAGATTCAATTTACAGAAAAGGACTTGCCATTTTGTTTCAAGTTATTCCGTATCTCTTCTTTCTCCTGCCTTCACTAGATCCATGACAACAGGGCTTCTGCAACTCCCTGCTCCTGCTCCTGTGCTCCCTGCTGCTGCTTTCTTCCTTAAAAAGTTCAAATTCATTTGGTACACAAGGAAAGCAGAGTCACTTTTTTTAACAGTGTTTCTTTGATCTTATTCTGTGTAATGAGACACCTAAAATAAAAATACTTTTTTAGCCATGAGCATGGCACAACACAGAAGCGAATATTCTCCTCTGAGAGCTGCAGCACTGGCACCACAAGAGTTTCCATGAAGTACACAATATGTCCATACTTGGTCATTATTAAAAACATGGAACATTCATGTTTACACAGAATATTCATGAAAGACGAGTCAGAATTATTCCTAAAGAAGAAAATCCTAATGGCCTGACGTATATGTTGGGCAAACCAGATGCAGCCCTTGTGGTACAACAACTGAGTTATTTTTACAATATATGGCTATAAAATGATGCATGTTGAAGATTTATAATGGAAGAAACATAGAAGCTGAAGACTGAGATTATACAATAACATTGGCTGCACCTGCAGCCTTATGATCTGCAACTGTTTATGGGCATTAAACTGATACTATTAAAAAATTCTGTTACATATAGTTAGGAATGATTCTCAGTTACAAAAAAAGAAGTGCTTTTATTTGGATGTAAATTCTGTCTCCTTTCTAACATGATGGATGGTTCTTTTTGCTACTGTAAAGTTACTAACTAATGTTTATTTCTCACACTGTTTTGAAATACAAAGCAGTAAATCAATGCAATAATATTGAGTCTGTCAAATCTCCATACGGATTTTGGAAAACTTCAGGCAATCTGTAATAAGGACAAGGAATTTCACAGTTTAACCATACATTTTGGAAATAGTCATCTTCTCTTCATTCTGAATTTTCGAAGTTGATTCCATGCCCACTAGATTCTGCGTGGAAGTAAATAGCAGAAAAACCTGACCCCTATTCACCCTTTTCAAGCCACAATTGTACAGACCTCAGGCATATGGAGCTGCAGGAATGAAAGGGGAGAATTTTTGATGTAGAATGGCGTAATGAAGAATGAATAATGACATGCAGAACAAAACAAGATTCTTTTTGGACATGGTTAATTTAATGAACTAGAGGGACTTCCAGGGAGCACCAAGGAAAGAGGCAAAGCTTTACCTGAATCTCAGTGTCACTGAGGTTTTTGCATTGTGATATAGAAAGTTACAATATTTTTCCATGGCAGTCAAGGGCTCTCAAGCCCTAAAAAATCCAGAAAAATTAATAGAGAAAGGGAAAAAATTTATTTTCCTACCTGTTGAGAAACAACCATAGTGAAGAAAGGTAGTGTGGTGTGAAATACTTCCACCAGCAAAACACATTTACAGATCTCCTCCAAAATTTCCAGTTGAAGATGTTTTCGCAATTTTTTTGTTGTTTGTTTGTTTTGGGAGGTTTTTTTGCTTGGTTGGGTTTTTGTTTTGTTTGGGTTTTTTGTTGTTGTTCTTGGGTTTTTTGCTTTTTTGAGGAACAAAATACAGTTTGCTAAGACCAAATGTCTTAAAATTACTGCCTTACTTTTAAGTGCTTCACGACTATGAAGCCATGCCATGAGCTATGGCACAAGACAACATTTGAAATGGTGCAGTCACACTCAAAAGTGTATGACCAACCCCCATATTCAAGACAATAAGGAGGTGAAAACTTATGTAAATTCCCATTTCATGAGTGCAAAAGGATCTGAAGATGTTTTGTGGTTTTTACTGCTAATACACTAGGAAACAGGACAATGTTCTGATCCTAAATGCTCTAACCTGAATTAAATGTTGACTTTGTAAAATTTATTTTGATAATCACAGCAGAATATCTCTGTATTTCATATCACTAAAGTAAACTGTACTGAAAAACATAGTTATCACTTTATTCCATATGGTTAATAAATTATCTACAATTAGGCAGTGAACAGCACTGCTTAATTGTAGGCAGAGAGGAAGTATCATCCTGAGAAAATAAGCACATGTCAGTAGTGTCTGGAATCCAGATGTGGACACTGTATGATAATGCTGGAAGAGTGCGGCTGGAGTTCAAATTTTGGAGATTCCTGAAATCTCACAGGCTGAATAGAAACAAAAAATGGAACAACGAAAGATATTTCCAATCCTGGATACCTATGAAAACACAAAAATCTGCATTTTTCTCAGCAGACACAGTTATGTGGTGAGAGTTACTTTCAACAGCTTCTTGAAAATCTACAGATTTCAAATTTTTGTTGACCAGAGCACTCCTATTCAAGACAATGAAATAGCTAAGTGCTTAAACCCAAAAATGAGTTTATGCCAGAACTTGAATTCCTTACAACAAAAACTGATTTTCTGATAGGTGTGGTCTTAGGGACATAATTTCTTCTTCATTTTTCTTCATTTAAAAGTGGCACCACTTTAATGCACTTGCTAATGAAATACTAAAGACTATAATAGAGATATTTTGCTACATGACAACTAATGCTGTTATGACTTCAAAATTAATTTATAATCATTTGATATGACTAAAGTGACATTGAATCACAGAACAACTATTTTTTTACCAATGAAGATCAATGTCTACATTGAGGCATTTCATTAAGACGGGAAAGAGTGAAGTCTTGGAAGACAAGGAATTTTTTTTGAAACTATCTGTTACATAGAAAACCTATGAAACTTACATGTTTCCAAAAAGAAACCTCTTCAAACTAGCTCAATACAGGAAGTTTAATTTATATTAAATTTTTAACTATTATTTTTGTATCTAGCATACATACAAAGGAGTCAATTATCACTATTTTTATGAAATTTCCTGATTTATTCATTAGTGTTCCCTGATAAATAATGTCAGGGATCCCCATCCAGGATATTGACCTACATCTAGAAAATTTCATCTTCTATACTAAACCTCCTGACATTTATGGAAGATATGGTTGGAGCTATCATACCAGAACTCCTGGAAACAGATGCTGACAAAACAAATACTGTGCAACACACAGACTAGGATCACCACTCTAGCATTACCCACTCTCTAAAAACATATTTCCCCTTTATTGTAAATAAATCACTCCTGTATGTTGGATGAATCTTCCGTTTCAATGGAGAAAGGGAAGACTTTGTCTAGCATCTCTTCTACAGAATATATATTATCATTTCCATTTTGAAAACAACTTACAAAGAAACTTCTAAATCCTCTGTTTTCTTCAAGTAATTTTTACATTTTTGTTCTTTTTCAGTTACTTTACAGCATAAAGCCTACAAACTTTTGCAGAACATAATTTGTTATTATTTCACCATGGTTTCTGCAGGTGAGAAAATGAGTATTGACTGTACCAGTTGGGGCGAGTCTTCACTTGCTAGAGACAAAAGCCACCTGAGGCTATGACATACCAAAGAACAACTCTTCATTATTTATATTCGCAGGCTGAAAGTCTCCGCCTTACTACTGCAGACCGCAATGAATGTACTGTCTCTCACTAACAATAACCATGTGCTAGGCTATTTCCAACTTCTTCTGAGATTTCTGTTCACATATCTCTTTGCAACCTTCAAGGTCAGCATCTGTAATGTATCTTTGTGTTCCAGAGATATACAGATGTTACTTCCTGTTCATACTCCAAACCAAACAGATTGACCCCAAAGTGACTCCAAATCTGGAAGACAGCTCTTAAGAGGTGTCTCCCACCATCTATGTCTGAGCCATTTACTATTAGATGACTCAGTTTATCCTCTGAAATGCTCAGATTTCTGCACAGATTAGCCACAGCGTCATGCACTAGTGTCATGGATTGAACACTAGAAGAAAAGAATGCAATTCCTACCATGCAGATTCATTTTGCCATTAACAATATGTGGCAGAACAAAGTTCAGATTCACATAGTAAAATCCTCCTGGAAAGTGGGTAAATTCTTATGCAAATATAGCAGTACTGTTTCTAATACCTGAGCTAATATAAACATGGGTCAGATCTGTTCTCAGGAACTGTAGACACATTTTTCTCTTGCAGTGCAGAAATCCCCCTGTATAACGCATGCCATAAATTCAATTTCTATACCTAACACCATTTCTGGTTAGGCCAGATTGTACCTTACGAACCATGATTGCCAATGTTTCTTGAGACAGTCCAGATGACAGAGATTCCATTTTAACAAAACATTCTGTAAAAATATCAAGCCCGATTTTCAACATTGCTAAGTACTTTTTAATTCCATCTGATTTGCTTTGGGACTCCAGGTGCTGGCACATCTGGCATTGATCGCAATGTCTCTGTTTTAATATTTCCATTTTTATGCAGCATTAAGTTTCTAAGTCTCCAGATTAAATTCTCTCTTTCTCTATTCTCCCAAGCAAACAGGAATTTGGAGCCTTCTTTAATATACTTTTTCCTTTCCCTGCCTTGGGAATGTGTGTGATTTGTCACATCCTTTCCTTTGGAAATCAAACGTGACTAATTCATTTGCAGTCTTTAGCTGGTTATATCTATTAGACCTGATGATATCTTCTTCTTAACCTTTACAAGGCTATTCCAGTCCTACTGGCCTAATTTTCTAACAGACCAAAAAGTGGAGCCAGGCTATGAATTCAAGTCACTGTAGATTCAGAATCCCACTAAGAGTGCTTAAAAACTCCTCTGGATAATTGTGCAAAGCCAAAATGCCAGTTTTGGGTGGGTGGGGTTTTTTCCCCCGTATTTAGAAACTTATTATTAAAATATTAGTAAACATTTCTGTTGCAGCCTGGCCTTCGGGACCAGTCAGGATCTGAAGATCACTAATGCATAACAAAATAAAATTGAGCTAAGTGTTTATACATCCATATAACCTCTACTATAGAGAGCCCAGTGATTAGAAAGCATCCTCAACTTTAAATAGTAACTACACACACAGCAGCAATTCAGCCAGAAGAGAGAACGGGGCCTTAGATTATTTTAAGAGAAAATTTCATGCATGACAGTCATTGCAGAAGAAAGTGCAGAAGCACAGAATATTTCTCTGTATACTTTATATATACTTTTAATCTTTGATTTCAGAAGTGTTTCAGGGGTTCTTCCCATTTTTAAAGAATTTTACCTAATTCTTATGTCTCAGGCTATTTTTTTTCTTTCTCATTATTACAATGCCTACAACTCACCACTGATATTAAGCTTGCCTGAGCCTGTGTCAGGGCACCTACTGCTTTTATTGCTGGATGCTTTATGTAACTCAGGAGTCAACTAAGTTTCTTTTATTGTTCTTTGCTATGCTTTTCTGTCTAAACCTGCTTGACTGAAGACATTTTCTTCAAATGTCTTGACACTGTTATACTTAATTATTTTTCTAATGTCCCAGGAATATGGGTGGTCCAGGCCATATGCATCAGCAGCAGCTTGTGTTGGAATGAGGGAAGTTGGGCAGCTGCACGCTTTCAGACTCACTTGGAGAAAAGCTGCCAGAGCTTTGTCATGTAGACATTGGGAAAAGTTCAAGACATTTTAACAAAAATATGGAGAGTGTGAGAATAAAACTTGCGACTAAAACTGCTTCTCTAACTCATGGAAGCAGTTGCAGTGAGTCTGCTTTCATAAGACAGATTTTGTTCCTAAGTGCTGATGTTCCATCTCTGTAATAGAAGCTCAGACCCCTTACATATATTATAAATAACTTTACAATGATATCTAAATTTTTTGTAACATTATTTATGCATTCATGGACACATTCACCATACTCACAATTTAAAACACTATGGTCCCTATTGCAAGGAGTTTAGAGGAGCAAAAGGTGAGGCAAAATAATGAGGGATGGAAGGACAGCTAGAGAAAAAGGGGAATTTTTTCAAAGAATTTAATGTCTTTTTTCCAAAGAACTCAACATCTTTGCTCTGTCATTGTGCTGTTGTTTTTTTTAAAGAAATGTTGTCTCCAAGTTGCAAATCTTTTAATTTCTAAGATTCTTTTAAGTTTTTTATAATTTTAATAAACTAATTTCTAATACTTCAGGAATGACAAAACCAGATGTCCTTCCCAGTAGTAAAAAATTATTATTGAGACTTTAAAAAGTGTGTTGTTTAAAAAAAAACAATTTTGAATGAAGAAGGAAATATTTTCTGTAATGTAAAAGGCTGAATGCTAAAATAAAATACTGAAAAAAATAGTATTTAAAATGTAATTGTGTAGGTTTTTAATTTACTGTTATGTATTTTCTGAGAGTAAGAGCAATATAGTCAAAGCCCTAAAGAGAAAAGTACAGCAACTTCATTATGCCACCAGTTTCTCATATGCTTGAAGTTCACTTCCTTATCATTGCATATTTGGCTTTGTTAATGAATGCTCTTATTCAGCAAGACACTTAAGCACACATGCAGCTTAAACACAACATGAATTAATTCCCTTATTCTAGCTTGTGTTCACAAGTTTCCCTAGGCATGTTCTCTTTATGCAAAACGCACACCATTCTTTGCAATATCAAAATCTGAACATATGCAATGATTACTTTTATGCAATTTCCAATTTTCAGTTGTGTTGTAGACTCAGGATAAGTATAATAAACTTTTCTAAACATTAGACTTTTAATGTATTTTTTATTAGCACTATATCTTCTAATTACTGTGAGTCTATAACGTACCGTTGTTTGGCAGGGAGGTGTGGATTTTTAAAATGTCTTCAATATTATTCAATATATTTCATCCAAATGCAACAAATTCCCTGAATAAAAGACAGATTACAAAAGCAATATCACTTATTTAGCTTTGCTAGGAAAGAGTAAGAGGCAACAGAAGAGAAAGGCACCAACACTGGGGGAAAAAACTTCCGTTTTGATTAAGTAAGTCATACCTGAGACATAAATATATAAGAAAATATGGCTCTACTGCATTCTTTTCTCTCCTATCCTTCCCTTAAGTATATGTCATCCTTATTGCAATAAATTCTGCTCTGCTTTGATGGACAGAATGATTCTGCTTTCATTTGAAAAAACAGAAAAGAATATTCTCTTGTGTAGTGCAAATCTAAGTTGTACCTTCTAAGTTTTAAAAACTAAACAGCAAGACAGGAAAAGCAAGAGAGATCCACTGCACAGACTGCAGGAAAGCACATGAGCCTTGCAATTTTTCTTTAATCAACACAGTGTATGGGTGTTGATTGCTGCACATGAAACATTGCAGTCTCTGTTGCATTTTTAAGCCAATATTTAGAAAGTCTAAGTTGAAAGAGATCCTAGTATGACTTCCTCTATATGGTAATAAAATGCATAATATGAAGTGAAAGCATACAAATAGTATCTTGTTACAGCGCAGACTGAGAGATTTCCTTTTATCAAGTAATGCTTTAAGACTAGGAAATGTATTTAATATTTAATATATATATTTTATATGTGCTTGAATTTTACATACTTAAATACGGCAAACAGCAAAAACCACAAGTTTTTTCCCTAGTATTAGCACTCAGATAGAAATTACAAATTTAAAGCGGTAAATTTCTGAGTTAATTTATCTGTCTTCTGGGAGAGAGAAAACTGAAAGCCTTAGCAACGCAGTGTAAGCAAAAAAGCTTGGCTTGTTGCCGAGGTCATGGGTTGTGCTATGTGAAAACCAGAGTAAGAAGCAACACAGCATTTAAAAACACTAGCTGTGGCAGGCAAAGAGAAAGAAAACATTTTTGTTGTAACATCATGGGATTAAATTCAAGGCAGTATACATTTCATTCAGATATAATTTTGTGATATTTTAAATGAGCACATTAAGTGAAATCTTCTTGGATTTCCTCACCCTCTTTATTTAGCTTAATTCTTTTATTACTTTCTGGCCTCCATAAAGAATACAGAGATTCTAATTTTTCCCTTTTTTTTACACTTTAATTTTTTTTGCACAAACTCTGTGTTAGAGCCATGTAATGAGGTTCTTGGTCACAATTGTGTTTGGACAGTGACTGAGCGAATAGTCTCTATGGAAATTTTTCTCAACAAGGATTGTCTTTTAGATTTCTGTGTTCAGTGCAAAGAGTTTGTCCTAAAAAGAAAAGAAACAGCTTTCACAAGGCAGGATCTGCCAATGCTTAACCTGACTCCTCTCTGTGCTTTTATTTTGCTTTCCTGTTTCCGCAGCTTGACATATTGAAGATACCTTGTTAGTAATTCTTTCACAGCAATTGTTTTCTAGACCACAGTGGAGAGCAGTGCCTCTGTTAGAGGTAACTCTCAGCTCTCTTAGCTTAGCTCCTGAAGAACCTTGTACAAATGGTCTTACACATCGATCACTGACCCTAAAAGAGAAATGTAGGCAATATTTATAATCACTACTTTTCCTACTCCATGCAAGTCAACACACAATTTGCATTCAACAGCCAACATTGCAGAGAAGCAAAAATTAATGGTGGTATTTTTAAACTCGGCCTTTAAACCCCCAAACGAGTCAGAATAATTAACAGCTCAATTAGAAAGATGCTGCTCTTTGGAATGACTGAAAAACTTTCTGAGCTTTCTGAAAAAAAGTCTGTTGGAGATTATGAGAACATCCATTAGTTCCAGCACTCAGAAATTATTGCTGCTCCAAAAGACAGAGTTTGAAAAACAAATTTAGAAATAATCAGAACCTATTTAAACATTTCAGAGTAATATTTGTACTAATATATTTTTTAATTTAAGGAACTGAAATAATTTTAGGGAAAAATTATCTAGCACAGCAGCAAAAGTCATTGGTAGCATTTGTGTGTAGTAGTTGTTCTGTGCGCTGCATGAAGAGTTAATCTGAGTCCTTCCTCAGAGTGTTTCACTTAATCAATTGCATATCTTGCACATGGCTAATTTATAACATACACAGAGGTTATAAAAATGAAGTAGACAGCAAAGATTTCAGCCAAGTTGGGAGATTTGGAGACCTAACTACAGCTTGGGTGTTTCAATACAGTTCATATCTCTGGTATGTTTAACATTACTGTACACTTAGCTTTTCAGTGCATTCCCAGTATTACTTTTGTGTTCCCTGACGAATAAAAAATTAATCCCAGAATTCTGTAGGATAGAATCATATTTTGGCTTATGTAGTTTGTTGCAGCACAAAGAATCACTGCAAATCCCAAAGTCTCAGCACTACTAATAAACTGATAACCTGAACAGGGCCTCGTTGTGCGACCACAGGCTACAGAAGAAGCTAGAATTCATAAAGTCACCCTGCAGTAATTCAACCACTGTGGCAGATTTGGTGTTATTTCACAGTGCAGTTGTTTTTCATTCAAGAGGAGAGATAAATTTCAGAAGTGTAGCTTCAGAATAACTAACTTTTAGAAAGTCCTTAAGGAATGCGGAGCCTGACAACATAGTAAACTGAATTAAAACAGTAGATATTCTGTAACCACACAGAGCTTGAGGGCTGAAATGGCTACAGTATAGCTTTTTAAATAATGAAGCCATGAATACACAGCTGATCAACCGTGTGAGAAAAAAGGCCATACACTGCTTTATCATACATGAGGATAGCTTTGTTAAACTGGAATAATGTGCCAGGGGGGTGAGCCATCACATTGTCAGTGTCCATTTTTACACGTTTTTACTCACATCTCTTAACTCTAATAATCATAATCTGTTAATTTTCTTTCTTCAGTTTTCACATGTAGTCACTTTCTATAATTTAAGAATTCTGAATTGGTAGATTTGCAATCCCCATTCCTCACCCCCTATGCTATTAAGTGAGGAGGCAGAGAATACAGGGGTGAAGCTGAGCCCAGGAAGAAGGGAGGGTTGGGGTGAAGGTGTTTTAAGGTTGGTTTTATTTCTCATTACCCTACTTTGGTTTGATTGGCAATAAATTAATTCTTTTCCTCCAAGTCAAATCTGTTTTGCCTGTGGCAGTTACTGGTGACTGAACTCTCCATGTCCTTATCTTGATCCGCAAACCTTTTGCTATATTTTCTCTGTCCTGTCCAGCTGAGGTGGTAGAGGAGCTTTGGAGGGCGCCTGGAGCCTGGGTACCCTTTTGGAGGGTACCCTGGGATCAACACACCACATGAGTTTAGATGTGTTAAAATCTGTAACTTTGCTAATGCTGAAACTTTTGAAAGCACCTGGAAAAGCAATAAAATAAGTACAGAGATCTACAGTACCTTTACTAGTGCTTAAAAAGTTTTGTTAGGATAATTCTTTAGCATTAGAAGCAGTAGACACGTGCAAACATGATTTGGCTGACAGACTGGAAAACCCAGCCTGCTAAATGTTAAACCAGAAAACGCAGGCAGCTGTCCCACCTGCCCAGCTAAACTACCAACATCATACTGTGGTATTGTTCCTGCATTTTTCAGTGCTTCTACAGGCAATATTATCAGATTTTCATATATCGATAGGCACAAAAGGTGCTTTTGCTACATATTAAAGCAGAATCCCTAAAACTTCTCATGGTGACAGAAATTTTAAGATAAACAGTAATTCCAACTTCTTTGTATTATTTTATAGGTCTGTTAATTTTAAAATGTTTGTAGGCTTTGCCTTCCCTGTTCTATCTCACTCTTGACTCCATCACTGTGCCACAAAACAGGGATCAAGTGTCTAGCTTTAGAACTCCTTTCATTTGTCTTTGTTTCTACGGATACATGACATACCTTAAGTAGAAAACAAATCTTTACATAAAATATATTCGTCCTCTATACCATACATTACAATGTTTTCTTGGTAACTGTGAAAATTTAGCAGTTTTGTTTATATCTTAGTATTAGACTATTATAAAGTATTATTTCAATATTCACAAAATTAAATAATTTCCAAATTTCAATAGAATTGTGACAATGGAATTCAATAATTTGTTACTCTCTGTTGAAATATTTAAGATGCAAGTTACACATCTGACATACATTAAGAGCATAATCCAAATAACCACTGAAATCAGCTGAAAGATTTATTTCAAATTATCAGAATTAATTTTAAAAATATATCATACTAATATTTTTTTGAATTAATATACTAACCTTCAATGCTGACCTTGAAAAGTTTACATTCAACAAGGGCTTTAAAAGTTGTGTCTGAAAATATTGGAGAGTCAAGAAAGACAACAGATATTATCTGTTGGCATTTTTCAACCAGAGCCTTTGAAGAGAAAAGGTGAAATAAAACATTCATATCCTTATTCTGCCCTGTAAAAAAAAAATCAGCAAATGTTCTCCATATAATACCAAAATATTACAGTTTCAAACAAATAATTATAATCCATTTAACATTAATTTCCAGAGAGCAAGTGGTGTATAAACCACTGAAATTCCCAATATAATAATTAATTTTGCGAATATGAGGAAAAGCTGCAAGTACCTGGAGATATAAAGTATGGCAGACACCTGAGACAGTGATCTAGATAACAATCACTTTTGCAGAAGATTGGAAGTTCTTTTTCGTTGGGCAAAATCAGTAGCAGAATGCTGTTCCCATATATTATATTAGCTCTAAAACTGAAAAAAAATTGAAATGCTCTCATTTATAAACTGGAAGACCACAATTCAGACATACCAATGAAAAAAGAAGACAAGACAACCAAAGGTGACTGCAAGTGAGAAGGATTTATATGCATAATTCAACAATAGTTGTAAAAAATTGTTTTGGGGAGAAATTTCCCTCTTAAATTGATTCTTACTTCTTTAAAGTCAGTTGAGAGGATAACTCAGTTCTAACAACAGAAAGTTTCTTAGAAAGTACAGGTTTATTTTCAGTTTCTAACTTAAATACATCTGTCTGTAAGAGTTGACATTTTGCTGATTAGCACATCTTTAATCCCATTGCAGCCATTATCTGTGAAGACATCAGCTCAAATATACACAAGAGATAAAATGTGTGTCTTAACAAGCCTAACAAAAATGATACAGGGAAAGCTTGAGATCTTTTAGATACTTTAAAATCATAGCATAGGTACCTAGATGCTCACTAAAACAAGAAATGCATTAATCTTGCTAAAAGGAAAACAGATCCATGAAGTATACAGATTATTCTGAAATTTGAACAACATAATCCAAAGGATCTGTTAAAAAAAATGTGTCTTAGAAGAATGTGTCTTAGAAGCAAGCAAGAGTCAGGCTCAACATTTTCTACAGCTGACACCATTTATGGAAGTAGCAGTGAATGTTACTATCTCATTATTCTATTTTGTTTTCCCAACCTTATGATATATTCACCTATGGTAGATGGTGAAATTCAGTTTGTGTGGTGGATGTTGAATTTCAGTCTGAAGCAAGCTCTGTATGTAATAAAGTATCTTCATTGTTTTTTTCCATAACCACGGTAAAATGTGTGTTAAATTCAGAGGGAGTACAAGGAAAGGTCCTCTGCAATAACAAAAATATCGAGCTCTTCTACAGAATCCTTCATGTAAGACCACATCAACAACTCTGCATATTCAGTGCAATATTCAGTGACATTACAAACGGACAGATAGATCTGTCAATTCAGTTTATTCATTTTATCACTCCAGGGAGACAATTCTTCAATGTCTTAAATTCAATAGACATCAGTTCATTCCTGGGCATACAAAGTGTTTCTTTTGACATCTAAATACTGTGTAAATGACAGTTTCCTTTTAGCTTATACAGACAACGTAGCTGTGAACAATTCCTCCCCATGAAGTACTCCCCCTAATACTTGCATGTAAGGATCTCACTGTTTTCCAAGGTTTTGAAGTTGTGTAATGTAACAGTTGATGGTTGAACCTGGTGATCTTAGAGGTCTTTTCCAACCTTAATGATTATAAGATTCTATACTAACCCTGTGCAGCTCAGATCACAGCCCCAGGAATTCATTTGCAAAACATCCACAGAAAAAAGTAGTCTCGCATGTCCTCCTGAGTACCAAATAAGGCCTGTGGAGAGAAGAATCCGAAGAGGGAAGCTTGTGATATAAATATACTGGGAGGGATTATTGCTGTTCCCCACTTCTCCAGCTGCTGCAGAAGTCAGATGTGCTTAGCTACGTTGCTGAAGAGGACCAGCAGTGTAATGCACTGGCTTTGCTTAGGGTATCAATGTTGTCTAACAGTGGGCACTATTTGCAGGAAGGAGATGGTCACAGAAAAGCAAGACAGAAAGCGAGCAGCAGCTGATCACCCATCACACCTCACTATGGTATGCATCACGAGATACTTCCCATTCTTGCCCTTCCAGCCTCCAGCATTTGTAGGACATCAGACTGGTCCCCACTACTACTTATCAGTGGAAACTAGAATCAAGCTTGTTTTACTTCCATCTTGCATTGAGTGAGGAGAGTGACACCTTGGGTTTCTGGCACTTCTTATTGTAAATTTAATTTCTGGTTTCTTTTTGCATGTGAGATGTTTTTTCATGGAGTAACTGACTTTAAGTTATTATCAAGGCAGACTGTCCTTTCTTTTCTGGCATAATGCCCCACCTTTTAACTTATGCCCAGGTTGGCTTGCTCTTTATTTTCAGGATGAAGTAGCCTTTAAAACAGATTGTCAATTGTTTTAAATATTTTTATGTTAAATGTCTTTTCTCTCCTTCTTAGGGGACTGTGGCACTCTTTGCACATTTTCCCTTGTGCAGAGGGATGCCAGCACCTAGAGAACTGGCTTCAGGTCTGTCAAATGTGTTCTTAGACTTAGAGGGTTTGTGCTGAGCTCAGAGAGACAGACAGACAGACAGACAGATAGAATATGGTGTGGCTCACGACATACACTGGCACTTTCAGCACTGTGGATACAAGTAATCTGGTGTGTTTTAATCTCAGGACAAGTGTAGCATATTTGTTTTTTCTACAGTGGGTCTGTAACAGCCTGCAAAATGGCAGAATGAAAACCCTACCATCAAAATAATATTTTTTACTGGTAATGCATGGCGATATAAAATCCCATCAAGTCCCATCCCACAGCTGGCTCTGTTCAAGGTGGGGTCTGATATGGTGCAGCTGTGTAACCCTGGATCAGGCTCCTCTAGGAACAGCTATACTCTAAGAAACAGATGAAGTAAAAAGAGCAGAATCTTGTGAGACTGCAGGGGAGGCTGCAGAGAAGGATTATACAGAAAGAACCATCTCATAACCATAGGCTGGTCATGCAGAGCATGTAGAACCTGTTGGTGCACTCAAAACTCTCACATCACCTTCAACTGAGATGTGTCTGTTGGACAAAAGGACACTGTGACTTTGGGAATGTGGCTGATGAGGGTAACACATCCGTGAGGATCTGCAGATAGTACTGCACACCTCACCATCAGCATGGATTGGTTGGATTTGCCCATCCCAAATAATTGCAAAACAATCAGTAGCAGTGTAGGGCTACTATGGCAAAGGCAATCAAACCTCTTTTTCACTGGTAGTGATCATCAGAAGATGAAATGTCAGTGGGGAAAGACGTGCGCTAGTTCTCAGAACAGAATATGACATTCAGTTGTCCAGATTCTAGTTTTGTACTCACTGTTGGTATATGCAATGTGGGACAATATAATCCTGTCCTGTTTCCTCAGCCCAAAACCTTCAGTATGTATGAAAGGGAGTAGCTTAATGGTGAACATCATGCAAGCAGCTGTGTGAGGGAGGTACTGAGGCTTTGTGCTGGTCAAGAAGCACCAACTACTTCAACATGGCATGACCAAATCATTCGAGCAACAGTTTATCTAACACTGCAACAGGCTTCTTCCTCATTGGCTCTCAAGCAACACAATAACAGAAAAAATATGAATCCTGGAACCTCTGTATAACAAAGAGCAACAAAGATCCCAAGACAGGTCTGAATCACCTCTGGAGACATCTCTTCCTCTCCAATTGCTATATAGATATATTAAGTTAATTTTCTAGGCACTACCTTAGGTTAGATGCCTAAAATAAAGTGAAATTCCCATTCTCAAAAGGAGAGATTGTAGATAGCAGATAATCAGAACGAACTCAGCAATCCTGACAGAAATAGCATGTCTTTTTCTGGAATTCAAAAAGGATTGCATAATGTTAAATACAGTCTAAAGGACTTTTAATCTCTGTCTTAATCAGTCTCTGTCTTAATCTCAAGTCTTTTAAACAGTATCAAAAAATACTTTTTGCTTAACATAGATATCTGATGCCCCAAATAGCAGAAATATAGTGTTTTCCTCCATGCAAGCCAAACTAAATTATACTGAAACAGTTAATACCCCTGCACAGATTGTTTCTAATTTCTTTTTCACTTGAACTGGTTTTTAACTTAGAGCGGAATAATAGATCTCAGGCATCAGGCTGAGAAAGTTCCAGTGTGAAGCATGCATTTGGATAAGATTAAATAAAATTAATCAACATTTAGATGCTGCTGCAATCGTACATATTAGTCTTATTTTCCTTTATTTCCAGAACACTATGATCTTGAATTTCTTTTCTAAGGCCCCTATGGATTATCTACAAAACTTCAGGCACTCTTGAAGATAAGGTATAGAAATATGAAATTTTATGCACATTTTATTAAAACAAATGTTTTCTTGAACCTCTTAGAATTTCGATGTTTAACAGTCTCCCTCAAGAGTGGAAAGCTTGGCTTGAGTATCAAAGTTAGGATACTTTGGAGTTTAATACTGCATTCTTTTCTCCAGATGAGTAAAATCCCACTTGAACCTCATCTTTCAAACCAATTGTGAGGGAGAATATTTTGAAAGTTTTAGAGCCTTAGATCCTACAAAATTCTGCAAAACACTTTTCCTGCATGAATCAGTAAAATCATTCTACAAATGTCGTATTTTTCTTGCATGCAAAGATCAGAAGTGAATGCAAAAATAAATTATAAATGTAAATAAAATAAAGTAATCAAGTAAAATATAATTTCTTATCTGCAGGAATTTTCAGCCTAGCATGTAAGTGACTGACTTGGGTTTTATTCTTGATTGTATAATAGTATACCATGATCTGAAATGAAAGTGCAATCAAAACAAACATGGAGCAAACCATAGCTAAAGATCTGTCCCCACAGATTTAGAAAATAATTGCAGTGAAATGATGAAATGCTTGTAAGAATATCAAAGTTCATTTAATTTAATTTAATTCTTCTATAGTTTCTTAATTATGAAGAATAAGAATACACAGAATTTTTGTTCAGGTTTTGGCTTTTTTGCTACACATATACTTCTTTAAAATTCTGTCTTTCTCCCAGAACTGACTGGATTTGTGGAATCATCCTGCAAGGCAGAATGCTGTCTGCAGCACAGAAGGGATTTTGATGAAACACTCTTCTGTGATTCCAGTATTGGGAATACACTGTGAGTGTAGAAATTTGGAAATCAACATTCAGAATTGAGGAAGTATTCTCTGGGGCACATGGGACTATCCTTTTTGGTATCCTGTCTTTGAAGAATCATAAAATGAATTGTGACATCCTTTCAAGATGTTTGGCACATTACATTGATGGCTTGACTACACGTTATTTTTCTTTTAATTTTCCACTGTCCAAAATTAAAAAAAGCTTATATTAACATACTCCTGAATTAGCCTTTTTCTAAAAACAAATAACAGGGCATGTGTAACTTATAGTATTCTTCAGTTACACAAGTTTGTACTCAGGAATTCTAAACAATCATCCTCTTCTTCAATAAATAAAGAACATAGCTCAGATTTGCTCCCCAAGTGATGGCCCCTTTTTTGTTGCTTGGTATGTCTGAAGAAGCCAGAATTTGCTTCTTCAAATGAGAATTTTCCCAATGAAGCCAGAGCAGAGGGAACACAGATGGTGAAAACTGGTAAGTCTGAAACATGTAGGCTTCTCTGACATCCCCACAAACCGGATGTTAAGAAATGAAAGGGACAAATTAATTTTTCCCAGTGGCTTGTATTCTCTTATCCAGCTGTGGTAACCTATAGCAAGTGACAGATGTGCTGTAACACATTTTAGGCATGACATGCAATTGCTTTATGCCCTCAGGTCCTTTCAGTTTTGTGTCTAATAGAAGAAAATTTTCCACCTATACTGTTCAGCTTCAGAAGCAGGACAAAAAGATCTTATGCTTTCTAGGCAGGGCTCTGAGAATCTCAGTGGTGTAATAGGGTACCTTTTGAGCGAGACACAAGAGATTCTATATTTTTATGAAAATATGTTGAAACTCATTAATATTTACTGCCTGTGCCATAAGGATAAAATTTTAATTACCATGACTTTATGCAAAAACACCCATGCCTACAATTTATCCAGTATTATTACCATGTATGAACATAATAGTCAAAGAAAAGATTGCCTTGTTTTGTAACAATGGACTAGAAAAATGTCTGATTAATTCCCAGTTTTCTACCTGTGTTTTAAGAAGCTAATTAAATGCCTTGGTCCTTAAGTTGCCACTCACACAATCCTTAACACAATCACCCATTTTACAGATGGACTTTCTAAATAGACATTCAAATCCTACAGAAGCAGCAGCAACAGAACGACTCATATAAAAAGAACTGTAATGTTAAAATGAATTAAAAAGACAAGGAACATGAAAAAACCCAGGAAAAATACACATTCTATAGAACATTTTAAGCATAAGTTCAATGTTTATAGTATAGCTTCTCTACATTTTTCCAGTTAATTCAGAAACATTATCCTTACAAAAGCTCCTTTTGGTTTAGTTCATCCAGTGAGGGGGAAAAACTTTTTAAAATGCCTTCTCAAACTGTGATGCAATTTGATGCTCCTTTTGGTTTTAACTGTTCACTTAAGTATTTGGTCATAGTCATTAAGCACTGTTCCAGAATCCCAAAATGGAGGAAGCTTTTGAATTCCTTTCAGAGCTCTCAAATACACTGGCAAGCAAACTCGCTGTCCTCTGAAAGGGGAGGATTGTGGTTTTCCCAGTTTGATGATGATGATCACTTTTCCCTGAGTACTATTAGATCATGCTTCTAGAGGCTGTTCCCTATGGCTCATGGCACTTCTAAACATGCAGGAATGATGCTTTCAGAAAACAGAACCAATTACTGGCGTTTCGAAAAAGTTACTCAGAGGTAGGTAGTTCTGAACTTTCCTCTAACCTCAGTCCTCATTTAAAATTTCACACTGCACAACAATCTCAGCATGATTCTCATGAATAAGAAACAGACACTCAGAAAAGAGAAATCAGAACAAGACTGTTGCCCCCTCTACCTCATCCTTTGTTCTGAAAAGGTTTTGTTGGATGGAAAGTTAAACTGTTATATTCCTCAGGCTCCAAATCTTTATCATTTCACATATATTTTGTTATATGGATAATCTTCTCAGTGTATAAAGAAATTTATGTGTGAGTCCTTACTTAAGCATTAGGAGACTTTCACTGTCTTACAATTTGGCATTTCATATTACTTTTGGAGTATGTTTCAAAACATGGTATATATTTGAAAGTTTCTAAAATAGAACTGCATTCTAAAACCTTAGTTTTCTTTAGAAGTTTAGTAGAACACTAAAATAATCCAAAACATAAATATTTTTAGATTGCAGTTATAAATATCACCTCAATTTATGTATTAAACCAATGTAAAACAGTAACAAAAGTTCACTTTTTAATTTACTTCCTTCTCAGGAAATCAACTGTAAATTTGTTGGTTTTTCTTTTTTCCAGCACAGAGTGGCTTTTATTTTTTTGATATCTTAGTAGAAACTGCATTTTTAAAGCTCCAGATATAAACCCCCAACTAATCATGACATACAATTAGTCTATTTATGGCTACAAAAAGCAAGCCTTGTTCTCATTATGCAGTAAGTACTAGCTGTTTATAGATCTGACAGTTTGTTGGAAGTGATCCAAACCTATAGTGCTATTATTCCTTAGTAAAACTTAAACAGCTGTAGTCATGTAATTCAAAACCCTGGAAGGCTGCTGCAGTGCTTGCTCAGCTTCAGTATACCATGAATGCAGGATGCTGCCAGTCATATAAAGGATCCTCTGCTTCACATCATGAAAGAAAGACGTGAACGACAAACCTGAATGCAACCTGGAATTTCCAAACAGATGATCTTGTGACAGCCTTTTCCAGAGTCCAGGTATGGTAAAACTTTGTCTATGAATTTTCTGCAGTGAGCTAAACTCACTCACTGTAAACTGGGGAAGCTTTGCAAAAAAAACCCACAAAAAACAACGGAGAGCAATTTGTTAAAAGGGCATGATACAGAATCAAGAGAACATAAAATGCCACAGTTAAAAGTTTTCTGAAAACTACTGTAAGGAAAAGATATTCAATATGAAATAGAATTATCTACTTGCTGAAGTTTGAAAGTCCATTTCTTCTGCTGCACTTTTTCCTCTGCTCCTTGTATTGCAAATTACTGGGGAATAGCACTATCATGCAAGATATTTCATCATATGAAACCAGTAACATTGTAAAATTATCTCAAGTAACTGCAAAAGCATACTTTTTTTAACTGATTGAAACTTCTTTGTGCATACTTTGCAAGTATGACTTTCCAGTGTAAGTTTGCTGGACTGCCTTTGCCATTGATTTTACAAGCAGTGCCTGCTGGAAGTGAAAACCAGATCTCTATCAAAAGACATTAAAAGAAAAAACGTGCAGTTAAAGGTTCTCAAGTAATATAATTATTTAGAAGAGTACTATTAAAGAATCTGAAAAACTGAAAGAGTTACAAAAGGGAATTATCCAAAAGTGAGTAATGCAATTTTAGATTTTGATCAGTTCTTTTGGAAAGCATTTCTTTATACTAACCATTAGTTAAGAGAAAGCAAACTGTAAGTGGAAAATATTAATCAACAGCACTCTGTAAAAACGAGAATCTATACCCTGAAATTATTTAAAATTCCATCTGCAGGCTCATACTGTACTTAAAACTATTCATTTGACTGAACTACATTTCTAAGTGGAATAAATAACAATTAGCACAAGCACCACAAATAAAAGCATACAGAAAATCAAAACCTAGAATTAGGACCTTCTGCTCTGGTAGACGTTTAGTTGTAGTCATGTAATTCTGCAAGTCAGCAAAATTAGGCATTTTGAAGAAGATGGGAACTCCCACTGAAGAGCTGACTTCTTAAGGAGTGGCATTCTAACTTTTGGAACTGACTTTATACTTTCAATATAGAGTAGGGAAACAGGCTAACTTGAACACAAAGGCAAAGAGATAGGAAGTGCAAAAAGAATGCTGTTATAAAAAGTAATACAAAAATATTAAGAAATTAAATATAAGATTATATATAATCTCTGTTGTGCCATATGGAGGTTAAAATGGTTGTATGGAATAGTACAAGAAAACAAAAAATTACCCCTACCCTTCATTACCTCCTTGTTCCAACAAAGAATGTCTGATACATCACAGCAAATTTCATGTGCAGCATTATGAAATGCAATACTGCCACCTTTAAGCACTTTGTGTTAGTTTCCGTAGTACACAGGACCTGTGCTGAGCTAGTGCTTTCAAGATTGCCATGTGAAATGTTCATGAAATCTGTCTGCTACTAAATTCTTCACAGGACAGTAACTTTTTGCACCTCCCCATAATCTCAGAAACAATGAGCTTTGCTTTTTGTCTAAAAGTTGTCAATACAAAGAGTGTTATCTTATGGTTTTGAATCAGAAGCATCATGTGTGACTGGGAAAACTTCCTATTAACAAGGTACAAGATAATTGCAAAAGGTATTTTGTCAGTGAACAATTTTCCTTTGCTATTTGATATCTACACATAAAAAAAAAATTATGTTCCAAACTTCAGCATAAATATATGAAAATCTAAAAATACAAAATATGAGGCAACATGGAGAAAACAGAGATTATAATAAAAGTAATACTGATGAGGAGATGAGTGGTAGGATTGGAGACACTAAACACAAAACTGTGCCAAAACAAGTTAGTTCTATGAGGATATGGCACTTCAGACTAAAAAACACCAAAAGTCAAAATGTATTATGCAAATGCCAAAAAACTGCATGTTTCTGACCTTTGTGGGGATGTTGTTGAAAGACATACATTTGTTTTCCTTATAGGAAAGGGAAACAATACCCAGCTATTCTTCAAATCCATATACATCTTTGTGCTGGCTGCTGCTGTGAATAGCACACCTCTTTTCCTCCATGGCAGCTTTTAATCCAGCAATTCCACCTCCCAAGCTGCCTTCGAGCCTCGACGGATACCTCTGGAACAGGAATGGCAGACTCTTGTAAGACTGTAAATTCTCTGCCTTCAGCTCACTGATCTTCCAAATAACAGTTTGGAAAAACTCTTTCTTTCGCAATTGTCACACAAGGCCTTGGCTCACACAATGCACCTATCCACAATCACCTCTTTCAAAAATAAATTTTTAAGAATATATCTAACATGCAAACTTATTGCATCATCATGAGGTACTGACATGCACAAGAAATTTTGGGATAGCATTTTCTTTTAAAAGTTACTGTAAAACTCTGCAATACATGGGCAAATCCAGCACGTATTTTTAAATGTACTAAAAAAAAACCCCTGCTATCTAGGTGAAATGTATGGGGAATTTATTTCATTTTTTATAGCAGAAAGAATCATAAAAATCACTCAAAAAAAGAGTATTTCTATCACACATGCCTCTAAACTTCCCACAAGATTAAAACAAACACACTTTCATATTTCTGTTTAATTTTACCTTGACAATACTCATAGAGTTCCATTCGTACTATCTCTGTACAACAGATCTAAATAGAGAAGAGCTCTGCAGCCTTCTGATATATCTCATCAATTCATCCTGAACAATAAAAAAACCCCAGAAGTACATTAAAATTATATTTGTACGTAACAAGGGGAAAAGCATGCATAAGTATCTTTAAGTCATCACAAAAATTTTTGTGCATCACAGCCATTTTCTTTGGAAGCCTCAAAGTAGAATACTGAGAGACGTGATGCTACTGTTACTCACTTGAAGTACGGTCATTTTATCATTTTAAAGGATATATATGCTATAGAGTCCTATATGCTACAGAGCACAAGGGAATTTTCACATGATTGAAGGTTAACATGTTTACACATTTTGCTAAACCAAGATTACTGTTAGCCAGTCCTGGTATCCAAAACCACTGGTGAATTTTCTCCATGAACTCTGGTACATTTCTCTGGTCAGTAATATCATTTAATAAAATATAATTTACATAATGCATCCTGTTTAGTTCTACCTTCTAGGTGGAACATTAAACTTGTGTAATTATAAGCCTTCCATGTTTTACTGACCTGCAGAAGAGGTACTACCCCTATTGCTCCATTCTTATATAATGGGAACAAATCTCCTAGTATGAGGATGGTTTCACAATAAATGTCAATATAATACAACGGCAAAAAGTCAGTACTTGTACATGAAAATATAATAATTGAGTCCATGTGTTTCCATGCTGTGATCACCTTTTCACTATTTCAGTTATCAGGCACAAGGACCATCCAGATAATTGGAAATCCAATACCAACCAACCCTAAAGAGGAAAGTTTGTGCTTTTGAAATACATTCCTGCAAGAAAGGATTTGAGAGAGGAGATATCAGTAACAATAGGTTTGTAGATGGAAGATAACCATAACCTGAAAAGGAGTGAAGGCACAGGGAACGGGGAGAAGACGGGGGGAATAACGGGGAGAATAGTGATGAGGGAAATCTCTGAAACCTTCCATGCAAAAGCAGCACAAAGGGGTCTATCTCAAGTGTCTGAACACAAACACCTGTAGCCTGGGAATCAACCAGCAGGGACCAAAGTCCATGCACAACTGCTGAGCTGTGATTTTACTGGGACTCCAGAGACACAAAGGGATAGCACATGGAACTGAAGGGGTGCAATGAAAAGTTCCAGAATATTTAGGAATGACAGCCCAGAAGGGTGAGGATGGGCTGCACTCTGCCAAGTCATGCCTGAACGCATTGGAAGGGGTGACAGGTTAATCAAGAACTTATTTGTAATGCTAGACCTACGTGCATTACATTGTGGTAGGTATCTGCTGCAGACTGCTTGGTCTGTTTGATCAAGAAGAGATGGTGGATGAAACCTTTGGACAGCTGAAGGAAGCCTTACTCTTGCCTATCCTGGTTACTCATGGGAGACTTTAGGCACTCATATCTGCTGTCAGAAAATACATCTGAGCATGAACAAGCCAGGAGACTTCTAGAGTATGTTGAAGACAATTTCTTGATCCAGCTGACTGGCAAATGGTCTAGGGAATGTGTTCTTCAACAGGTCAAGGAATGCTAAGCTCTTGAGTGCTTTTTGTTGGTGCAGCAGTGAAGATGAAAAGTTCAAAATCTAGACAGAAGAAAATTGGACAAACTGTAGAAGAAAAAAAACTGAACTTGTAAGATTTTGGCTAGTTTAGGGATCTGTTTAACAGGATCTCATGGCAGACAGCCCTGGAGGGCAAAGAGGCCTGGGAGAACTGGGGGCCCCTTAGTTAATCTCTAAGGACAAGCTACTTTTTTGCCTCGGTTTTTACAGCTAAGGCTTGTCTGAAGGCTTCCCAGGTGCCTTGCTGGAGCCTGTGAGCAGAGTCTGTGAGAGTGAAGCAATACCCATTGTAGAAGTTAATGTCAGGGAGCACCTGAGGAAATGGGATGAGACAGGGTGCATCCAAGAGGAAGAAAGCTGTCTCTTGTCATTGAGAGGCCTCGCTCGTTTTTGAAAGGTCATGACAATCAGAGGAGATTCCTAATGACTGGAAGATAGGAAATGTCACATCCATTTCCATGAAATGAAAGAAGATCCAAGAAACTACAGGCCAGTTGGCTCCACCTGAATCCCTGGGAAGGATATGTAGCAAATCCTCCTTGAAGCCCTGTCCAAACACACAAACAATGAAAAAGTGACAGAGAACAGCCAGCATGAGTCTATCAAGGGCAAAGCATTCCTCACTAATTTGATAGTTTTCTATGAGGAAATTACTAGACCTATTGATAAGGGGAGAAAAGCAGCCCTTGCCTCACTAACTTGACTATCCTAAACCATTTTTGTTTGAAGTTCTTGAACTGTATGTTACCTGTGGTATTTTTTAAAACTTGTGTGTAAACATGGTGTGTTCCTAGGCTAGAACATAGGATGTACAGTTCACTACAAAGTGACTACAAATGATACCAAATTGTTTTTTAAAATAGTTAACACTAGAAATAGCCTATAAATTGATGAATCTACTAAGAAACCTGATTTCTGAACAAAATACTAATTTTATTTTTTAGACTGATTTTATTATTAGAAAAATTTGCAAATAACATTGTTTTTTTGAAGAAATTATTCATTAAAACAAAGTCAAACATTGTTTTTCCATCAAGGAAGAGCAGTGAAAAAACATATAAGAAAATTAATGGAAGGTAAGATAAAACCAAAAAATTTAAACTGAGGAAAAAATGGACAAATACATAATGATGATTGCATTCTTAGTCACCTTTCAAATTAAAGCTCTTAAAAATATCAAGAAATTTAGTGAGACATTTTTAGAGCCCAAGTGGACCACTGAAGGAATAAAGGAAGTTGTAAACAACACAGTATTAAAATGCATTGTTGTTGACAACTCCAAGCTTATAACAACAAAACCCTCCTCCCAGACTGGTAAAGTTTTGAAGTCAGTTTATCAAAATTAATTGAGATTGAATATATAATTTTGCCCTGGTACTGTAGAAACCAATGAGAACTACTTCACTGATTCTCTCTGACTCCTACTAAACTCCATTTACAAAGTACTTAAGAACACAAGTCTCTACTTTTTTTATCAGGAAGATTTGTGACCCAAATAACCAGAACACTTGAAAGAATCTTTCTTCTTGGTATAAATTAGAATTCATAGAAAAAGTTTGTAGTTCTTACATTTAATCCCTGGCATTCTCAGATATTTAAGTCCTGCAAATTTTTAAATTCACCTAAAAACCCCCAAAATCAAATGACAAACTCCAAACCCAAACAAAAGCAAAAATCCCCAACCAAACCAAAAAATGATCATATTAAAGGTGAACAGTTCAAATTCTCAGTGTATGACATAAATATAAGAGCACCTCATACAGGTTCAGTCCATCTGGGCCAATATCCTGAGCCCATGGTCACAGAAGATTACTAACACGAAAGCACAAATCCCCCAAAATTGGTGTAACCAATCTTGAGAAAATGACTGATAACAAGCCCACTCTTGAGTGCAAACTAAAACTGGGAGTTTGATGGGCACTGGATGGCTTTCCCTGGTCTGGCTCTGTATGTGTTCCAGTTGTTCAGCACTCAGGAAGCTGGAAAAGACCAGCTGCAAACTCCTTGTTTGAGCTCAACTTCCAAGATTAACTCAAATGCAAAAAGGTCCAGCCTTATGCTGTTTTCCTGAACACATGAGAATCTCCCAGCAAAGATCAGTGAGAAATTGGTCCATATAGTTTCCCATGTTTAATCAAAATGAAAAACAGTAGACTGGAGTCAGTAAAAACTAAAAAACATACAAAAAGAGATAGGACATTAAATCTTCAAAGTACTTGTGAAGCTCCAAGTGGTGCCACGATTGAGTACGTGACTGCATATTATGTACAAGCCTCCATGAAAATGCCCATTTCATCTGTTCTAATGTTTTACTTTTCTTCTAATACAGGGATCCCACATACCCCAGCTGTGCCTCCTCGGATCTGTACAACACTGATTCAGACTATCCAAAAATTTCAACTGTTCCAGCTGTCACAGAAAATAACTGGGGCCAGCTGAATGACAGGATGCAAGCAGTTGCTATTATACTACTAATTCTTCTTTGTAATGCATCTGACAGTAGGAGGACAAGGAATAGGAGTTTGAGAAACAATGAAAGGGAAAACATCTTAAGGAGAGCATCTAGCACTGTTAAGCGCAATGCCCGAGGGCTAACATGTGATATTTACACTTACCTGCATGAGAAATACCTAGATTGTCAGGAAAGAAAATTGGGTTTTGTGGCACCTGATTGGCCAGAGGATATAAAACACATGCTGCTAGCAAGAAACAGGATTCGTAAATTGAAGAATAATATGTTTTCCAAGTATAAAGTACTGAAAAGTCTGGATTTACAGCAGAATGATATAACAAAAATTGAGAGTGAGGCCTTTTATGGTTTGGATAAACTCACCACACTCTTACTTCAGCATAACCAAATTAAGAGTTTATCTGAGGAGATTTTTATTTATACACCCAGTCTAAACTACCTACGTCTTTATGATAATCCCTGGCATTGTAACTGTGAACTAGAAACTCTTGTTACAATGCTACAGGTTCCCACAAACAGGAATTTGGGAAATTATGCCAAATGTGTGCACCCAATAGAACTGAAAAATCAAAAGCTAAAGCAGATAAAAGCTGATCAGCTATGTAGTGAAGAGGACAGGCAGGACCCCAAAAATATAAAACGTGAGAAGCCTGAACCTGTCAAACCAGAATTTGATTCCTCTTTGTGCCACATATATGTGTTTCCTGTGCCAACTCTGAACTGCAAAAGGAAAGGTTTGTATCTGTCATCATAACTGAACTAATGATTTTAATATTCTATTTATTTAATCCTTACTACATTTATTTACATATTATTTACTGTAAATGAATGTAGCACTAGTACTCACTTAGAGTGATACTGTTAATTGTTTTTCTCTTGTAACTATCAGCAACAAGTAGGAATTTCTTTTGCGTTTTACCTTTGCTCTGCAGCCCCAATTCCGCAGATATTCCTTAGTGCTCCTATAGAAGTAACTAAGAGAAATCAACAAGAATAAAACAAAGCATATTACTTAAGTTACTGAAGTCAAGGACCAGCACCTCACTAGTCTGATTGTACAACTATAAACATACTAATCAGTCAAATTACAGCTGTGCTGAAACTGTTGAACGGATACAGAAAAGCACAGAGTGCCTTCTCTACCTTCCATTGTACAAATACAAAGATGGCAACAACTTTGACAGAAGTGAGCTCTGAAGCAGAACTGGAGCTGTCAGCTGTGTTTTCAATCCCAAAGGAACCTGATTGCAAAGGAAAGCCTTTGCATCCTCACATTCGCTGCGCAAGATTTCTTCTGCTAAGGACAGAAATTGTATGTTTGTGTTCATGAAGAAATACCTCTGCTGTGGTCTTCCTCCCAGCACCCAGCAAACAATTCAAAGTTGAAGGGCCTTCAAGAAATATTTTTCAGACACTTGGATGAATTCCATCCCTAAATCTTTCTCAGGCCCCTAAGAGCCACAGTGAAGCCTTAAGGGTAAACCAGATGGGACATATATCAACACGAAAGTGCACATTTATTTGTGCTTTATATTTCCCATATTTTATCCCACAATGAAACAAAGCAAACAACAAAACAATTCAAAAGAGAATCATTCCTTAACATAACAATTCTGAAATAAAAAGCATTGCTTGAAGCAGCCAACATTGTGAGACCTTTTCCCCAATTTTAGCAGAGCTTAGCCTGCAATACCAGATTACTGCAGTATGTTTTGTTCAGCTGAACTTCTATTTGCTTTAAGAGCAACTTGATTTTATGTAAAAATCTCAGTGTGCCCTTGGTCTTGCACCTTTATTCCAGAGACAAGCTCAGAATTCAAAATGAGGAGATAATATCTAAATATCAAGGATTCATGATTTCAGTATTTGATTACAAGGTTTATCTACTAAGTATGTCATAAAAATGGTCTATGTACTTACTTTTTTCCACCCTGTTAAATTCCTTTCTTGTACCTCTGGCTCAATTTTCTCTTTGTTTTACCAGGCAGCTACTACATCATTTTTATTAATGATATATGCTGCTTTACCTGCTAACATTTATTATTTTTTTAATATTCACCTACCTTACCTTTCCTTATAGGTAGGATCTTAATTATTAGATTATAGCTTATGATCTTAATTATCATAGAATCTTAATTATATCACTACTACTTTATATCTCCAGTAAAATGTTTTTGAACAAAACCGAGGCATGTATTACAATCCTAATATAAGCAAAGACTGATTTTACAGCTATCTCCATTTAGTGGTATCAAAAAGATGAGCTGAACACATAAATACACTCAAAAACTTCTGGCAAGGAAAACATTACTTTTTTCTCTAAGTTCATAGAAACATTCAATGTAGTCTGATCTTCATGGGAGTTTCAAAGGGATTTATGGTATTTAAAAACATGGTTTATTATCTTTAATATTAATAATGGAGGAATAAAATTATTTCAGCCTCTACAAAAGGGTACTAGAGGGCACAGGGACTCCCTTCTTCAGATCAAGAACTAAGTATACCAATCCAGGCCTTCCTGAATGCCTAGCATGGACACATTGAGTACATTTCAATATTTTTTTGGAAGTACCAGATCTAGGGTGCATATGCTTGACAGCTGGATGCAGATATCCCATGGATATTTGGTATTTCTGAACATATGGTAGTCTTTGATGAAAGCATTGTACTTACTGTCTTTGTATATGAATATTGTACAGCAGATGCACAATTTCACTGGAATTTTCATCAGAAATAGGAGCATAATGTACACAAAATCCAGGCAAAACACAAACATTTCTCTAAATCTGTGTGGACAAGAATTCAGAATGGGAAAAAATGGTGCATCAACTGCCAAACAAGTAAGATGACATGAAAAGCTGCAATCCATTATTCCTTTACAATGGGGGGAATGGAATGACAAGCAGCCTACCACTACTAAGTGTGTCTAAAGAGGTATGACAACAGGTCAGGAGCTTTCAGTTAATGTCAGAAAGCTCATGAAAGAAACATCTTAAAAATACATTTATCCATGTGTATGTTCTTTTTTTTTTAATAATTTACTTATATCTCATCAGACCAGTGATATGCCAGACCTTGTGGTACTCCAGAAAGAAATACTCTATGCCCTTGATTCTGTTTTATAAAAAAATGAAGTAAAAAAAAAAAAAATTGGAATCAAAAGCAATTTGTTTTCTTTTCTGCAAAGAACTTGTATTTGCAAGAACAGTTGGAAAAAATCTGCTTTTTAGTACTGCCAAACTCCCCAAGTCTCTAAATTCAAGCATTATTTGCATTCATTTGGTGATAAATAGGCCCTGAAACTTTGACATCTGCAGAAGCAGGAAGCAATCCAACTATAGCAGGCTGGAGCAGTTATAATATTTACGTATTTATAATACCAAAGCTCTGCTCATAATCAGATATAAGGCAGGAAGACTCTGATATGTTGCTTTAGTCTCAAAAATATCTGATTCATTAGACATCTTAAGAACTTCAGAAGTACAGTGACCACACAAATTCTAGCACAGATCCAGAAACTACTTGCTTTCATTCAAAGACTCTCAAATAAGAGATACCGCTCATATTCTTGTAACGACAGTGCAAGTTTAGAACTCTCATTGAACAAATATAATAATCCTAGAGATTGGGTTTATTAACATTAGCCTGAGAGGGTTCAAACCACAGTCTGCACTTCTCAAGCATGGGCTCTTACTACTGGACTAGGAGCTATTCTTTCTGGAGTTCTTTTGCAAGGAATGCTGTAAGGATACAAACACTGATGACTGAGAGGCCCTCGGCCACTTCGGAAATGCCAATGATACAAGTAGGAGAGAGAAGCAGACAGAATGCCACTCTGCTGTCTGAATGTTTTTTTGTATAGTTACTCTGGTTTCTTTTCTTTAGACCATCAAGCCGTTCACACACATTTTTTATTAGTATAGTCTCTTCATTACTTACTGTATCCCTCTGTGAATGGTCTAGCTCTACTAAAATAAAAATATAAAACACAGAAAGAGGCTTTACTATAAGCCTCTTCATTAGTATGAAGAGAACAATTACCACATCAAATGTAAAGGTACAAGTAAAGAAAGAATGAAATTCAGAAGCTGAAAAAACATGGTGGCACTAATAGAGGGGTTAAAGAGAAAGAAAACAAGAAACAATGACAGTATTCTGTCTGGTATGCAACTGTGATACCTAAGCATTAAGAACAATCTAAAGCTGATACAAGCTATGTCTTTTTCATTTTTTAAGATTTAAAGAAAGTTCCAGGTAACATACCTCCAGATATAGCTAAACTTGATTTGTCCAACAACAAAATTAGACAGCTACGAGCCAAGGAGTTTGAAGATGTCAGTGAACTGAAGATATTAAATCTAAACAGTAACGGAATAGCATACATTGATCCTGGTAAGAATAATTTAAAATATTTATCTAAAAATTGTATCTGTTTTATTAACTATAAACTTTGATAATGTCTCTATCAGATATAAACCCGGGGTGGGGGGGGAAAGGATTTTAAAACCTAGACGTTGATGCAAATTTTACTTTTCATACCATTCCATTCACAGAGTAAAGGTTTTCACTGAAATGTATTCAGCATGAAAGTCAATAGAGAAAGACACATTTCAGTTGCCCGTTCTTAATATTAAACTAACCAAGTGCAAAAGGTAATTCTGGAACCTGAAGGCTAACAGTTTCCCAAAATGCTAAATAGTTGAATGATTTTTAAAATATCTTTGCCACATCTCAGAAAACATGTAATATAATGAGGCTACTTTTCAATTATAACGGATGATAAAATAACAGACAAACCAAAATTTAAACTCTTTTTGGTTAAAAATCACTACATATAATTGCTTTTAAGTTACATTTTATTAGAGCGCAAGAGCCCTTTTTGGCAATTTGCTGCAGCCTGTGTGTATTTGTGTTTTAAGTATGAAAGCAGACTGAAGGTGGGAGAGAGAGAAGAAAGAGAGAGTGTATCAAGCAAAAAGAGCCTTATTTAATACCATTCAGGCAATCAAATGGCATCAGAAAGTGGTAATAACTGTAAAATGACACTTATGAGATTTAACTTTAACAGCTGATATATTTAATTAAGACTTCTGCCATGAAATGAACCAGTATCCTTGCAAAAAATATGAACTGCTCTCTGAAATGCAACTCGCAAGCATTATTATGAAACTCCATGTTTACTTCATTCCAAATCTTGAAATATTAATTTAAAGGTTCTATACATGCACAAAAATACCTATATACATACAAAAACTTCTGGTCCTGCATGTTGACTAACAATAAGTTTCCATATTCCTACTTCTGTATCATGACAACAGTGATAGGATTCAATGAACAAATCAGGCATTCATCCACCTTCACAGTCTCTATTCTACACTCAGGCAGACACATGAATTGTTTTATAGCTTTACCAGCAGAACAACTCCCCTAATATTTCTCACTTCTGAAGGCGCATGCCATGTTTTAAAGTTCAATGTTTGAGAAGTCCTTTTGTAGCCTTTAGCAATAATAAAAAAAAAAAGTAATAACTATGTAATTATAAATGTTTTTCCTGTTGTAGATATGTAGATATTTTTCCTGTCACAGATATGAATGTTTCTAAGTTCTCTTTGTAAGGTACCAATAACTATTTTTCTATTGACTAGCTGCTTTCTCAGGCCTCAATAACTTAGAGGAGCTTGATCTATCAAACAACAGCTTGCAGAATTTTGAATATGGAGTACTGGAAGATCTTTACTTTCTGAAAATACTGTGGCTGAGAGATAATCCTTGGAGATGTGATTACAACATTCATTATCTTTTCTACTGGCTAAAGCACCACTACAATGTTCACTACAATGGCCTAGAATGCAAAATGCCTGAGGAATACAAAGGATGGTCTGTTGGAAAATACGTTCGAAGTTATTATGAGGAATGCCCAAAAGACAAGCTCCCCATTTATCCAGAAACTTTTGACCTGGACAAAGATGATGAGGAATGGGAACGACACAAAGAGCAAACAGTTCAAACAGTAAAGAAGCACGGTGTAATTGTCACCGTGATAGGCTAATAAGAGAACTCTTCTCCTTAGTACATTTAAATATTTGATACTTTGAAAAAGAAAAACATGCTGTTTACATTTTTTCTAAATATACTTTTGATTTGTAGGACTATCTGCCTACAAAGATGTCTGTTTATTGCAGATAATAACTACAGAATGGCATTAGTTCTACAGCATCCTTCATCTAGAAATTGCTTTTCGCAATTTGTTCTGGACAGTCTTGTGAAATGTTTTGGCAAATATCTGAAACTATGTAGTAGAAATCAATAGACACAAATGTACATAATACGGTGGGGAGGAGTTGTCTAATGTATGAACACAGTTTATGTGTTCACACAGAAATAGCTGCAGGATTGTGACCAAGACATACTTTTCTTGAATGTATTGACAGTTCTTTGTATCTACCAGTTTCTTGAAATATTCCCAGAAAATATTTGTAAGACTTTTGTATAGACTTCCTATTGCTTTATTGTAGACCAAAAAATCAAACTTAAGACTAATCTTAAATACAACACTAGAAAAACAGGAATGGCAGTTGTTATACTAATTAGGATTCAAACACAGAAGGGGGGTTCTACTTGCTGGTTTACAGGGTTCCAGCTCAGTCTTGAATGAATAATAGCCTCTGCCTCTTCCATACCTGAGCTGCCTTAAAACCATGAGTAACCAAGACATGATTGGTTCCTAAGATCCAGCTCCACATGCTCAAAATTGCGTTCTTTGGTTTTTGAAGTAGGCAGAGCTGGAATCTTTCTGGGAAGAATTTTAGGCTGTTGTATCAGTTTGACACACCTTGCATGCCATCACTTCAAGGTGACAAGGACCACATGAAGGATGCTGTGGTCTGCATTCAGCACATCAGTGCTTACCCAAACCGAAGGTAAGTATGCTTTCGAGAGCTCAGAAGTGTGGGACATTCTCCAAGTTCACTCTTCTCTCAGCTCATTATCACCTCCTTATCAAACAACTGTCTATGTGAATATACATTGATTAGAGCCTGTGATCATCCTAATATTACACTAACAGAGCAGTACAAATGCCTCAGCTAAGTAGATGATATCTTTAAAGATAAAATTCCTGTCTACATAATATACTTAGATCACTAAGAAATGCATAAGTGCAGGGTAGAAATTCAGGGCGAAAACTTTAAATTTCTCTTAGCTATCATGGAAGAAGTTGTGGAAAACTCCAGGGAGAAAGTTTGCTCCTTTGAAGATCTGGGGACAATTACGGGGTTTGTGGAGTCCTCTGGTGCTTTAACCACGAGTCCCAAAGGTCGCACATTTTGTTTTATAAGTGCAAGACAAAGCACTCAGAGCTTTTGTGTTAACATGAAATTAAAAAGCAACATAAAGGAAAAAATCAGGTGATATTATGGGCAGTAGGAATGCCAAAGAATCTCAAAGCAATCACATCCCATTATTAATTGCATTCCTTCGTGTCCTCCATTATTCAGATTATGAAGATATTTAATGGTGTTTTGCTGATAAACTGGATACTTTAGCTGTTTCTCCCACAACCTCCTTCAAAAACTTTATAGAAAAATACAACAGTATCTGACTCATTCCTGTTCCTGGAAATATCTTAAGTATTATCTTAACTGTTAAAGATTAATCCTGATAAGATGGAACAGAGAGGGAAATCCCACTTGCCAGTAATATTCACTAAATAGGGCATATTCTGGAAACTTAAAAGTGCTGAAAGTAAAAAAAAGTCTGCCACAAATAGTAGCAAGTATTAAGTGAAGTAGTCCTCCTCCTCTCAAATTCTGGAGGATTATTTCAATACAGAACTACTGGGTATGATTGAAAAGGACAGACAATGAAATCACAGCAGAACATCTGTTACTGGCAGCACAGCCAATTGTGAAAATCTGCGTAGGAAAAAATGCATTTATAAACCATGTTGTATTAATTTCTGCAAAGAGTCTGGGTTAGGAAAAAAATACTGGCTTAAGGCAGGCTAAATCTGGGTGGGAAAGACAATGCAGGAGAAGAATATAAGGCAAAATCTGTGTGAGAGGTCCCTGATCTCTTTGGTCAGCAAAAAGTACCAGTTGGAAAAGCAGTGGAATAAAACTGCAGACCACAAGTGGTGGCCTAATCACTCTTGTTCAAAGGCCCTGAGGATTCCCACACAGATCATGAATGTTCCTCTTAGGACCAAGGCTAAAACCTGTGATACACAGTGATAAAGCTATTAAGTGAAATCTGTAAGTGACAAAGTAACAAGGAACACGGTTCAACAGCTATCCTCCAAATAAAGATTTCTATGTGACCTTGTGAAATCAGTGTCAGCACAGAAGATCTAAGAAACACTTGTGCAATAAAATCAAATTAAAATCTGTACTTAAGAGCAGGACTGATTAAACATCTGGAATCAACAAATGGAAAGATTTCTAGCAATGAAGAATGGTCTGAAGTTTTGAATGCTAGAATCGTCCTTGATACTATTTTCCTTAGATGGCCTTTGGAGCTTTCAAGGAGTAGCTGGAAGTTCTATTCTTTTAACTACAAGGCACCATAATTTTATTCCTTACTGCTTAAAGTTATTGCATATTTCATTTTTTTCAATGATACTAGCGAATTGTTTCAAAATAGACACAGAAATATTCAAGTGGTTTATTTTCCTATAATTAGGAAAAAAGGTGTATGTGTGCCCGGGGGAAACTCTCCTTGAAAAACTAGCTGGAATACATTAGGTTTTTCTGCATGTTGGCATTTGTAGACATCCCCACTGATGCATGTGGCAGAATAGGCAGTAATTGTAACTACAAATAATGTAAGAAACACAACAATGGAAATAGGAGGTTGGGGCCAGGATAATATAGGTTAGCAAGATCTCCTGACAATGACTAGTAGCAAATTCTTTGAGAAAAGACTGTATGAACAGAAAAAGCATACAGGAGTTATGAAGATAGTGCAGAAGGAGGCAGCACAAGGGAAAAGACAATAATATATCTGAAAAACATACACATGGGGAAATGACTAGCAATTGATAAAAACTTCAGCATTACAAGGTTAATTGCTATTTCCCTGAGCTTCTCAAAAATATGCTGTAAAGTACACCCTCCACCAAACATAACAGCCACAAGACACAATTTAATGTTTACATCTCTGTGTTTCTGCACTATTTACTTTTAAAAGTTCCAGAAGAACTTCCATGGCTAAAAGAAAATCATGGGCTTTCCTCTTCCTCTATAAGCTCTTTAAGCTTATAGATTCCCCTTCTTTCTCTGTCCATAGACAGGAAAAAACTGCATGATACAACTGTATGAAGACAATTGCCTTGTCTTCCTGGCATGCAGTGCATGTCCTAGAAGCGTTGCCTTAAGGGATAAACTACAGTGCTCTACAGAGATAGTGCCCCTTTCTCTACACAGGCACATGAAACACAGAAAAGATTATTCTGCACTATGTTTTGCCATGACAGAATGCAAGAAAAATGGATATGTCTGTCAATACTGTGACCACTACTGGAAATAAAACACTTCAAAAGCTTCTGGGGAAAATTTAGCTCCTGCATATGAATATGAATGGCAGCATTTAAGTGCAGTTCCCTGTCACACATGGAAGACAAATGATTCTCCAAGATCACTGAGTAGGTGGAGGAACACCACAAACAGCTGAGCCATAACCCATGCATCTCATACACTCATTTTCTCTGGCACAGTAATGCATTGATTTGCCAAAGATGGTCTGAGATGGAATCATATCAACATTCACATGCAGATATTAGACAAAGGCTACTATTTCATAAATGCACCACAGGCCAAAGTTAGAGTACAGAAACCCAACTTTTTAAAATTGCAGGTAATTAATTTATCAAAAAAACCCACAAACATGTTTAGCCAGCTGAACAGACCTAACCCACAGTTAATATAATTGCTGTTTTAACATTAACAATAAAAACATGTTGCCAAAATCTGTGTAATCTTGGATTTATTTGGAAAGATGAGGTCAGAACTGTAGCCTGGGTAAGTTCAAATGGAAAGGTTCATCACATCTGTAACCTATAATTGAACAGATAGTTCCACTCAGTTTGTTAGCTGAAAAAATGTCAAAGGAAAAGAATCTCAATATGATTTTCAGTCTCTAAAAGAAGACAGAAAAATAGCTTTGCAGCAACATTAAACCATCCACCAGAGTTTCAAAAGAATGGCACAGTAGGCTATATGACAAGTATCAGTGAGTTTCAGCATAAAAACATATGTAATTAATCTAAATATCAACACTACACTGATTAAAGTGTGTTTCATGCTTAAAAAGAACTACCATGTATCTTCAAAGCCAGAAGCAAAAGCTTTATAAATCATTTTTTTTCTAAAAGCCCCTGTAGACTGTCATATGATTCATCACAACTAATTTAAAATAGCACGGAGTAGATGTAAATAGACATAATGTTTGATTTTGAGCCTCCAGAAAACATTAATCATCAACAAAAACACAAAGTTAATAGAGATACAAAATGAATTTAGTGTCTTTGATATGTAAGATAAATGAAAATGGATGGCAATCAACATACTGATATTCCAACTGATATTATCAACAGTAGATATGAATCAGTTAAATAACATGACAGAAAAGGCCGTTTGTTTACAAGGTGTAATTCTATCACGACTGTTCTTTACATATTTTTAGCTCCAAACACAAGAAACATTACTATGATTTTAGTTTTGTCCTCAAACACATAAAGAAAACAAAATCATAGGATTTAAAATTGCTAAATACAACAACCATAAAGGAGGTGACGTGGCTGTGTATGATTTATTTTGGCTTGCTTTCTTTCTTAGCTGCCAAAGTTCATTACAATACCGGATTAAATTCTTTCACTAAATAAATTGCATGCTGATATCATTGAGAATGTTACTTTATCATGTGATATAAAAGCCAAAACCACGACCAAAATACTTTTTGTTCTTGGCCAGTTGCTCTTTTCAATCACCATCTACAGAGTAAATTGTTCTCTCCCATAATTACACAGTCATTTTCTAAACCAAAAGAAATCACTCTGAAATTGTTATAGGCTGCATCAACAATTTCAATCATGTATTATCTGATTAAATAATAAATGCATTATAGCCTCAAAGCATCAAAATATACTTTTTTATTTTGAAAATAAAAGCATTTTCCTTTTCTTTTTATGCATTTGAATTCAAATAAAGTGTAGGCTAGAAAAGAGTCAAACAGTAACATTCTGCTGCTTCAGAAATACTGTGCCAGGAATCAAAAACGTTTCTTGGGATCTTGCCTAGTTGTAGAAGAGGAGTTTCTTTCTCATGAAAACACTTCCAAGATGTTTTCAGACTCTTCATGATAAAACAGATGAGTAACAGTTGGGATGCAGGTGATTCCTAACGAATCAGGTACACTTCCACGCTAGCACTGAACTTCTCACACTGATCATAAAGGCTTTTTGTTTTCCTGACCACTTCTCTGCTTAGCAGAGTATACAACTATATTGAGAAAAATATTACTGACCCGAAATTATTGCAAAATGCTGTCACAAAAGGAATTAACCTCCAAACACTCAGTCACATGTGCTTCCACAGGAAGAACGATGATGTTTTTTTACACCCAGGAGGATTCTGATTTGGGAGTAGAATTGAGTACCAATTATTGTGAACACATAATGGACCATGTTTAGTTTTGGGGAGTTTTTTTGTTAGTTTTTTGTTGTTGTTTTTTGGGTTTTGGAGGTTTTTTTTGTCAGTGAACCTCTTGTTGGAGGCCAGTAACTAGCAGTATAGCCTAGGGGTCAGTACAGGGCCAAGTCCTGTTTAACATCTTCATTAATGATCTGGACAATGAGACAGAGTGTACTCTCAGCAAGTGTGCAGATGACACCAAACTGGGAGCAGTGTCTGATACACCAGAAGGTCATGGTGCCATCCAGAGGCATCATGACACGCTGGAGGAAGGGGCTGACAGGAACACCATGAAGTTCAACAAGTGGAAGTGCAAAATCCTGCATCTAGGGAGGGACAACTCAAGGCACCAGTACATATTGGGGGCAGGCCAGCTTGAAAATAGGCTGTCAGAAAAAGACCTGGAGGTCCCAGTAAACACCAGGTTGAACCTGAGCCTGTGATGTGTCCTTGCCACAAAGAAGATGGGTGGTCTTCTGTGCTGCATTAGGAGAAATGTTCCCAAGAGATCCAGAGAGGTGATCTTTCCTCTCAGCACTGGTGAGGACACACCAGGAGCACTGTGTCCAGTTCTGGGCTTCCCAGGCCATGAGAGATATGGACATATTGGAGAAAGCCCAACAATGCGCAAAAAGATGACTGAGGAATTGGAGCATGCTCTCTATAAGGGAATGTTAAGAGCTGTGACTTCATTTGGAGAAGGCTCAGGGGGCTGCTAGCACGGTATACAAACACATGATGGGAGCTGGGCTCTTTCAGAGGAGCCCAGTGACAGAGGAGACAAAAGGCAATGGGCACAGACTGAAACACAGAAGCTGCTATCTGAATACCAGGGAACACTTTTATACCATGAGGGTGACTGAGCACAGGTGGCCCAGGGAGATTGTGGAGCCTCTATCCTTGGTAGATATTTATTCAAAAGCCATCTGGCCACAGTCCAGCTCCAGCTCCAGCTGGCCCTACTTGAGCTGGGGGATGGACCAGATAACTCCAGGAACGCCCACCAAGCTCAACCAGACTGTGATTCTGTGATAACTATCTCAGTGGAGTTGGATTCTGTCATTCTGTATATCAAACCACATTTGCATTCCAAACTTGTTTGTTATATGAAAGCATTTCCCACACAACTCCATGGCATTCTGTGGCATTATAGCAATGTTCAGTCATATGGATATCATTGGGCCTGGAAAGTGGAACGAAAGAAGGAGAGCTGCATTTACAGTAAATTTACAGATCTCATACTCACATTTTTACATTATGGCTGGACATATATAGGAGAATATAGGTGACAAAATGGGATAATAGCAAAGCATAGAGTGAAGATACAGTTTTAAGAGAAAATTACAATTATAAAGAAAAAGAAATAGTACTTACTGATACCTTAAAGCTAGGCTAGTGAAAAGAACAGCAGCCTCAAAGATTCAAACATAACACATATGGATGTCACTTCTGCGTAACACTTACTACAGGTTTACATACTAAGATGTCCCATATCCATAACCATTTGCAGTACTGAATTACTACATCTTATGCTGAAATATCTGATATGCAATACTTAAAATGTGCAATTCTAAGTATGAAGAAGAAACCAGAAAGGAACACAGTTAATAATACCACTCATCACTTTTCCTAAGGCAACTTTTATATAAGAAAGTCTTTATGCTAGTAATGTAATGACCTTTAAAACTGCATAATAATACACTAACAGCAACTTGGTATGGTAATTGGCTGATTGCAAAAATACAAAAACACTTTCTAATTTTATTCCATATCCTGTCACTGAAGAGGATTTTTTCTTGCATATTTCCAAAGAATGCGCACTTAAGATATATATGTTAATAGTCTGATGTCAGCATGAAAAGAGAGCAAAGACGCCACTGTGGTTTATAGAGGAGTGTTTCCATATTTGCTACACAACTTTCCAAAGGCTATAATTGCATTAGCTAGAAAGTGAAAAATCAGGTAGGAAAATTGCTGATAATGTGTCTTTTCTCACTAGCATTTAATTACATAGGTAATACATTCAGATAATTTGCCTGCTCCTCAAAGTATGCTGCTGTCCAACAATCTGTCTTTGTTCACTTCACATAAACTTCTTAAAATAAGTTATGAAAATCAGTCTTTCTAGCTTTATACTCTTATTCTTGAATTTTGGGAACTTGCTATAGCCATGCTCATTTTAAAGATATTTAGGTGGTTCAGAACGAAGTTGGGGTTTACAAAGATTTTTTTAAGGTTCAGAAATGTGTAGGCCCTTGTCAATAGCAAATTCTTCCTGTACATCTCTTCAATGACCTGCATCTATGATAAATATAGTTGGATCCATCATGGGCTTCTCTAACCAAAAGTCTGTTTAATTTGGACATGTGGATCGTTTCCTTAACTTCAAAACTCCATCTAATTTAAAACTTGGTGTCAAGACCACAGCAGCCACCTTTAAATTACAGCAATCATTTTCTGTCAATAACTCAACCTCAGAATACTGTGGTACCACTGACCTTTTTTAGGAAACTATAATTTACAAAGTAAATGGTTTCCAGCTGGCCCTGAGGACAGATCTTGTCTAGCATAAGAACAAACTGACAGATTTTTTTTGAACAGAAGCAGAAAAGAAAGCTGCAATAAATGATAGTGTGCTAATAATGATATTTCCTAAATACTCTGTAATTTTGAAATGATCCACCACCAGACATCATCTGCAGTGCCAGAGACAATAAAGGCTGCTAATGATAAGTTTCAGAACTTTGAAAACTCCAGGCCGCCTTTATTTTCCACAGTCTGTGAATGCTCAGAGCAAATACAGGTAGGGGCTGGAGGAGACAACACCCAGTAACAATCTCCTGTTGAAGGAGAGTGGATCTACATACTGGATCCACCAAAAAGAGAACATGAAGATTCACAGAGGGAGAGAAATGAAGGGGGGAAGAGCTCTGCAACAAATGGTTAGGCACTCAGCTAGAGCAAACTCTGATCTAAACAGAAGAGCTCTTTCTGCATTTCCCATACTGAATAAAATAGTGACATTTAAAGAAAAAGAAATCACATGACAGCCACACAGATTTGCAATTCTCTCTGCATCAAGGGAGCTGAAATAATTTTAAATACAAAATGGAAGCATTTCAGTAGGTTTCCTGCATTTCTGTAATAAATTTTTGTTTCCTCTGCAGTTTACACATAAATAAAGCCATTATTTTGAAGCTTGTCCCAAAGGTTCCACAGCCCTAGCTCCCAGCACACATCCCAGAGCATGCTGGATTACACCAGAAACATATGTTTAGGTTACTTAGTTGCACCCAAAATGTCTACAAAAGTGTACACAATATAAATGTAAACAATTTAGAAATGACTCAGTTATATGCATTCTAATCTAATTACGGAAGTTAAACCAACCAGTGCAACTGCTATTAAGAGTGGACAGAATTTGAGACTATTATTCCCTGAGAATGCCCTGATATGTACCAGAAACAGGACATCTTTAGCCAGCCTAATCTAGTCAGACTAAAATTTTAAGTTTTTTAAGACCAGTTTGTCTTCTGACTTAATTTGATTTTTACTCCATCCTCACCTCTCATCATGCATTCCATCTAATTGAAGCCAAGACTCCAAGTTTGTGATCCCTCCTGTTTTATCCCTATCACTTGCTTCCTTCACCTCCCAGAAAAGTATTCCAACTCTTTCCACCCCGTAGTTCTGACATACAGTCCAGTTTCCTAACACCTCCCAAGCCTGATTTACACCAGCATCACTCATCAGCTCATTTGCATCAGCTCAGACTTGAGGGAAGAGTACCAGCACTATCTGTCCTAGCAAAGAACACAGGGACCTGACTCTCTGGGCACTCATGGCATCAAGCTGGCACAGCTCAACCAGTGAATGGCATCCTGCAAAAAGACAGCTAGATAAATGGTTGGACCAAGAACATTTAATTTACACAGCATAACTTTTGATTATAGATTATGCATTTTTAGTCTTATGTAGAGTAGCTGCCTAGACTTACACATCTCTTTTTCCTTGTGAATCTGTACCCTCATATTCCACTTCTGTGTAATAACTCTTAATATTTGGACATTATAATGGACTTACGCTAGAGCCATCTTCCACTGGCTTTTTCTTTTATTCCTTTTCAGCAAATGATATTTTATCCATCCTCTGAACTGTAAAACAGAATGAGTAATAAAATACAGCTCCTGACCAGACGTAAAATCCAGAAAACTCTGCAATTTGCTGTAAAATACAAACCTGTCAAGCTCAAAAATATAAATTTCTGAATAGAACTGATGTTTATTATGTATAATTTAAATAAAATATGCATTAATTGTATTTTCAGTAGCAATTCATTCACTCATTTTAATAATATTTCTACTTGTTTGTAATTTTCTGAAGTATTGAGCAATACAAATTTGCTTGCTTCTACCACCATAAGGTCCTGCTGTTGTCATCTATACCTTATTAAAGTACAGATCTGTATTTATGCGAGGACATTTGAGTGTTTATAGAAAATAATTTAAAAGTGCTAGTACATGCATTTACTTAAGTGCTATTCATATTTCCTTGGCAATACAAAAAACCCCAAAGTAACAGGATACAAATTCAATTTGTATCTTACCAATTTTAACCTTTGGTAAAAGTCCCATTTTCCTTCTAGGCTAAGCAATAAGAAATAATTAGAGACTCAAGTCATTTATTGCTGATACATTAAAACACATTATCTATCTGTACCTGACTTGCTGGAAACACTACTGAATAAATTCTACTTTCCATGGCTACTTTCATTTGCCAAAATCTCCTTAATTTCATATAAAATAAAATTTTAAAATTATTTCATATACTTGGGAGTAATTATAAATGGAACATGTCATTGTTCCAGCCCAACTTCTGTGATAATTAAACAAAGCTCTTAGCTGAGACTGATGCCTAAGAATTTTGCTTAGTTTTTACTCTTTATGTACCTGTAACTTGGTGTAGTTCTGTGCTTCTTATAAAACGTTAAAAACCTCTGCTCCCATCAGCTTTAGCCAAAACAATAGAAATTCAAGGACACTTTGTTGCCCTGGGACCTGAAAATATGTAAACGGTGAGTTGGAGAGGGAGTGGGCCGGGGATGGTTACCATCATCATCTGAGGGTATAATTGGGCCGATATGCTAATATGACAGAACTTATAAAAGGTGAAGAGCATGTGACCGGGCGTGCATTTTCAGGTGTAGCCCCGCGGGGGGGGGCCTTGCTTGCCCTGAATGTACCTTGAAGGCCATGAATAAATTTGTCCGCTTTTTATTCTCCTAACTTGTCTTGGCCTCTGTTACAGGTTACCCTGTTCTAGGCATCAAGACAACCTTAGAAAGGCTGCACTGAAGGAAAAAGGGATAATCTTCCATGACCCTGTTGTATAAGACAGAAAGATATTTTAAAAAGTGATGAGTTTTCTTTTGCAAGAAAGGCTATTATATTAGGAAAATATTTGTAGTAGAAAGGATTATGAAATACTGGAATAAACTATCTGCCAAGATTGGCATGTGTCCAACACCTGTGAATTTTAAGATGACTAAAACCACCCTGGACAAATGTCCACCAAGGTTAACCACAGCGCAGCTTGAAAATATTCACCCCCCTTCCAATTCTGTGATTCACAATAAAGATTTACACCAGTGTTCCTATCACAGTTGTACCTCCTATATAATAAGCACCGTATGCTTTTCAAAACAAAAAACCTCACCTTATCTAATTCTAAATGGAGGCTCATCAAATTTTATACACATCATAAAGAAAGCAGTGGACATGTTTATTTATTGTGATTATCATATTTTAAAACAGATCTATGCATAATCCCCATTTTTCAAAGGAAAATTTGGATTACCTAAAGTATGAGCTACCTAATCCCAAGCACACAGAAAACCAAAGAAAGAGGATAAGAGAACACAGATCATTTCTTTCAGACGTTTCTTTACAGACTTTCAGACTCAAATGCAAATTGTCCTTTTATTCCTGGGTATACCACCATATTTCTCACAAATAGAACTGATTAAAGTACAGAAATGTCAGGTCCAGAATAGGTAGAAACTCAGAACTGACTAGTTTTAACATAGAATAACATTAGAGAAAATTAATATCAAATCTAAGTTTGTAATCTCTCTTTAAAATGAAAAGTTTTCCTCCCACAAAGGAACAACATAAATATTGCTTTGGTAAAAGATTTTTCCTATGATGTTCCTGAGGTATGTATAAAATACATATTATTACCCAAAGCAAAGCTTCATTAAGTTTCTGCTGTGAAAGTCCCATTCTTTGCCACAAAATTCTTTAGTCATCTAATAAAATAATTTATGACAGTACACAAAGTAGTACAGTTTTATAAATATTTTTAGTCACACAAAAAATTTAAATCTTGTCTTTTCCACATTGACTGGTGCAAATTAAAGGATTTAATTTAAAGTGATGTACATTCGAGTATAATTTTGTGTGTATAGTTAGAAGTACTTCTATCAAATGACATTTCCGTTTTCACACTGAGAAGTTAAAGTTAAATCAGCATACAAACCAGAATTAGTTTGTATGCTTGAAGAAAGCTCAATAACTGAAGTTCAGGCTTTCATCCCTCATATCCACTCTTTTATTGATCAGCTGTATTCAGCTATTTAACATATTAAACAAATACTTCAGTTAGTCTTTGCAAAAATTGTTCCATGACCAATTGTGATGTCAGCCGTTTACCACATGATTCTAACTGGTAATTTAATAAACCTGTCTGTACTTCTATACAACCAAAACTGTGTAAGACTGTGGGCTAAGAATATCACTGTAAAAGAAAACATGATCCTTTGAAAGTACAAATAGTAACTGGCCTCAGAAAATACTGGGGTTTATCTCAGGTATTGCTCTTACTCTTAAGAAAATCTATGAGAGAATTTGACTGCAACAAATTTGTATATGTATACATGTACTGTATAAATCAACCATTCCACATTTGGACTGATCTGAACATTACTTAAATAGTTAGCAAAAGAAGAAACAGCTGAAATGCAGTTGCTGTGAACTTGGGACAGATGTACTAATAGAAGATAAAATTGAGTACAGTTATACAGAGAAAATTAAGAGAAAAATCTGGTCACACTGCGTGCCAGCCCACTGACTCAATTGTTTAGTGAGTGTATCCAAAGATTAAGGATTTATTATTCACATCCTATCAAAAACTTCAATCAGACAACTGCACCAAATATTAAAGCAAGAAATATCACATTATTTTCTAGGATTCCAGTGTAAACAAAAAAAAAATCCTTATTTTTTTCTCTCTCATGCTGTGCTGTCTTCATTTAAAAGGGTGAATGAACACACAGAAAAGAGAAAATATGAGAAATACTACAGTTACTGATGCAGTGCTTAAAGGCCACATGCCTAGTTCATATAGGTAAATATACTGTGGACAGTAATGAAGTTAAAACAATTAACATTACCTCAGTTTTGATTACCACAAAAGGGTTTAATATATCAATTTAATAAAGAGTAGCATTAAGTGGAGATTATATTCCTTAAATAGTCTGTAGATTAAAAAATCACAAACAAACAAAAACCCCAACCCCCTCAAACCCAGAGATATAAAAATAAAATATTTTCTATGTTTTTAGAGATATTATCTTACTGTATTTGCAGTATCATAAGCCATTAATATTTGCAAAAAAAGTATTATCATTTAAGCTGCAGTCTATATAGTAGACGCTGTACCACTAGCATGTTTTAAAAGTCCAAGTGCAATATTATAAAACACATAGCACGCACACACAGAGAATAATTTAGTATATATCATAAGAAAGCATCTAATCTCTTTGCCATTATTTCTCTGAGTTTTTCTTCTAAAAATATAAGTGGATCTTCTGGATAAGCAATAAATACACCACAAAACAGCACCTGCAAAAAGAAACTGCAAATTAACTCCTTGTATTAACTGCAAAGTAGCAGAAGCTGTTAAAATAAACAACAGTTTACCAGAATCTTTTGAAGTACTGCAAAATAGAGGCATTTTTAAAAATCATTTCCCTTTCATTCAGTTTTTAATGGTAATATTGCATGTTTCAGCATATTTCCATTGCTAGACTTCTATGTACTGGGTTTAGGATAGTAAAATATGTGACATTTCTTCAGCAATTCCTACAAAGAATTTCATAGCTTTTAATGTGCATTAAAAAAAAGAATGTATATAAGATTGGATAATCTTATTTACTTTAATGAAAAATGGAATTTAAAACAAGTTTAATACTGTGAGGTAAAGAGTATGTTGAATGGGAAGCTAGGCAAAAATTGATCTTGTAACCAATATTGAAAACAAAATGCAGCTTTAAAAAGATTTGCTTTTCAGGATTGTTTTACCATACAATTTTACATTATCTTTTAGTAACAATGCACAATAACCAATGAACCATTTTTCTCATTTGACCTTTAGCTATCTTCAGCTAAAGGACATGGATCATTTACTTTTGGACTTCGAACTCACATACAGCAAGAACATCCAGAGTATACTGAAGTATATGGGCAAGTTGCATTTATTTAAGTGAATATTTAATGGAAATTATAATAAAAAAATTCTTGTGACTGGTAAAAATGTCAAAACATGGCATAAAATACTACTTTCTGTTCAAGACGTGGCCTCTTGCTGTTATTAAATTAATGTGGAGCTTGTGCTTGAATCCTTTTCAGGAAGCATGGTGGAGGGACAAATAAAAAGAGGAAGGCTCTAAATCAAACCCATGTGGTGGATAAGGAGCAAAAGCCGTGTGCGACATAGAGGCAAAGAAAGGCACTCTGTTAAATGGGCCCTTGCTCTGCAGAGGGCAGGCAGGTAGAGGGAACAGCTTGTGAGGCCTTCCACACTCTAATCAGAATACTGTGCAGAAACAGAAACAGACAATAACGTAAATTGGGAGGGATCTCTGAAGGCAGTTGAACAAAAGTGGTTGGGATGCCCCATTATAGGAAGCGTTCAAAGTCAGGCTGAACAGAACTTTGAGCAAGCTGATGAAGAGAAAGCAAGCTGTCTCTGCCCACAGCAGGGTGGTTGCACTAAATGTTCTTTGAAGGTCCCTTCCAACCCAAACTGTTTTGAGTTTCCATGAATCTAAGTCAAGACCAATATGAAAAGGTGAAGACAAAATTAAAGGTCATTGTCTTCAGTTTAGACATGTGAATATTTACAACACTAATCAATACTGATTCCAACATTAGCATCTTTTCAATCTTCTTAACAGAAATGTAATTTGCAAAGTATGGCTGATGGTTGACGACGTTAAAAAATATTATAAATGCATCATTAATCATTGTCATTCATTACATGTATTATTTTAAATGAAAAACAGCCAGCTAAATGGTTTTTATCACTAATTTTCCCATGGGCAGATTCCCAAAGTCATTCCCAACATTGGTCGGCTACTCCCTCTGCTGGATTAAGCCAGTATGTGTCGGCCATATTTTATTTCAAGTATTGTTTGCCTTTTTTCCATCCCTTTTTCAAACAAACAGACAACTTCTCCTTTGGATGTTCTGAAAGGTCTCCAACACAAGAAATGCAATCTATCCAGAAACATACTGGAATGAAATTACTCTGCTTAACATCTGAGAATGTTAATTACTTAAATAAGGAAGGAATTGTAAGACTCGGTCTTGCAATCCTCATTCAACTACTCTTCAGTGATGCTTGGACTGAAAGAGTCCATCACCAATGTCTTCATCCCTTCTTCTTAATACCACTTTAGCCATTTACCTTTCATGGCAAAATTAATTTGGGTCACAGGGTAGAAAAATCTTAGGCCTGATCTTCAAGCATATTTAATTCTAACATTGTAACAGTGAAAGTTGTCACACACAGTTTGCAGGATTACAGTTTGCCTGAATTTTAATGAATACTGTTTAAAAGTAAATCTGGATGAGAACAGACAGAAATCAGACAGGAAGGAAACTCTCAGATGCAGCAGGGAATCCTAAATTATTTGGACAAGATTAGACTCCAACTGGTTTGGACCATGTCCAAACCACAATCTCATCTGAAAAAGACTTAAGCAAATGGCCATTTTAGAACTTTATATCTTTAATTTTGAGACTATGTGTATAAATGTTCAAAGGTCTCAGCTTTGATGTTCCTTAATAAAAAGACCAGTATAATCTCATTTATCTTCACACCAAGCTTACTGTAACTTCAGAAAGAAATTAAAATATAACAAAATTAAATAAGAAATATGGCTAGATATCACAAGCAACAACCTCTAAGAAACAAGGAAAAAAAAGAATAAAAAGATATTACACAGGGTAGCTTTAAAATTGGTTCTTTAAAAGAATCTGCCTTTAATCTTATCCTTAATTCTTTAATTTTTAGTTCATTAACTTAATGTCACTGCTGCTATAATCCTTTTATAGCTATAATGCTATAACCTTTGCTTAGAAATGTAGATATGAGTTATTTTTAAAGTGCTGAATCAAGAAATACACCTCATGCAGATACAAGATATATTTTGTTTTTCTGTGCTTAGAAAGTAAAGAATGATCTAGAGACAGACTCTCAGTAAAAATACTCAGTCTACATGGCAGCACTGCTCTGTAATTATTCTAATTGGCTCAAGATTTCTTTATTAGTATTTCCATGGAAATCCTGGATGTAATAGCTGATTGCAAATGGGGTCTATTTTGGTAGGTTAAATATATCAGGATATCTCTTAAACTTGCATTTAAGCACTGTGCATTTTTTTGTTTGAAGGAAACTGAAAAACAGCTACTGCAGATTTGGTAACAGGCAGAGGTGAACGTGACAAATAGGGAGGAAACTATAGAAACACAGAGAATCACCTTACAAATTCTAAGGGCAAACCTACTAATCCTGTTTCCCTCACAGTCCTTCATGCTGTGCCAGTTTTACTCTGACATTTTATGGAAGTCTATTTACTCCTGTGCTAACAAGAATACCTAATCCACTAGTATCTGAAGCACGATCCAGTGTCATCTTTACCACTCACAGGCTAATAGAAAGCATGGATTGCACCCACTGCACTCATGAGGAACGAATTATCCGGTTGGAATCTAGAGGTGTTTCCGTACTTAAACATATCAGGGAAAGTGCCAGTGCAGTTCACCGGGTTCGCCTTCATTTCACTCCTCGTTTTAACATGGATTATAAAGCAGAATTGCTTTGTTCCATCTTGTTTCTGTTCTTAACATTTTCATAAATCGTTTGAAGCATGCTAGTGACAAAACGAGCAGAACAAAGTCGTGCCCAAGGCGAGCAGAGAGCAGCGGGACTGGTGTGAGATGCTCTGGTCACCGCTGAGGGGCACAACGAGCCGGGGCCAGGGCTGTGCTGAGGGGCGAGGGGGATCCTTCGTAGGCGAGGGTGGCTGCCACAGCTGGTACCGGGGAGCTTTGCGGTCCCACAGCCTCCAGTGGGACCAGGCTGCCGACCACCTGGACACTGAGCGGGCGGCGGAGAGCCAGGGGCGGCGGAGACGGCTGCCTCCCGCCTGTCGGGACGATGTGCCCCCGCCAGGAGCTGCCATGGTGCAGGACCGCCCCTCCCGCCGGCGGGCCGCCCTCCCGAGCGGGCAGCCTGTTTCGGTGCGCGGTGCGGGCCAGGCCAGCCCAGGAGAGTGGGTGATTCGTTACTGTAAAACAGAAACTGCATCGCATCATTGACACGCAGCAGCGGAGCCTCTCCCGTACCCCGCACACAGAGCTGTGGGCTCGGCATCCCTGCGCGACCTCGGGCAGAGCCACGGACCCGCGCCCAGTGCCCGAGGGAAAGGCAGGGACCGCGGCC
>VZRN01011464.1:3906851-3948363 GCA_013397935.1 Dasyornis broadbenti | reverse complement strand
CGGGGCCGGGGGTGGCTCCGCGGGGCCTGGGGTTTCCCAGCCCGCGGCCTTGCCGTGCAGCTCGGGGCCCGGAGGCGGCTCTGCGCCCTGGGAGAGGCGGTGCCACAGTCCTGCGTACCGGCCCTCCACAGTCATGCGACGATTTGGAGCACTCTGGAGGGTGGTTTCTTTTTAAGAAAAGCCTGATTTTTTTTTTTTTTAAATAAATCCCCTAAAGCGTACGTCCGATCAGTGTTTACTTATGCTATTGCAGTTATTAGCGTTCCCCCTATAATTCAAAGCTAAACCAAGTGCCTAGGCGAGGATGAAAAACGATTTTGTTTTTGAAGTGAGCTCTTGGATTATCATAATTAACTTTGACCTTTTTTTTTTTTTTTTTTTTTTTAAACCCCCGAAGAATACTATAGTGTTTGCCTGGTGAGATGCTGGTAGCAAAGCTGTCGCATTCAAAGCAGTGGTTGGCTTCTCAGAAGCCATCTCGAGTCAGCTGTGACTAGGCCAGCAGTCACAGATTGGATCTCCCGGCTCTTCAGCTGGCTAAATAGTTGTGCCTCCAACCTGGCTGAAAATGGCCTTGGATGGCTTTTGTGTCGCCCTTTTATGAAAGGCAGGTACTCCATAACATTATCCTGACTCAGAAGCAGCTTCCTCTGTCTGAGTGATGCCATGATTAGCAGCGTTCTTAACATTGTGGCTGTTACTTTGTCAAAGGACCTCCGGGTACTAGCAAAGTGTCACTATTTTAATTTCTGGAAGTAGTAGTCTGTAAATTGGAAGTTTTGTTTCCTACAGTGCCCAGACAGATCTCCACGTTTCATTTCAGGGGACACAAAAAAAAAAAAACCCTCCCAAACCATGTTGGTGAATATTCCTAATAATTTTGAAGAGGAAATTTACTATTGGTTAACCAGGGAGTAACGCATCTCAAACTCTAATTGTGTGTTCCTTTTATTCTCCACTTTGAAAAGAGGTAGGTAGAGGACTGAGTAAAAGGATAGAAATCTTAGTGTTGTAAAACAGTCTTTTTGCCATGACATGATGGTTGGCACAAACTTAGAACAATGTGTCCTACAACTGAGAGCTAAATTTCAGCTTCGTAAAAACATTAAGTAGCGACTAAGTGAAATGTCTCAAACTTGGTATCAGGTATTTAATTTCTAAACATTGACAGACAGCAGTCTTCCTGTGTCAACCCATACCATGGATGTGGATGCTCTACAGAAACTTATTCATTTGCTCCAGGCGACAGATGATCAATTAATTCAAGAGCAAGCTTTAATCACTCTCAGCAACAGTGCTGCCTTCTCTGTAAATCAAGTGAGTATTGTTCTTTAGAAAACAACACTGTCCAATGCCAGCCAGTCTGGCAGAGGATTGCTGCTGTTTTGCTAGAGTGACACTGTTTTTTTTCTAGCTGTTTTGCTAGAAAGCCAGGATAGCTTGTGCTCTAAAATCTATTTAATGTCTTGCCTTAATTTCTGCTAGCCCAAATAATATAATTCAGCAGCTTCACAGAATTTATCGAATCATAATGTTTGGACCACTTAAAGTCTGTACAGAGTCCTGTATTTTAAAAGTGCTGTAAATATATCTTTTGTGGCTTATAATTATGTACTGTTAATGGAAGAGTTGAATTGGAGGTTAAATACTTTCTGGTTCAGACCTAAAATTTAGTGAAATAAACTAATTTTTTTATCCCACACGAAGTTGCATGCTGTTTGCATATTAGCAATTTTCCAGCTCCAGATATCTCCAAATCAATTGGACATAGGATGCAGAAAAACTTTGAGCTGGATGAAGATTTTCATGCTTTTTTGACAGTTTAACCTCCAAGATCCCACCCTTTTTATTTTGTCCTTTTTTTTACTTATGTCAGCTGTCTATTCTGGCTTCTCAAAACTGCTTAATAAAAATCTCATAGAACGGAATGGAACTGGAGCCCAAAACCCGCTGATCCGTTTTTAACTTTTTGGAAAACAGCAGTTTTTCAAAGACAGTTACAATCTAAATGAGAAAGATTAAAATAGTAATAAAACCAAGTGTAGTGGAGAACCTCTACAATAGTAATATAGAGCTGTATCTTGAAATTCTGTCCTGTTCAGTCAGGACTTTTAGGTACTGTGACCTGGCTCAGCTGTTCTATAAACTCATGACACAGTAATTTTCTTTTATTCTTTATAATCTAAAATACTTTAAGCATGCTTTGTAGACCACATTATAAAAGAAAATGTGTGCCATTGTCAAATAACAGCAACTAATACTTTCTTCCTAAGCAAGACCCTTCTTAGTTTCAGTGGAAGAAATAAAGCAGTATCTGCTAACAATTTTCTTTAAACAGAGCAGTCTATTCCAGAATTCTTCATTCACATATTTCATTTTTGTTCAAATGGAATCTTTGATGGAATGCTTCAGCATTTATATTGAATTTTTAAAAATCTTATTAAATGTCTTCTATATTTCAGGATATAATTCGAAATTTGGATGGTCTTTCTGTTATTGGAGGGATGCTCTCCAGCTGCGTTCCCAAAGTTAAAGAAAAAGCACTAAATGCACTTAATAATTTGAGTATGAATATTAAAAATCAGGAAGAGATACAGGTAAGTTTCTTAACGGGAAAAATCAAAGTAACTAGGCAAAGAAATAGTACAGGACCTTCAGCGTATTTGTTAAATACAAGCCAGGCTGCCAAAATGCTTTGATGATAGACATACAAGTCTGCAGATCTGGATGACTGAAAGGATAACTTAGAAATAGATTGCTTCACTGGCACTTACTTTTAAAATAAAAGACAGGAACCTTTGCAGTTTGTGTTCAGCTGTCACAAAATACTATTAAACAGAGGCTGTACTGCTAGGATTATAGCAAAATTATGTGAGGTAAGATGATTTTCAAATGTGCCCAGAATATCAGCAGTGGTTGTTTAATAGAATGGATTGCAGACTGAACTTCCCAGGACTCTTTAGGTGAGGGAGAAGAAAAAAGTAACTGAGCCCCTGGGTTTGTGTGAGACCAATTTTTCAGGTGATATTTCTATCTTACGAGAATAGTATGTGTAAATGATGACAAGTTCCACTGGTAAATACAGTACATGCTAGGTATATGAAAGGACTAAGCATCAGAAAAAAACCCAAAATCTGAGTAATCAATAGATCAAGACGTGTCCAGGTGGTGAGCTGAGGCAGATTTGAAGACTTCTGCTAGGTTTTTTCAGTAGCTTGATAAAAAGGTTGTGTGACTGTATGTGGCAGTTTGCAGCATCTTTAGCAATGGGCAATTTTTATTAAGTAGTGCTTGCCAATATTTGATAGGCATATAAGTAAAAAAATAAATCCTTTGGTAAGGGCAAAGGAATTTTTTTCTTCATTAGGACTCCAAGATTTGGTGCATACTGTCATCCAGAAGAAAATTTGTTTAAAATAGTTGTTAATGTCCGTTTTCATCACTTTTCCTACAGAGTGCTCCAGTAAATGGGCCACATGGTTGGGAGAAACAATTTCATTTCAAAGCTTGTCCTTAGCTTGTTCTCAATATTTCAGATGTTAGTTATTTATAAATGATTTTAAAAATAACTCCTTAAAACAGCAGTGTCACTTCTAAGATGGAGTCAAAGCAATTTAAGTTTTCAGAACAAGTTATGCTTCAGGAAGGTTAGTGAGCATAATGCTGTATGGTCTGCTTCTGTCATGCCAATAGAATATTTGAAATATTCAAAACAAAAAAGTACTTGTCTCAAAGAACCTTCATCATTCAGCCAGCAATGTTCAGGAAGTATTTATGTTACTGTAGCTAGACCATTGATACTATTTGTGACAGAAATATGCTTTTATCAATAATTGTTTTATTTCCTTCCCCATTTTATCAGGTATATATTATACAAGTGTGTAGGACTGTTGAGTCCGCTCCCCTGAACTCTGATGTGCAGCTGGCTGGACTCAGGCTCTTGACAAATATGTCTGTTACCAGTGACTACCACCAAAAGATGATAAACTCAATTCCTTGCTTTCTTCATTTGCTTTCAGAAGGAACTGAAAGGATACAGGTACTGGGCAGAATTATTGTTACAAGCCATTTATGAAGCTGCTTTACTTGCCTTGTTTCTTACTGGGTTTGTAAAATGGTTCTGACTCTGCTAAAAAAACCCAAATATTCATAAATAATACAGATTTTATGCACTAAAATATGGGTCCATATTAGTTTCACAATATACATTCAAAAAGCAGGGAGGGAAGAGAATCTTGGTAGTGGAACCACTGGGCTACAGCTCTACCAAAGCTGTGCAGGGTGCACTGTGATTGCCCTGTGCCTTTGCTATAGCAACTCCAGAATTCCCTTCTGTTCTAAATATTGCTACTGCTTCATAGAGCAAGGAGAACCTGGATGGGAAAGGCTTCCCTCATGCATGAATCTCTGTAGGGAAACATGATGAGCAATGATCCTAAATTATGGACTTTTGTTCCCTAAGGCTTATGACACTTCTTGCAACCTTAGTGACTACAATTGGAAATCATGCTTATTTGTGAATTACTGTAATATTGAAATGAGCTTCAGTTAGGGACTAAAGCTTTAATTCAAAATGTCATGGTACCGTCAGTGGTTGCTCCATCAGATCAAAACCAGTTTTCCAAAACACACATTTCCACTAAACATAACACACCTACTGTACTTAAGTACAGTAATATGGCCTTTTGCTAGTGATAAAAGACGAGCATCACAAGGTCCAAGGAAATACAAAAGTATATTTGTATATACTTCCAATCATTTTACATGTAGTGCTTAACCATCCTCTTTGTATTTCAAAAATGTTCTGCATTTGGCCTACTGGGATTTGTTTATAGATCTTGCCTTATTTTGATGCTTAAGTCAAACTGAATTTGCGTCTAACATGTCTGTACCTTGGTTTTCCCTATACCAAAATACTCAAGATGTTAGTGAACCCATTCTACCTTTTCCTCCCCAAATCAACACTGACATTATTGATGCCCATTACAGCTGTACTTTCTGTTTTGAAGTTTTTAATGAACTTGTACATTCCTTACTTCAGATTCAAGTTTTGAAAGTACTTGTGAACTTATCTGCAAACCCATCCATGACGAGACATCTTCTCAGAGCTCAAGTAAGGTTCTCGCTGCTTCATTTTATTTTTATCATATATACACATATACTTCTTTAGATATTGCATGCACTAGAAAAATTTTATTGTATTAGAAATATACATGCAATTCCAGAGTAAATTCTAGACATGACCTGGTTAAAATCAGTAGCTATGTGAACATTCTTTTACAGGCTGGCCTTATTCCAGAGGGTAGGCTAATATGGATACTGTACTTGTAGAGGGAGAGGCACAGGGCCTGTGCACTTGGAGACAGTTGGTTGTACTTCCTGTGCACCAATCCAAATAATCAATGATAACTTGCAGAAATGTGTTCTAACCCTCCCTTTCCACCAAAGGGGTAATACCATGAATTTCAGTTTGTACTATATTAAAGGAACCCAAACCCTTATTTCCACACACACAGTCAGTATAGACTGAAAACCATCAAATAGAATCAGTACTGTAAGTGATCCTTCTCAGCTGTTTCTATAGCAAACATACTGTACCAAACCCAGCCAAATTCCATTGAAATACCCACCCCTTTACTCAAATGCAGCCATAAAACTGTTGTCTCTAAGTGAACTTTTCCTGTGCATTTACTTACACCTTCATGGAAAACTTTGTGTGACATTTGCTATGCTGGGCTTGGCACACAGGTTTCTTTCAGTTTCACTTCCTCACACAAAAATAGAATCAGGGGCTGTAATGGTGCTGCATTCTCCTCCCTCCTCCCCAAAGTAACTTTCTTAAAACATGAAGTGGCTTTTATTGGTGAGCTATCTGCCATAAGCAAAACTAGTCTAGATAATGCTGTCTTTTCATTATTCAGACAAAGTTAGGGGAGCTAAATATTCCGTTCTCTGTTAAAAGTGTATACTTTTTTTCATTTATCAGACATGCTAATGTAAAAACATTCAGGGCAAAATCAATGTTGCTGAGAAGTCTTCCAAATGAGAATTTTCCAGAGAGCCACGTTATGGAGATTGAAAATACAAAGAATTTATTGGCCTGTTGATGCACAGGCCAGTCTTTTCTAAAGAGAGTATGAGCATACTATGCAAATTTCTGACAGGAGTTCACAGCATACAAACTTCTGAGATTTCATAGAGTTTCTGGTTTAGATGCATGGTTTTTTTCCATTTTCTAAAGTTAGATTTAGTTACATGTACTTACTGATGGTGATTAAATATGGACTATTTCTTCAATATCCTAGGTGCCATCATTGGTGTTACTTTTTGACAACTGTATAAACAGAGATATTCTGCTTCGAGCCCTGGCGTTTGCAGCAAACTTGAAAAAGAACATGAACAATGAGGAAGGCACCATAACTGAGGAGCAGTACAGTGAAGATTCAATTTTCTTTACACTTTGCAGGGACTCTGCCCCATTCACTCAGAGACTGGCATCTTTGCTGCATCACCCTGATACAGAAGTGAAAGAACAAGTTGTGAGAATATTAATACAATAGTGTTGTTTTCTTAAAACAGACTGACCTGATGGAAATATCTAATCTTGTCAATGCTATGCTAAAAAACGCCTGCAACAAGCAAACAATACAACAACAGCGATGAAAAACCCCCTGAATACTACCATTTTACTAGGCACAAATGAGTTACTACAAAAGAGAATGCAGTGTATTCAATACAGAGAGCATAACATTTTTTTTTTTTACAAGCAAGAGAAAAGCAATAGCTTAATTATTACTGACAAACCACTGCACAGTTGGTACATTTGTGCAATGGGGGCAAATTGCGTAAAACATGAAAACATTCATATGTAGAATAAACATTTTAAATGGATGAGTGAAGTGAATCAAAATATCCTCAATAAAAAGGACTTTTTTTTACTTGAAGTATTTACAGCTGTTGAATAAATACCTCTTTAGAATTGTGAATTAAATATTTAGCAATCGGAGATTAGGCATTTATATTTTATTAATCTATCTATGAAATGGGTACAGGCAAATCTTACAAAATAATAAATAAAAACCATACCAAACTATCATTGGCTTCCTACAGAATTAGTATTTTCAATGAAAACTGCATATTAAAGTCACTCAGCTTAGGTTTTCTCATCTTACCTGCATGGAATTTATTCTAAAACTCCATTCTTGTATGCTTAGTATATCCATTCCATTTAGCCAAAATACAGTGCAGTTAACCACAACCATGAAAGGTTTCTACACGTGAACAAAAATTGAAAGGATTTTCTATTACTTTAAAATAATCACTTCAGGGAAAATAGGCATATTTTAAAAAATATTTCATTAGGAATCAAAGATTATCTGCAACTGCAATTCAGCATTCTCATTCTTATTTTAAAAAGTATACAAGAAGAGTATCATACACATTTTTACAAAAGTTTCCTATTCTGTAGCGACCCTTGAGCTTTTCCTTGGAGAACTTTACTCCTTTTTTCTTCTGCAACTGGAGCATCATTGGAATAAGTGCTTCTGCTGAATTAGCACCCATATAGTTTCAGTCATCAATCCAGCATTAATTCAAAATGAAGTGGAATCCATACAAACATCACTTTAAAAGAACCTGAACAGAGTTTCACTGATCAACAGAAAGCATACTGGAAAATATTTCTAAAACCAGACTACTAAAAAATTTCCACTATAGAGAAACTAAAAATGGTGTCAGATGTAAAGCCTAGGAAACAAGTTTTCCACTTGGTACCATTTTTAAGAGAACTGTATCACCTAAACTGTTACCGGGTGCTTCATGTTTCTAATTTAGTGTACTCACTGTGCTCTTAATAAAACATCACAATCTTCTCTTTCCATAATGCAATAGATACTTACTTTCAGAAGGTCACTTTGCAAATAGCTAAAACTGCAAGAAAAATATGACCTTGAATCTGTGACAACCGCTGATCAATACGAGGTAAAGCTACATGTATCTAATGTATCCACATAGGTAGTTTTAACTCACCAGCAATACAGTTAAGGCAGAAATACAAGTTGGCATGATTCCCAGTCAGAACCTTGACAATTGCTGCATTGACAGTGAACTTCCCTTTCTCCTTCCCACTGCTCCTAAAACACTGTACAGTTTGTAATAAACAAGTTACATTACAATCATTTAATGTTTTGCAACTTTTTGTAGATTTAATGTTTTCTGCTACTGACTTTGCCTAAGAAAAATAAAGGCGAGGCCAGACACTAAGAATTTACCCACTCTCCTGACGTTAGGACCAGTCTGTTCTAGGTATAGCTGATACATGGTTTCTTAAGCTCAGCAATGGAGATGTCCAGATGTCCTGTTCCACGTTCTCCAACCCAAAAATAAGTTTTTCAAGTATCATCTTTTTGATAGAATTATCTCTTACCCTTTGCTTTGACAGCTGACAGAAACAAGTGGCCTTTTCTAAAAATACATGAGAACTTGCTACAGTGTTGTCTCAGTTTTCTTCTTCTGGTCTAGAAAGATCTATTTTTAAATGCTTTCTTCATAAAACAATGCTGTTGAGATGTCTTGAAATCATGCAAAACTTTCCAGTGTGCCTTTATGCAAAGATGTCTCATTTTTTTTCTCACCTATCCCACACCCTTGGTGGAATCTCATCTGCACCAAGCAAAACAACAGTCACCATTCTATGTACAAATGTTGAGAATTAATAGATCCAAAACAAAACATGTCGTTATTGACATTGAGTCTCTGATCCATGTCAGTATTTCTCTGCTCCATGGCTCCTTATCTACGAATTCTGCATTTTAGTTGCACTCTTTCTAAAGTACATAATTTTCCAGAATAATCTTTTGATGATTTTAAAAACAGGAAAACAATCCACTACAAAACCAACCTTAATTTTATACTTGTCCTTCAAAGTACTCAGAATTTCTTGCAGATTGGTGTCCTCCACAAGATTACAAACATGTAATATAAACTGTATCACCCCAGTTGTGATTGAAGCTTTTGCGTAAACACAAGGCTCAATAGAGGCTTCCTCTGAAATACCCTCAACACTGAATAACAGGGTAGTTTCAAACCAGTTTTGAACAAATTCTGGTGAATACATCTAGATGATACTAGAATTACCTTTCCAAATAAAAAAAATCTTGATGTTTGTCAAATATGAACCCCATCAAAGGAAAATAAGTAGCTTTTTCTTACATATAAGTATAATCTCTGTTCCAGAACCCTTCCTCAGAATGAACTTTGACTAATTTTGCCTCCTTGTGCTATTCTTAGTTCATACGAAGATCTTTAACACTTAAAATATTATTATTGGGAAGTCCTAAAAGAGATAACTCTACAGTTAAAAGATGACCTCAGTTGTTCCTACCATGAAATCTCATTAACTGGTTTTAATTAGTTGTCAGAAGTTCATGTCTTTTAATAATTTATTTCTTTTTTTAATACTTATCTTTGTGGGATATGAAAATAAAATGTACAGGAAGAGCAAAAAACCCCAAAACATATCCCACAGACCAAAAGAAACGATGAACAAGTTATGATTTGCCAATGAATTATGAAGGAAAATAACAACCCTTTTTATTGGCAACAATAAGCTTTAATTCTGTAAATTAGCAAGACAATTTGATACAGATGCATTTGGCCAAGTTTTATAACACTGAACAATGTTGCAATCTCTCATTCAACTTTAAAATTATAGGCAAGCTGTAAGAAAAATTACCACAGCCCTTAAGACTTTCCACTTTAAAAAAAAAAAAGTACTTAGAAAAAGGCTGAGTTAATGCAAAGATAAGCAACGTTAAGGGATTCTTCCACTTCATGTGCTGCAATTGACACATTCAGACCTAAATTAAAAACATAGACAAAACAATGAAAGTGTGCAGATACTCTGGCCAGCAGTTAGTTTTACACATCCATGATGCAATATTAAATTATCTCTCTTTAAAAGGCACATTTCTCTGATCATTGTAAAATTCAGCTTTTGTGGTTCATTAATACATGAAAATGAAAAGTAAAACAATATTACCATGCTTGTGCTTTAACAACACAGCTGTATTGGAAGACTTCACCCCACAAAATATACAGTGAAGCTATCAAGGTACAGGGCATAACCTGAAGACTAACAAGTGGGAGATGAAGTCTAACAGTGACTAATTCAAGTCAGCCATTAATCCTAAGAATATGTTCTGTGCTGAGGTTATTATTGCTGCTGTAGGTGAGATTATGAAGTTTAAAAAAAAAAATTTTTATCAGTGATGTACATCAGAGTTGAAACTGCAAGTTATTCCCAGACAACACTTTATATATAGACCACTTTTAGATCACCTCTCTAAATTTATAAACAATATAGCTAGTAAAATTTGTCGTGAAATTAGTATGCAAGCTTTAGTTCTGAAACTGACAAACCTGGCATCTTGAAATCCAATTCAATCTTAAAAAAAATCTATCGTGTAAGTACATCGAGTTAGTATTGTAACATGAATTGCTAGTTCAAATCAAAGAGGGCTTACAAGTAACTGACACTGTTTCAGTTTTCAAACCGGTCATTTGTATTCAAATTCCGGGATTCTCCATGGCGTAAGAGAAAGAAGTCATCTTTTTTCAAGCCATATCTTTCAAGAGCTTCATTCAATTTAACTGGAGGATCCAAGTAATACTGGAAAAAAAAAGAATAATATGTGGGAAAAGATAACACTGCAACATTTTTTGAAGGAAAAAAATCACTTCTCTAAAAAACAGGGGAGAAGGTTATTTGTCAAAGTGTTTGGATTCATTTTACAGTTTTGAACAATAAGAAGGCTGATTTACAGCTGCAGAATAACTAGCAAGGCACAGCTTGTCAGCCCAAACTTGGTCACTTTCAATACAGCAATAGACCCCTTCGGAGGAAGCGCTGCCTGCCAGCAGCTGGCACTTTCCCTCGCTCTGTAAACCCGAGCTGTCAGCAGTCTTGTCTGAATACTCTGTCAGCCCTGTCAGTGCAGCCCCCCTCACGTTACCCCACTTTATTTGCTACACTACAGAAAAGGCATCATCCAGGAGTAATTATCTATTTTTTTTTTGTGCTCCTAAATGCACAGTAACATTTGTACCACAGGCACTAGTAACACAGTTTATTGGAAACAATGGGGACAGGAAATATTCTGTCCAAAAGTCCTATGAACCACCCATGCTCTGCCAAGGAGGTGCACAATGAGCTGGGAGGGAGCATAGCCAGGACAGAACATATAAAAGATCAAGTGATCACTCTATCAGGAATGAATTAGGAGATAAAGTGGTGCAACTTCGGCAAAGACAAAATTGAAAAACAGCTACCAGACAGTATTAAAGCAAATATAGATACTTCCAATTCATTGCATTTTTAGTCACTGTAAAGGTATATGGGTAACCTTCTTATTAGATCTGTGGACTTGGGGAAGGGGTCAAGGGGAATAAAAGCATTTAAAAACCATCAGCAACTCAGAATAACTCAATTTTTTTCATATCCTTTCTGGTCTTAACTTTGAACAGGCAATTAAATATGTTCATATATTTAATTATATTTACTAGACAGACATAATAAATACTGTATTAACCTACAGACATGCAGTTCTTACTATCTCCAAGTGATGAGTTTGCTTTTATTACTGCACACGTGTCCTCACCTGTTACATTCCTTAGCGTTTGGATATCAGAAATCCTCTACATTTGTTTCAATAACTCTGTACTTTCTTAACCATGGAAATATTTCATGTAATTGGTTATGAAAAGCTAAGCATTGTTTTGAACAGCAATATATAGAGTAATAACTTTTCACTCATACAAAGTTCACATTTTAAGTTTACATTTACAGATATGTAGGTTAAACTTCACAGGCAAAACTTCATTAATTAATGTCTAGTCCTTGGAAATCTGAACTCATGTTTAGTGTTGAAATTTACCTCATTTGCTAAAGCAAAGGTCCCCCAATGAATTGCTACAGACTTCTTTGCTTGAACATCAATATGGATTCTTACTGCTTCTTCAGGATCCACATGCTGGTATTTCATAAACCACCTACCAAAACAAAGCACCATGTTTTTTTGTGTCACCTAATTCAGTGCAAGATTTCTTATTTACTTTAATTGCAAAGAACAAAAAGAAATATACGCTCACCTAATCAAAAACATCATGAGCATGTACACCTGGACAATGTACAGAACACTCAAAATCAAGAAACTAACATATACAAACATACCCATGAAACAGCAGTTCATGTATGGCACTTGCTTTTCAAAGGAGTTTTTCTTATCTATATTTTCAATGCTATAAGAACATGTTACTGGTGCCTTGAGGCATTAAGGCCGAAACTTTAAATCCGTCCCTGAAAAAATTTCGTGCTAGCAGTACACACCAAAAACTTTGTGCTTCAGAGATAGCCCAAGGGAACAGGCAAAACAGAAGAGAGAACTCAGCAATTCTTGAAAGAGACCGGATTTTCACCATGCTATTTGGATTCCTACCTTCCTTTCCCAGCCCATATATGCTTTCCTTCCAGCATTATATGAGTGCTAACATCTAAAAGTTTTCTCTAAAAGGAGAAAAGTTTGCTCCCCTGAGCAAGCAGATCTTTCATACTCTATAACCAGGTTATGTTTGTCTCAAGGTAAGTTGCAAAACCAGGGTAAAGACTGAAGCAAGACAAAAATGCAGAAAATAACCTACACCGAAATAGGCTGGACTAAATTATGCTGTTTCAAAAAAAAAGAAAGCACAGAGTAATTCCAGATTTTCACTCAAGATTTTTAAGGGAAGAAAGACTGCGGATTCATCCTTGCTGTATCAAAGTCTGAAGAAAAAACTCTCCAAAAACATCACATATACGCATACTTCTTAATGATGTACACTTACAGTTTTAACTTCTGGGTGTATTTTTTGTCATCAGTATATACTTTAATTTCTGTGTTTTCCTCAAACTCTGATTTTCATACCTTGGTTCATAAGCTCCAATAGGGATGGCTGCAAGATCGAAAGGTCCAAACCTTTTACCTATTTGTTCAAAAGCAAAACAATATCCGGTATCTCCTGCAAAGAAAAACCTATTCCAAGGTCCCAAGACAGACCAGCTGCCCCAGAGAACCCTGTTATCATCTGTCACAGTCCTTTTGCACCAGTGTTGGGAAGGGGTGAAGACAAAAGTTACCGCATCATGACCAGGGACACAGTTCTCTTCCCACCAATCCAGTTCAATCACATTCTCACAACCACATCTCTGCATCCACTGCAGGAGCCCCAGAGGCACAAACCAGCGCAGCTCGCTCCCAAAGCGTTCGTTCAGACTGGCCACAGTGTTGTAGTCCAGGTGATCGTAGTGGGTGTGGCTGATCAACACCGCATCTATTTTGGGGAGCTGTGCTACTGTGCACGGAGGTCCTCGGAAGCGCTTGGGACCCAACAACTGAATAGGGGAAGCTCTCTGGCTGAAGATTGGGTCAGTAAGAAAGACAAGTTCATCCATTTCCACCATAACTGTGGCATGTCCCAGCCACGTGACTCGCATACCAGCTCCTGTCTTCCCAGCGTCCTCTGGCATTTGAACAAAGTAAGGTTGTAACACTGGGAGTTCTTTATCGAGTTCCTGGCAAAAAAAGAACACAATATGCATGAGAGATTTCAGAATGTACTTGGCCATGGAACAAAAACTGCATACAACGCACAAATCAATACAGTCAAGACTTGTACTTTGTTTATGTTTTTATGCAGAGAACTGCAGCACACATGAGATGCCTTTTTAATATATGAGGGCATTGCAATGAAAGCCCTGCAAGGCACTAACAGCATCCCAGGAAGAGATACCTCCACCTGAAAAACAATACATATATACACACACAGTGTTACTTAAATACTCAAGTTTAGCTTATGCAACTAAATGATGCATCTTGTAAGTCCTAGCACAAATAAATCACAGAGGAAAGAAAATGCCACGTCTCCCAGCCGCACTCCACAAAAGCTCTGTTAGCCTGTATTAGGCCCTCTCTCTTTCCCCCTCTCTCGCTCCACATCTAGAAGCAGCATACAGAGGTTAACCACACCTGGCTAATGTTAGCTATTACAATTCTGCCTTCCCACCCTGGCAAAAATTCAATTAACATTCATAAAATACAAAATCATTTTTAAGATAAACCTTAAGGTACTTAAATATGCTTCTTCTGGTGTTTTACTGAAGCCTTTAGGGTAATTAAAGTTTAATTAGTACTGAATAAATCACTGTACTGATCTCCATGTATGCACAGTCCCATGAATGGCTTGAAATCAACCTAAATCCATTCTTCTGTGTAACAAAGTTATGAGAAGGTTCCCACATCGCCTCTCTTATTCCAGCTTGACTAGTTACGCAGTCCCCACTCGAGTAGGACAGGTCAGAGAACTTATCTGGCTGAACATTAATTCAGAGGTAAAAAATAGACAGCTCTCTTTTTGATTGGCTCAAATTTGACTGTATGTGTATCCTCAAGCTGGCACAAAGGAGGCCATGGCTGTATATTACCTACTGAAACTCACCACCCAACCACTACCCATTCTCTCATTTTGAACCAGAGTTATGCTCTTCACTGCAGTTTGGTTGAGGTGCTTATGCAGAAGTTTTATATGTAATAAATAAGAGCTTTCCTATTTAAAAAAACCAACCAACCAAAGAGTCTTCTCAGAATTCCTGATCATCTCAAACTTGGCCACAATGTGGCTAAGGCTCTCCTCCCAAACACTTCCAGTCTGAACTCTTCACGTTACTTTAGAAGAATTTTCATGTGCTAGTGCAGCTTCTACAGACTCCTAACATTCCTCTCCCTGGTAATCACAAATGTCCCAGTACTTCTGGTTCCAAGTCAAGTTCTGCCTGCCACGGTTGCTGCTCCCATTCTCTCAGCCTAGCACAGAATAGCACTATCAGTGAGTTTATACAGAGCTGACCTCGTGCTCCTTTGAAAGTCCAGCTGATGCTGTGACAGTTTAGGATTCTAGGAGCTGCCTTGCTAAACTAGTCCTGACAGCTTTAGGGAAGTTACTTTCTCCACAGTATTTTATTGATTTGGAAGGCATATGTTGGGAAAAACAAAGCATGCTCATTTCCATCCCCCTGCAATTCTACTGTAAATAATAAAATATTAATGAAATTGCTTTTTCTGAAAGCTAATGGACAAGACATGTCTACTGAAAAAGTTTTATTACTGTCTCCAGGAATGAGAAATAGATAATCTTCTGTAAAACTGAATATAAGGTTAGTACAACATAACCCCTTAATTCATATAGGAAAAGTTGGAGTCTTAAACTGAGATAAAAGGCTACTTCTCCAAGAAAGAAGCATCATTTTCTTATCCCTATTTCATTCTAAGTACATGGGAACAACACTGGCCAGAGAAATCTGAACCACAGAGAGTGTTATACCGTGACACTTTGATTTAAAAAAAAAAACCAAAAAACGAAAATCATGCACAAAACTAACACAATACTCAAAAACTGAAATTAGGACAAACCAACAAATTACACATGGTTAAGTCAAGTTATATCAGATTATATCAAAGAAATAAAACTCAGATGTGGAATTTAATAATTAATTGTCATAATGCAATTTAGGTTAGTTAGTATTTTTTTTATGGACAATGTTCTTTTTAAGTAGCTGGTTTTAGAGTTAGACTACAAATTTTCTCAGAACTAAATTAATTCACTTATTTTTTCTGACATTTGGCACAAATTAGGTTTTAAAATTAGCATCACGCAGTACTAATAAACAATACTAAATGGATGAGGAACTGGCCAACTGGCAGAAGTGAACAATTAGTTCTTAATTAGGACTCAAACATATTCTACCAAGTTATAATTGGGATAGAGTTAATGTTCCTCCCAGTAGCTCCTCCAGTGCTATGTTTTGGATTTGTGCTGAAAACAGTGCTGACAGCAGACTGATGTTTTAGCTGCTGCTGAACAGGGCTTACATAGCATCACAGCCAGTTGACTGAGGGCACACAAGAAGCTAGGAGGGACAACTGGGACAGCTGACCCCAACTCATCAGAGAGATATCCCATACCATATGACATTGCACCCGACAATAAAATCTGGGGGAAGGACAAGGAGGCAGGAGACATTCAGAGTGAATGGCATTTGTGTTCCCAAGTAATTGCTACATGGGACGCAGCCCTGCTTTCCTGGGGATGGCTGAACACCTGCCTGCCCATGGGAAGATAATAAAGTTCTTACTCTGCTTGTGCATGCAGTTTTTGCTTTACCTATTGAACTGTCTTTATCTCAACCCACAAGTTATCTGGTTTTTCCCCTTTCAATTCCACTGGGGTACAAGCGGTAGGGGGGAAGAAATGAGTAGCTGACTAGGACTTGGCAGCCTAAAGCCACAACACATCTGCACTACTAATAAAGGCTTTACAAGGATGTCACTGGAATTGGTGCTATTAAGTATTTCGAATAGTTTATTTAAAGGTAGAACTAATCACTATAAAAGGCATTGGTAAAAGTGACACAGACAGCAAGACTGATAAACAAAAAGGAGCACAGTTTGAACAATTGCTATCCTGTCTACTTAAATGAAATTCTGTGAACAAAAGTTCAAGACAAACCAAGAACACAAAGGCAATGTAACTTGTAGATCTCATACAGAGCTTGTGCTTTCCAGTTTGTGATACACAGGCCTCTGATCCAAATCAATGATTCCTCAGAGGATGAGATCAGAAATCAGGCATGTTGTTGAGCTATCATAATAAATCACACCAAAACATTACTTCTCAGTGCATAGGATTTGTTTGGGGTTGTTTGGGTTTTTTAGTATTTTACAAAAGCACTCCAAAATCACCTTTTAAAGCAATAAGCAATACTCAACTCATAAGATTTCAAAATAAAACACAACTTCTATTAGCAGTATACTTCACACAAAATAGTTAAAACTCACACAACAGGATAAAGCAACATAATGAATGAAATACATAATCTTATGGAATTTTTATCCTGCTATAATACACTTCATTCTCTGTCAGACTAACCAGAAATGTATTAAAACTAGAACAATTATAATAGATTCTTGAAATATGGCAATTATGTCAAATCAGCTACCAACAGAAGCAAAAAGCTTAATACTGTCTTGTCTTCATTACTGAAGTAATACAAAAATTCCTCCTGCTGTGTCCCTTCCCCCCTCCCCGTTCTTCTTTCCCTCCTAATGCAAAGCAAGAACAAACACATGACAGGCTTTGGTAAGACTAGCTGATTAGCTTGGGATTTTTGGCGCTTAGTACATACTGGAATACCACAGGATTTTACAGAAATGAGAACAATCTAAACTGCTGATCCAACAACTAGTAATTAAAGATCCTCCAACAGCACTGAACAAAGTTATTAATAAAGCCTGTAATGAAAATATAAGAAGTCTATGCGTTCTGGATAATGATATAGGCTTATTGTGAAGACATGATTATAATACATATAGCTTTTCCACAGTGAAGCACAAGCACATATTCTGGATAATAGGCTCTTTTTTACATATGCAAAGCACTTGGTATATAAACTGAACCTGCCCAGCTTTGCAGGGTATCACCAGGCACACTCAATGTGGAAACTGAAGTAGGAGTCTGCTCAAAGGACATGCCATCTAGCAGTGATAAAGAAAGTATGGAGCTCTTACTTTGAATTTTAAACAAGTTCAGATGTGCTTTACAGGGTGATTTAGGTGTGCAACAAAACTGGTTGGAACAAGTACCAAAATGGCTGAGGACTCCAGAAGTGCATTTCATTGATCCCCATCAAGGTTTTCCTGTTTCTGATTTACTTCACTGAACTCCTGAATAATTGCAGGCACTTAATTAAAAGATTTCATATGCAAACAATAAAATTAGCCCAAAATTAATCCCATCTGGGTCAGAGAGACAGCTTTCCAACTGATGCCTTGTAGATTTCTTTGTGATCATCCTTTATTGTAGAGATGAACTGTAAATTAAAGGGGAGTCCTGCAGTTCTGCACTCCATCAGAATGCTCTATGTTCTGCACTCCACAGTACACCTCAGCATTGCCTTCCAGGGACTTCAGTCACTACCCAGGTGTCTGACTGGTGCTGGGAAGACACAAAGCCTGTGCTACACATACCAAGTAGGTAGCAGTCAGAGGCAACTGAAAATGTCCAGGTGTGAATTTCATGAAAATGTGGCCAGCACTGTGTCTAGAAAGCTGTACATACTGAGGCAACTGTTGTCACCACAAGGAAGACACCAAATTTTAAAAAGGATTTTGCTGGAAGGGATCCCAAGACAGACATAGGTTTGCTGTGCTTCTTTCTGAAGTCAAATTATTTATTATTATTATTGAACAATTACAGCCAAGATTATTTGTCCCTTAAACATCCCCAAACCTCTGACCATCATACGTTAATGCATAACATGGTTTTCCTGTCCATAAAACTGATAAAATTCCTTGCTTCACAGGTAATTCAAGTAAGAGAAAATTGAAACTTCTTTACTAAATACTGGGTGTGAGATTTATAGCTTATGCATACCTTCTGGAATGCATAAAAGCATTATTAACACCTGCTTGTTAAAAAATGCTGACCTTGGTTGTGCACCCTTCAGCATAGCTTTACTGAAGTCAACACATCAGAAATACACTGAGAAGTAATCCTGTCAAAAGTTAGTCATCTTCATACTTCCTGTGGCCATAAAGACAACCCATGGCTTTCCAGTATCCATTGCTCTTCATGGAAAAGAAGCTTTTCCTGTCTCCTTCTTTATATACAATACCTGACAAAAAGCATTTCACCAAGAACAAATAACGGTGTTACCCAGTAAACTGGCACTGTACTTTAAGTGTTTCAGTACAAATACTTTCTCAGGTTAGTTTTAACATATGCATTTTTTTCTCTTGGTGTACTGAAACAGAAAAAACAGATTTGTAAATAGTTTCATAAGTAGGTGACAGAAATTATTACATTTTCATGAAAGAGATGCAACATATGTATTAAATTGCAGTCTGGAAAAAAAAAGCAATTTTTAAAAATAAATATGTCGCAGCTATTTCATGCAACACAAATTAAGTTAATAGTGTGCTTCATAAAGCAACACTTATTAAAAAGGAATGGTTGTAACTGGTTTATGACAGAGCTAGGGGGCCATTTTTGTTGTTTTTAGAAATATAAACTGAGCTAGGTAAATCAAAAGGTGTGGAACTAACAAGGAGACAAAAATTAAAGAGGTAGAAAGTACTAACCCACCTTTGAAAAGAACAAAATGATAATAAAATTAGAAAAGACTTAGAAAAGTCTCCAGAAGATGCCTAGTAGTATTAGTTAGAAATTGTCCTGTTTTATTGATGAGAACAAAGGTAAAAGCAGTCTAAATCACAAAAGGAAAATAGGGAAGCACTTACCTGCTTTGAGCGTGGCACATTGCTGTTATTCTTTTCCATGAAGGACCATTTCAAAATGTTTGATAAGGTTGGTGATTTCCATGTTGGCCATGGGTTGACAAATCTCCCATCTTTGCCTCTCTTTGATTTAGTTACATCCTCTTCTAATCTGTAGTCCAACCTGAAGCTTTTCCTGAAGGTCCTGGAAGAATCATTGCCCCCGGAACCTCGACTTGAATTCTGACGTTTCTTCACTGCTTCTTTAGGGTACTGGTTACACACAGTTGAAGGCTGCTCTTCATCTGTACTCTTATCCATAACTTTTTCAGGAGAACTAAATAAAATTTTAAATGAATCAATATTTTCTTGCACTAGCATCAACATTCATAAGACTGAATGTTCTCACTCACATTAGAAACAAGATTGCCTTTCTTGTTTTATGATCTACTGTATTTTTTTATCAACAAAATATGCTTTTAAAACAGTTACTATTACACAAAAGACTTCTAAAACATGCTGTGGCAAGCAGACATGAGGGCTCTTTGTAGTTCAGGCTGAATTTTACTCCCTGGAATGCACAGCTTCAGATACTAACACTATTATCTACCAACTGCAAAAGTGAGGGGGAAGGGTTCCTTAATTTACATTTTGGAAGAATAATCATTCCTCCTGAAACTTGTGACATTTAGTGCCTGATGTAACACGATCCTGCAAATCTGTCCAAGAGACACTGGAACCATACCGTATCTTAGGATCTGCCTATATAGTGACTTTGTTTTGCAGTAAAAGCAGCAGTCTTGTGTCGCATTACTAACACGTTACTTAGACCAACAACAGGCACATACATGCAGGAAACTCAGAACACAAAAAATACTTGGTACTATCTCCTATTTTGTCTAAAACAAAGGAAAAGTTTATCACAATAAAGCTAAATGTAACTGTTTCAAATACAATGTCAATACACATTTAACTGAACTGACTGGTGAAAGGCCACAGGAAATTGAAACATCTCAAATCACAGCTGCAATATTTGCTCTTAATTCCATAGTGAAATATAAAAAAGTGAGAAAATAACTGAAAAAAACTTATTCCTATGAAGTCACAATGCTGGTACATTTCTTAGAAAACTATGAACTCAGTAGTTAGTCTCTTATTCCAAACTGCACTTAAATGTTTCAGAGTTTACTAATATAATCTCGTTATATCCAAAGTAGAAAAACCAAATATCCCTATTTTATTTTAAAAGTTGTTGATGCAATTCAATCGAAGCTAAATGCTTCAATTTCTACATTTACTTTCAACAGAAATGTTGAAAGTAAATAAACTCTTCTGTGAGCTTTTAAAAAACAAAAATTACTGTTTTAAAGAGTACACAACTTTCTGGCATTTACAAACTCTACCTGATAAAAACTACAAGATGACGAGTAATGACCAAATGAACAGACAGCACTATTTACATCTTAGGTGCAGGAATAATTTTGAATAACAAATTGTGAAGTTTGTTCTGTGGAAAACTCTCTACCACATGGTTTTAGTCTATCTACTGTTTCACAAACTCAAATATTCACTTTAGCTGTACAATTAGAAGTACTGGGCTGATGTAGCCAAGCCACTCCACGCCAACAACATTGTCAGAGAACAGAATGAAAGCTCACAGTTTTCTTAGAAATCACATAACTCACTGTGCCCCCCATAAGCTCATAATTACAGGAAAAATTAAATATATTGTTCACTGCAACATTGCACCTAAGACATTACACATATGTGTCAGCAAATTGAATCCAAATGCATTTGCTGATGATGCTCCAACAATGCGGAATCCATTTCTGCTACTTCAGCAGCAACTGATTACTAACCACTAAGTAGGGTATCAGTTGCAAAGAATATGACAATTGATAGGTACTGTGAAATTTTCTTAACAAAATAGCCATTATTTTGCCATACAATAGAGATAATATTTTAGCACATCAAAATTAATTCCTAAAAAAAGTATGAGCAACATTCAGAAAACATGGCTGACAGAATATTTTGATACTCCTGGTCACAATCTTATTTTATGTAATTGCTTTGTACTCTAGTTCCCCTGCAGTTTTACTGAAACCACTTCACTTACGTATTTCCTATTTAGCATTAGGATACTATATCTACATCATAATTTAAATTTAACTGTTGGTATTTCTAGGCTTTTTGCTTCTATTCCACTAAAGATTTACTAGAATCAGCCTTCAGGGAAACACTAAACTTGCCGCATTTTAAGCTGACATAAACGGTAACACAAAGAATCGGTGCCACAAAAAGGCAGACAGAATACCCCAAAAATGAAATGATACTAGCTATTTTACCTGTTACTTTAAAGAGGGTTGGGTTTGGTTTTTTTTTTTTTTTTGCATTCCTCAAAGAGCATTTTCAATGCCAAGTTAGCTTATTAATTTAGCAAAGCATGCAGACACAGCATAAAACACCTCTTTTAGAAAGCATCATAAAAACAAATCACAAAAGTTTAATCAGATAGGTACTTAATTCCAGGAAATTCTTCTGTTAGCATCTCAGATGTCAGATTTTTTAAATATATATAACTAATGTAATTATTGCTCCTACAAGCCATTTTATATTAGAGACTGGGGTGCCTAAAGTTTTATTTTTATCTATTCATTCATCTCTAAAATATTTTACTTTTGCTTAAACCTTCATATAAAGCTTTGATCTTATTCTGAAAGTATAAACCTCTAGGGGAAGCAGGGATTGACTACGCTGATTAAACAAAGACAATGCCAAAGCACTTAAGGCACTGCAGGTATCTATCTGTCTGCCAACATATTTTCTACATGATGCACATACATTACTTTCATTAGTATTCCATAAGCAACTGAAGGAATAAAAGACCTCAGTGCTCACAGAATACTTTAAACCTTTTACATGCATAAGAAAGAGACACATTTACAAACAATTCACTTAAAGTATTCCTGACGAACTGTAGATTCCTTTGAAGTATCAATCTTGGCACGTCACTTCTGCTTCATTTAAACTGATTAAATATATCCTACAATATTCATGACATTGTTTTCTTATCTAGAAAAAGAAGATGATAATTTCTTGAAAGCCAGGAATCATTAGCTTAAAATAAAACTCAACCAATTCTAAGTCCAAGGAGATTCTTATGCTTTTGCAAAAGAAAGCGTCTACAGAGAAGATTTGGCAGGTATATTTTAAATAATGCAACATACCCAATCAGAAATCAGTTGATTATTCTGCCAGCTTTCCTAAATTCTACCCACCCAAAAATAATAGTTTGGCACTTGAAAAACTAATTTAAGCACTTGAATGGCAGCAAAAATTATGAGCTATAGAAATAGGAAAATAAATTGGAGTAGAGTTGTGTTCACTTGGGAGGGACAGAGGAAAGGGATCACATCCCTGGTAAATATTTATAGTTATGTAAAGTTCTACAAGAAATCCTTCTATACTTTTAAACATAAACTGCTATTCTACTTAAAATCATTTCCTGGCAAATGGAACCCATCCTTCAGGATGAGGTTACCTACCCTCACAAGAGGGAAAGTGGATTGACACTATTTTTAAGAGGAGCTCAGGAGAGACACAAGGCAACCACCCTCTCTCTTTGTCTTCAGAGATTCTTTGCCCTTTCAACTGAATTCAGAAGAGGAAATGGACTAAGACATACAAACTCCTAATGAAGACCAATAGTCATGCCAAATCCACAAGGCCAGAAGGTGTTCTAGACGGAGGGGAAGAACACTGCTGGCTGATGAGTAAGACAAAGTCTAACATGAATAAAAATGCACAGCTCACATAACTGGTTTTCCAACATCAAATATTAAGGCACCCCTAGTAATCCACAAAGGAAGAGAGAAGCTGTAGATCTGGCAAGACATGGCACAGAAAATCCATGTCTTACGTCCCACTAAACTGGCTTACACCTGTAAACAGCATATAGCCCTCAGGACAACAAGTTTTGGGTAAATGGTTTATTGCTAATAAAACTGAAAACTTGGATACAAATATTTTGGCTTTGAGCCTTCTGTTTATTCAGGCAAAGAATAAATTTTAACTAAACATTTAAATACTCTGTTCCAAAAAAGGTTTGAAACAGGTTACAATAGCATTACAAGAAGCACTCTGCCATTATAATTTTTCTTTTTAAATGGTCTTTTAAACATAGCAGAGTTTCAAGCCAAATTAGTTAAACATTGGTATAAAATCTATTGTCTTCACCTTTTCCACCCCGTCTTCTCTAACACTGCTGCTCCATAAATGAAATGGATGTAGTTCCCCCTACTAACCATAGAGCCATGCACGATGTGTAACTAAGCGTTGAGTCTGCCAAAACAGACTTATCCTTCTTTTCTACACAGAAATGTGGTCTTTATTTAACAAATCCATAAGCCAGAAAGCTCAAGAGTTACTATGAAGCAATGGTTTACTGGAATACAACGACACCCCCAAAACTTTAAAATTGCCAGGTAAACATTCCAGGCATAATGCTTCCCACATACTTTTAATTTTTCTGCTTTTTTGAAGTAAAGGGTTTGGTTCAGTCTTAATCACTGTTTCTCTGTGTAAACTACATCCAGAACTAGGCTGCACTAATGATCACCTAGAAGGGACAGCACACAATTCCCAGCAAACTCACACCACTGTAGCCCTACCAAAACAAAACTGAGCTTTCTCCATATACAGCTACACAACTCTGAAGTTTTCTTTCATTATACATATTTTTAATGACTTCAAAAAACATGCATTTTGGCTTGAAATAAAACAAAAATTGTTTCAGTTAGAAGGAAAGCTATTTGCAAATGCTAGGGAGCATGTAAGTAATTGGCTCCCATAAGCTTTACTATCAAATGACTGCCAGCTAAATTTTGGCTCTGCTTTTATTTTTCCTTCAGGTCTGACATTGGCTGCTTTAATTAATGAACAGTTTGAGACTGGAAAATGCTGAATGCATTTAAACTTTTATTGTGCGGTACTTCAAGCTGTTCCATCTTACCATTGTAGACTTAGCAGAGCAAGAACCTGAGCCTTCTGCAAACTGTATACTGCTATACATCTTGAAGATTTCTTTCACTATACGTATTTTTTATCACAGCAGCAGCAGTTGCATGAGCAATTATTCCAGATTGCTCTTGGTATGAGGATTTCACACAAAGATCTCTCAAGCTTGCATTAGCTGATCTGTAAAGACTTCTACTATTTGAAAATTTCACATTAAAAATCCCTAGCAACAAGTGTTGCCAAAATTTTCATTGAACAGATCTGTAAGTATCCTGATTCTACACTGACCTTGTGCCCAAACAAGAAAGATTAATAACAGAGTTGATAACAGAAAAAGGAATAGCTTTCTCCATAAACAGCCTCATAGAATTAAAATAAATCCTTTAACATTCTTATCTAGCTTTGAGGATCAACAGTAAAACAAGGCAAATTTTTATCTAGATATCATGGAGAAAAACAAAATTAGTTACAAATAAAAAAAAGGGTGAGGCATCTACAGTCATCTGTTCTTAGGCTTATTCTTAAGTAGCCACTGTATTACTTAAAGAGCCACTACCACGAGCAAATTCATTTCTGCCCTCACTACTCCCCCAAGCTTGCCAAAACAATGGTGAACTTCTTTAAGAAACTAATCTAGCTGATAGTCACTTCTTACCTTACCATCCCTAGAGAAGCACCTAATTTTCACCTGCATCACTGTGCAACCATGCAAGTGTTTATACCAACAAACTGGTTAGGACAGGGAAGGGTGAGAACAGGAATATGCTGCTGTAAACAAAGACTACTTATGCCAGCGCTGTCCTAAAAAAAACCATAATAATTAAACAGCCTCCATTTAGAATTTACTGTGTAGTTCAGTTACACATACCACCAAGTTAGATTCAACAATTCCTCCTACCCCTTCATTTTCAATCTATTCCCTTCCAAGGTTTCATTCACATTTAGTACTGATGTTGATGAAACTCTCAGTTTACCTCCTCAGACAGTAATGTTTCATATTGTAACGAAGCACATTCAATAGCTACCTACCACCCACAAGGCAGCCCACTCCGTTACTAAACATTCCACCTCTATTTTGCTGGTATTCATTAGGGGAACTAAACCAACAGAAAGTTATTCGTGCCTATCAGCTACACCTTTACATACCTCTGGATACAAATGCAAATAGGCTTTAGAGTCAGGCCCATCAGCAGTCCCTGGAGCCAATTATTTCTCAACGCTGGATTAAATCTGACCAGCTATGGGCATTGTATCAACAGAATAAAAATGCTTCTTCCTGCATCTGGGACAATACATAACTATTTTCCCTTTGTTTCTTGGTGTGCCAGCTGATTGTCCCTGTCCAATATGAGCGTTCTGTAGTCTCCAAACATGTCTATGATCTGTAGATAGTATGACAGAAGTTTTTTGTTACATGCATATTCTGTTTAGGTTGTGATCCTTGCTATGACAGTCCATTGGGGACACAAAGTAGAACAGAGATGACAGACCCAGGAGCCAATTTCTTTAGCAAGACAGGCCTTTAAAATAAATTATTTTCCTCCCTACTCTCATTTTTTACTGCAGTCTTGAATAAAAGAACCCAAAAGTTGGCATGTGGCCATCACATTTAAAAGAGCAGCCTAGACTATCATTATGATTAAGCACAAGAGCAGTGTAATTCTGTGCTATTGCTGAAGCAGCCACCAAAGGGAAGCTGGAGTCAAATTTCCCTACACCAGAAAGGAAATTGCTTTCTTTTGCTCTCCCTAAACAACTAATCTCATATGACTACTTAATTTATAGGTAAGAATATTGAAAGAACAAGAGCTGGAATAAGTGCTTTCTTACCTGCCCGACAGGACTGAGGTTGACACACACACAGAAGCAAGGTTTGCACATTACAGCTGTGTTATGGTACACAAGACAATATCCGAGTCACAAATCAAATATGGACAATTTTTAAATCAGCAGAAAAATAAGTGCAGATAGCATACGCACACAGCTGCACAGGTAAGTCATGGATTCCAACAGCAACTACAATCTCCATGAATGATCCTTCACAGACAGAATTTCAATATAGCTTTTCCAAAAGAGCAAACACAAAACTTGTACCAACCCAGCTACAGGATCCAGAGCCCAGCTTTGGCATTCTGGCACCAGCTGCACTTGCGTAACTATTTATGCAAATGAGTAGTTCATTAGTTTCAGTTGGTTACTGATATGACTCCAGTTAATCACACAGGCACACCTTGCCAGGATGGGGTTTACTGTTAAAAAAACTGCCAAACTTTGAAGTTGAGCATTTAAAAAACACACTTTAGCCACCCCTGTGTGCTAACAGCCTATACATCTTGGAGTTTGTATTTTAAGTTATTATGCCATTGAAGCTGTTAGCACACATTTTCCTTACTAAAATAAAGTTTTAAAATATTACAAGCTCACACTCCATCCTAAGGGTAAGGTTTTTCCATCTAACATCATAATGTCAATTAGATATGACTAAACCCAAATACTATTGTACGTAATGAAATTAAGGTTCCACTTGAACATGCTATGGGAGAAAACTGCTTTCTTTTGTAGCATGTGGTTAGGGAGGCAATGTAAGAACTGTTTCTATAAAAATGCACAAAAGTCATGTTAAAACTTTGATGCATAGGATCCACGTGGCAAAGTAGGATCTAAAGTTCATTTATCATCAACTCTGGCACTTTTATGTCTGCAATTGTGCAATTGCTATCTCCACCTCATTTACTAAGCCTTTTAATTTTCTTCTTCCTTATCTCCCTGTGCAAGAAAGGAACAAACACCTATGCAAACTTCCTCTAGACTCACACCAAGAATAATCCTTTAAAATCCTATAAAACCTCAGTAGTCCAGGAAGTGTAGCAATGCCCAAGAACTCGACTTTATTTTTAGATTAACAGACAGTCATTAAATTTTGTTTATATTCATATTTAAAGCTTTGTCTATTTTCATTCCCTCTTTTCAGTTCAAAGTCCAATTACATAGGGTCCGATGTAATTTCTCTGCAACATGAAAATACTTCCCAAATTCCTTCTAGTTCTACTTAATTTTCAATTTAAAATCAACTTTTGCTTGTTCCAACAACACTCTCTCTCTGTGTGTATACATATGCATGTACATGCACCCCACACCTATGGATTATACAGAACTATTTATAACATTTGAATTCCAATTTATTGAAATCTAAGCAAAAAATTTCCAGGTCAGCTAAGATAAGGAAGTAATAAATTTTTCTTTGTTGAAATTTATACTTTTCTTGAACTCAGCTGTTCAAAGACCATCTGTTACATGAGTAAAGCCAAGAGGTCATCAACCTTTCCAAATAATAAAAGTTTTGAATATCCAAAACTTCATACTGGGAAGCCAGAAAAGACATCCAATACAGCACCTTTATGGTTCTTTAACTGAAACACACCCATTTAAAAAGAAATTTAAAGGGACAGTACACCCAGACACAGAAAAACGTCAATACTCACGGAAACTGGAAACATCATGATATGTAAATGTTTTTCATTACACCCTTTTTTCCTGCATATAAAGGGCCTTTGATTCCATCCCCACAACTCTAGATTATGATGTCTTCATGTACTCTAAACAAAATGCAAAGTGCTTTGGTTGTTAGTCAACAATGGAAGTGTTAATACTAGACGTTGTGTGGTTTGGGTTTTCTTCTTATGGAAGAGTCAAGGCATACTTCCAACACAAATGTGAGCCATCTACCAATTTTCAAGGCACCATCCTAAATAACTAGGTGTTTTAAGGAGACAAAGTGTTTAATGTAAACATGTCTGAATAAGCACACATAAACACCTTGCTATTGCCACACTCTCATTATCAGAAACAGTTGAACTTCACTGAAACCTTCCCTCAAAAACCAGCCCACAGCATGAGAAAAATATTTCCAAATATTTTAAGCAATAAAACCTGCAATGCTATCATAAGCCTTACTCAACAGACAGTAGCACTACCAGCTCCAACCACAGAAACAGGTCTTACAGAAGAAATAACTCTTGACATAAATTCTTTAAGACCCAATTTTTCACTCACACATCTTCTCAAAGTTGGTTTTTCACAGTAGCGGCACGATGGCAGAAGTGTTTTCACTGTGTCGCTTGGCAACGCCCAGTTTGTCTTTGATTTGCAAGGTTTATCTGCACAGTTGTAGTCAATTCAAACAAAAAACGATCCCTTCCTTTTACAGCTGCTAAACACCAAGAAGCTACATGCAAAGAGTATATAATATGTAACTTCTTTCCCAGATTTTCTAAGAATATTTAAACTAAGTGCAACACTTAGTTTACAGAAAAATCCTTTTTACTCAAATCTGCATTTGGTGATCAAGTGGTTCTGGCTCTGAATGTATTAGAAGTAGGACTCACACTGCAACCTATAAAGTCAAAGCAATAGACTGAAAAAAATTAAAGTGAGATCAGGAAAGGACTCACCAATGTGACAAAAAGCAAAACTAATTTCACTGCAGGTGTTACATATAAAGATATTAATTAATATGGCAGCATTTCTGCTTTTTTTCATCACAGACAAAATAATTGCCTTCCTTTTTGCTGAAAAGAACTTAAAAGCTATTTCTGAATGAAGAATTAACAGTTTTTGTTCAATCTTGAGCTTATAAAGGCTGAGGAAAAAGCATATTTCTCCTGGTTATTCCTCAACTCTTCTTAGTTAATGCAAGTAAATAAAACTATAATAATGGATTGCTTCTTCTTAAAAAGGCTGCACATCTCTTTTGATTTGAGGTCAAACTGAAGCTGAATAACTGTTATTTATATTTTAACAGTTTCACTGTTATCCCTTACTTCCTCCTCTCCATCATAACTGAATCAAACAGGGCTTTCCAACCTCCACATCTTAAAAATTCCCATTACTTTTTATAACAGGTGTTTCAATTTCAGATAATTTGGGATATTTTGAAAGCAACTACTGCAATAATTCTTGAATCAATAAGAAAAAAAAAAATCTTATTCTTATCTTCCTCAAAATCTTATCTACAAAATAAACCAGGCTTCCTACTTTCTTAACTGATACAGCTGCTACTATGAATAAAAAATATTCTTTTCAAGGGTTTTTTGCTGGAAAACTGAAGTGATTTTCCTGTCACTATCTTTGATTCTACTTTAGTCGGTGCAGTTTGAAAATTAAAGAAAAAATACTTAAGTATAAATATTACTTTCCTTCAAAACTAAAAACTTGCTTCATAATCGCTATTTAACAAATGGAACAAATCATAATTGTCACTAGGAAAACCATTTCTGCATAAGTTCATGAATCAAAACAATCAACACTTTCCCCAAATCCTTGCTAGGGATAATTGACGATCATTGAGATTATTTGACTGCACTAATTACATTAAATTACTTCCTTAATATCTTCCACTTCGCACTATACAATGCGAATCCCCCATCCACCGCAATAAACATCTGTTCGTGCCTCCTCATCAAAGGAAAACATTCTCTAAGCCGCCAATACTATGAAGCGGATTTTTTTTGTAAGCGATTATATAACTTGTTTCTTTCCGAGCGCTGCTGCAGCATGTTTTACTGTCAATTGACGGGAACCAAAGCCTTGCGCTGGGAGGGCGGGGGGCGAACGCAGGACCTTTTCTTCTATGGTTTCTTTCACCGGCGTGAAAGGATCCCCCGGTCCCAGCTGGTTTCGGGGCTAGAGCCTGTCGGGGTCTGTCCCCTGCCAGGGCGGCAGGCAGGCGGCGGGGCAGAGGCACACGCCGAGCTCCGTGAGCAGCCGGTCTATGCCGCTTCTCCCCGGCCGGGAGCCGGGCTCGCCAGCCTCACGCACCTCGCCTGCCCACCCGCGAACTTTTGCGAGTGGGTGCCCGCGCCCGCTCTATCCCGCTCCCACCGCCTCCCGCAGCGACTCAGCCCGGTCTCCTCCACACTCACCGGCGGGGCCCCGGTACCGTGTGTGCGTCTGGCGAGCCCCGCTGCCGCTCTCGGAGCAGGTGCTCCGCTCTTCAGGCCGCCAGCCGGGCTCTGACCGCGGCAGCTCGGGCAGTGCCTCCCTTCCGAACAGGCACGGGGCAGGAGCCGCCGCTCGGCTCAGTCCGGTTCCCCCCTGCCCACAAAAAGGCGCGGGGGCAGAGACCCCCGGCCCCAGATCGCTGCTGCCGCTGAAGCGCCACTCACCTCTGGGGCTGCTGCAGCCTCCCCTGAGGAGTCTTGTCCCCCTCCTCCTCCTTCTCCTCCTCCTTCATGGTGCCGCTCCACCCCTTCCACGGCGGCGGCTCTGCAGGTCTCCGGTAGGAGTTGTTGAGCGGCTGCGGCGTTCCACCTGACCAGCCCGCCACCGAGGGCAGCGCGGCGAGCTGCAGGGAGCAGCTCCACAGCGTGCGGCGCCTCACCATGGCGAGCAGGGATTCCGCGGCGCCCGGCACCTCACCGTGGCGGGCAGAGGCTCCTCACAGTCCTGCCTCACACCGTGGCGGGCAGAGGGCACCACACAGCCCGGCCTCTCACCGTGGAGTGGCGCCGTTCCCGCTCTCAGCCCGGCAGCGCGCTACCAAGATGGCGGCGGGGGTCCGAGCTGAGGGATGCTGGTTGTCCCGGAACCATGGCGGGACGGTGTGAGGGCTGCAGGCGCGTTCTGCCCCTGGAGGTCGGGCTGGTTGTCGGCACTGGGGAAAGGGAAGCACTCGGTTGTGCTCCTGGCCGGCTCTGATGGCAGGTAAACTCTGCCCGCAGTGCCGTTTAGGAGCATGAGCATGCTCCGACCACCAGGTGCTGCGGTGAAAAGTTTCGTGGGCTCTTTTTTCTCAGCAGCCTGGGGCAGTGCGGCTATTCTCGAGGGTACTGGCACTCACCGGGAGGTGCAGTGTCCGGGTGAGGCCACCCCCGCCGCAGAACAGCGCTGGGATCCCCACAGGATACAGGCACCTGTATCCCCACAGCACTGGGAAGGTAAAACTCATGTCCAAGTCACTTCACGTCCTGCGTTACAACCATCCCCTCACTCTCCATTCACGCCTGTGAGAAGTTTGCAGGCGGCTCCAGACGGTGGGCTGAGGAGTGAGGCATTTTGAGGCACCCAACCCATAGAAATTTGGTTCTCAGAAATAAACGCATATTTTTAAAATCTTTCGTTACCTCCTTAAGGACAATAGATGGCAAAGAACAAAGGTATGCAGGTGTGATACAAAAACCACCCCATATTCTATAACAGCAATGTGAAATGTAAGACTATCTTAGATTATCTGGAGCTCAGATAACATGTTTATGGACAATTTATCTTGAAGCTTGGGACTGGATGAGTGATTTATTGGTGAAGAAATCCAACCTATGTTCAGAGGCCAAAGTTCTCAAGGTACGTCTTGGGAGGCTAGAAATATGGACCTTACTCTTTCATTATCTGTCATTCTCTTAGTTTACTTAAGGTAAAGGAATGATAAAACTGTCCAGTTGTCTTGTTCTGTATGAGTTACCAGTTTTCTATGTTCTCTACATACTGGTACAGATATGTATTGGTTGGTTTTGGTCAGGCAGATTTACTGACCTTTGCCAGCTGTAATTCCTAATTTGTTCCTTACTTCAGGTCTTTCTCATCTGACATTTCCTGATCATTTAATCTCCACTATGTCTAATGGTAAGCTGGCCTTGTAGTAGCAGTGACTTTTACTCATAATTATTAAACACAAATCTATATTGATTGAAGTTATTTCTGCAGTTAGTTCATGGAGTCTAAAATCTGTTAAATACGTTAGATGATAAAGCTGTTCTGATCAATGACCATTAACAGTAATAATTAGTGCCTATGTGTAGAAATCTGTGTAAGCCACTAGGTAAGTGCCTCCAGGCTGGTAGTAGCTGATCACCAACCGTAGCAGTTTTGTGGTGCTCATCCTACACTTAAACTGAGTATTTCCTAGTAGGCAGCCCTGCCTCCACATTTGTGTGGAAGTAGCTTGTGTATCACCAGTGCTGCAAAAGCTAAAGTTCAGGAGACTCTGCTTTAGTAAATGCATTTTGTTTGTACTACAAATACAGATGTCAACAGTCAGAGGCTGTAAGTAAAGACAACCTGATGTCTGTGCAGCATGCAGTTTTCACTTTGAAAGGGAAACATGACTGGTGAAAAATGATATGGTTGTTCAAGTAATTTCTGACACTGCTAGAAGTTTGTATCAGTGTATTACCAACTGTGTCATGCCAGCATGCACAACATGAGAAAATTCCACTCCAGGGGTGCTGATCAACAGAACCAGTATTTTAAACTAGTTTCCTGTTTTCAGTATTCTCAGGAGCCAGCTGAGATCTCAGTCTATTCCTCCTTCTTTGGTGGGTTTTGATTTTTCAGTGTCTTATGCACACAAATACATCTAAACTGAATAAAAGTCCCAAGGGAATATTTATGTTCAAGTAGTTGTGTAAACCCAGAACAGAGATCTCTCTGGCTCTTAATTCTTCCCAGACATGATAATATGCTTAGAGGACTGATGTTAGGATCCTGCAGGAGCTGGAGGCCAAAAGTTACTAACAGATGGCAAGGTTCCAGCCATCTCTGCATGAGGTAAGAGTTTTTGCTTGGCACCTAGTCTTAAGAAAGGGAGATTTAATAATTTTATTTCCATCAGTGGCATGCACTTCTGACACCTTTACTACTCAGACTGACCCTATATATTGTCCTCTATATATGAAAACAAAAAAATTATGGAAGCCTCTTTGTACTGCAGAGAGGAATAATACTGAGCGATAGCAAAGTGGGGTTATTTTAGTGTCAGTGGTTTTTTTCTCACTGTGAAATTTAACAGCTGAAACAGAATCATTTTTAATTGAAATTTTTGGGGTATACCATTTCATTAACTACTTGGAAGGATAAGTTCCTTAAACTAGATTAATTTGCTTAACGCAACAACCTGTATCTTAATTAGAATCACATGGTTAGTGTTTCATTAGTTGTATCTGCAGTGGTGTCTTTCCCTTGGGATAGTGGATTAATCATGGGCTGGATAGCTTGACTAAATTGATTATAAAATTTCTCTTGATGAAAGGTTTAACCTTCTGCACAACTGAAGTTTATCAGTATTTTGTTTAGATCTCTCAAGTGTAGTGTTAGTGTCTTTGTCACGAAGTCTAATTTAGTTAGTTGATATAAGCTGTGTCAGAGTAAGATACTCATTGTCTTGGCCAGTAACTGAAGCAGAATCTAAAGCAAGAAAAAAATAGAAACTCCTGTAGTTAAAATTTTATGGCTTTATAACTGAACAGTCTGAACTTGATTGAAAATCCTCCTAGACAACAAAGTAAAAATGTTGTGCCATCTCTCACTCCATCCTAGAATATCAAGTCATAATCCAAAATCCCTTTTGGCTGAGATTTGCTATATACTAGGCAATGTTTACTGTCATAGTGCAGATGCAGTTTATTGCAGCAAAAAACCCACACTTGCTGGAACAGTTTGTGCTGGATATCTGAGTGAAATAAACTATCCTAGGAAAAAATTTTTCATCACCCTAAATACTGGCAATACTGGAATTTTTACTAGCATAGACATTTAGCACCAAAAGAAATTCTACTAGGCTAGTAAAAGCCTCTGTGGTAAAACCAGCCCTTATTGGGACATAACCAAAAGGCCCAACCTTGCCCTTCTAATTACAGTGTGCAGAAGTAACCACCCTTACGGTATCCACCCTCTTTAGGACAGAACTTGAGGGAGAAAAGTTATTTGGTACCTGTTGAGGGCACAGGCAAGCAGAGTTTCAAATTCTGTTGGATGTTAAATTACCCAGTGAAAGAGGGTTACACAACCAGCTCATATATATATATATATATATATATATACACATACATATACACACGTATAGGTACAAAATGCTTCACAGTAATCTTTAATCAAAACATTAAATTGATTTAGGTACAAAATTTATATATAATAAATATATATAATACTTCATTAAATTACTGTAAAGGTTATCTTTATCGTTACAAATCCAAACCTCTTACATGATAAAGAATTTGACAATTTTGGGGACTATAGATAAGGAACTTATGAGCTACAGTTTAATGCTCAAAAGCGCATTTTGTTTTGTTTTATGTGAAATACTCTCGAATGCCTCACTGGCATGTTTCAACTCCTACTTAGGCAATTAAACTGGGGAAGACAACAAACTAAACTGTAACAGAGACATTTACTCTGTGTTACATCAGTGAGAGGCCAGGAACATTCTCCAGCCCCAACACTAAATTCTCCAATGCCTGTATTTTCATACAGATAAACCTTCCTAGCCCTGAAGAGCAGGTGGCTGTATCAGAATTGCTGTTGAAAGTCTTACCAGGCCCATACTAATCCCTGAAGATGCTTGAGTACTATCTGGGAGAATGCTATTCCACAAAACTCAGGCAGCAACCTTGCTAGTGATTTAATGCTTATTAAAGTGCAGTTATGTCCACCATATGCTGTAGTTTACTGGAACACATCTAGCCTTAGACAACGCCTGATTTTGAGATTTAACCTTGTATCTCAGAGGAAATGAAAGTTTTTAGGTTTGTTTCCAAAATCGGTAAAGCTTGGCTATGTCATTGTGAACAAGCACTACTATGAGATGATGCTGTTACAGCCAGTATATTTTGTATTTGTAATGTATTGTTACTGCATAGTATTTTGCAAAATTGCTATCATTAAAATTTATTTAGGAAGTTCAATTGCAGTGGTTAAAAGGCTGCATCAGATCCAGATTCCTTTGTGAGTGGCACTGTTCAGAAAGAAAAATCCTTGCCCGTTTGCAATTGAGTTTGTAATTGAGCACAAGGTAGGGTAACGTTTAGTAAACAGGAAAAAAAACACATTCTGGATTTACAAAGGAGGAAAAAAAGACAAATAATATGTAGGATAGCTCCTAACACAGGCTGATATGAATGTCTTGACTTTCACTCTTGATTTAGAAATTATAGAACATTGTGCTGTTTTTATTGCAGGCAAGATGACAACAAACTGTTTCTTTGTGTCTAAATGCATTCCGGAAAGGCATCCCTCTATCATTTTAGATACTAAAATGGATTGAGTTTGTGAACTATCCTTTGTTCAAGGGAGTGTTTCTCATGCATAGTGCCATGGCTTGAATGTGAGTGTAGGCAATTGTGAAGGTCTTAACTATACCCTGTGGTTTTAATTTCTGATATGACCAGGTCACTCTCTGAACATGTAATAATCCTTATTCTCATGCCATTTATATGTGTATGGATTCATTTTTTTTTTGTGGCTCTAGGAAGTATTTAGTCTAGCTCTGTGCTTTTATTCACCACAGAGATTACTCTGAGACAGATTCACATCATCTGACAGCCCTGATGCTGGGTCTCAGTGGGTCTTTAAGATGGTCTGGTTGCCTTCGTGGTTGTGAATGTTGCCCTTTGGCAGAGTCTCCTGCGGTGTGGGGGGAAAATTCATCCTGTGAAGACGCTACTTCCTTATTTGGCATACCGTTGGTGTGAAAAATGAGAGGGCTACTGGCACTGGCTACAAAGTCCTCTGAGACGGACAAGATGCAAATGTGTAGGAAGGGAAGAAGGCATGGTATGAGAGTATGGAAGAATGACCATCCTTTTCCTTGTCTCCATAAAATATTTTTTTAGCTTTATCATACAACCATCGTACAAATACAGGACTACAAGGGGCTTCAATAAATCCCATTGTCCAAACCACTACATTCAGTGAGGGTCTTTCATAATTGGAGTATTATCATAACTGTCAGCATTCCATGCAGGCACACTCTCTGGGCTTCATGGAGCTGCTTTCAGCTGCCAAGCTGCTGCTCTGGCACTAATGAAATAGCTGAGTTCCCAGGTTGACCTCAGTACCCTGCTACTGCTCTCCTGGAATGTGTCTGAAACCTCTTCTTCATCCACAGCTCCCAGGAGGGAGAGGGAAAGGAAATCCGCTTTGGTTTTAACAGCTGGCACTGAATAGAGTAGAGAGTTATAAATAAATAGAAATAAAGAATGAGGGCATGTGACTGAAGCAATGACAGTCACTTTTTGGTATGGCAACAGATAAGCCATGCTCTGAGTGATAAAACGTCAGTCTGAATGTGTAGACACTATGATGATGTCAAAAGAGTCTCATTTGAATTGGGATTCAGGAGGATCCTCTATTTAAATCCTGTCTGAACTACTGACAGGCTGCATGACCTTTTACAATACATGGAGCTCCATGGGTCAAATTGGTCTTTGCTGCAACTAAATTGACTACAATGGAATTATTCTGTGGCTGAACTTGATTTCTCAGACATCAGTCAACACAGCTGGTTCACTGAATAAATGAAAGAAAGCAATCATAGATGTCACTGAGAAACAGATGCATCTGAACCAATTCTTTTGGTTTGGCAAAGCTAGAGCAGAATTGTGTAACTGTTGCTTAACATAAGTAATTGCTGATAGTGGGTTACTGACAATGTAAACTCTCTAAAGGTAATAAAGGTGTAAAAGTGCCATCCTCTTTTTTAAAGGGGATGTAAATATGTATGTATTTAAAACTTGGAAAATGATGGATGCTTCTTGAAGTATTCTGGTGTAGATTGCTTTTTCTTAAAAAAAATTAATCATGGCAAATGACTCAGGTGTTTATGCTGAATCAGTTACATTACAATGCTGCACACTGGTAAGCTTCTTCCATAGAAAATGTTTTTAGAGTCAGATAACAAAATAATGATGTTATTTAATAAAAGATAATTGTTATTAGAATCTCAAGGGGAAAATGGGAGCTTCAGACTGGGCAGACCCCCCTGTCTTGTTGAGTCACAAGGTGCAGAAAGGGCCCTCTTATTTTCTAAACTCCATCTCAGAAAGGAGTCTGGGTGGAGCTGGATCCAGTCCTAATCCCAGTCTTTAAATGGTTTATGTCTAAAGTATTATATAAATGTAATTGAGCCTATATACAACTCTGTCCCACAGGATTAAGGATAGCAAAACCAAATATATTTATGTGAATAAAGTAGATAAGAATTTAAATTTAATATGATGATAAGACTAAAAGACCTTAATCAGAATTATTTACTATACAGTATAGGTAGCTACAACTATTAGTATAGTGCACTATGTATTGAAACAATGATACTGAAGCTAGCAAAATAATCACGGAGATTGATGTTACTCACTCATACAATGCCCGTGGGCAAATCTCTTGCTCAGCCTCAAGGAATAACCTTGAGGGGCATCCCCACCCAAGGGAGGAATCTCCACACACACTCAGAGTAGGGGTATGTTAGAAAACCTTGCCATTAAGAAGTGGGACTGAGCTTTTATAGTACAAAGTGATTGACTATCAGTCAAATGTCTCCAGGCTCAACAGCTTTAGATACATTATCAGTACTATCACTTGTTGGTTCCTTTATCAGGAACTCTGCCACATCCTCACAGGTGCCAGTTTCTGCTGCGAAACATTGTTCTTCCTCTGAATTTTAAATTTTGGGATTGATAAATCAGGCTGGTCTTAGCATTCTTCACTACCAGTGTGACTCCCACGAGGTGTGAACCTCATGAAGTTCAAGGGGGCCAAGGGTAATGTCCTGCATGTGAATTGGGGAAATCCCAGGCAGAGTACAGGGTGGGCAGGGAATGGATCAAGAGCAGCCCAGAAGAGAAGGACTCAGAGGTGCTCATAAACGAGAAGCACAACATGACCTGGCAATGCGCACTCTCAGCCCAGAAAGGCAAATGTATCTTGGGCTGCATTCAAAGCAGTGTGGCCATCAGGTTAAAGGTGGTGTTGATAATTCAGGGGTAGTTTTGATTTTGCCAAGCAGTGCTTACACAGTCAAGACCTTTTCTGCTTCTCATCCCACCCTACCAGCAAATGGACTGGGGGTGCACAACCTCAAATGATCAAAGGGATATTCTATACCATATGGCATCATGCTCAGTACATGAAGCTGGGAGAAAGAAGGAAGGAGGGGTTTAACAAGTGGTAAAATAAAATACTTGGCATAATTTAAGAAAACTTGGAGAGGTGACACTTGTACACTTTTTAATTTTTTCATGCCAATTTAGTAGTGAGGACAATGGAGTTGCTTCTTTAGACATGATTTAAAAAGAGATCTGAAAGGGTTTTGCAGTTCATCCTCTTGCTTCAGAGCAGAATCCACTCTATCTAATCAGCTCCTGACAGATACTTGTTCAATCTGACCTTGTAAATTTGCAGTTATGCTGATTCTTCAGACCTCTTCACAGTCAGTTACTGCATAACATTCTTTACAGTTCAAAAGCTTTTTGTAAAGTATAACTGAAATATTCAAATTGCAATTTAAGGCTGTTACTTCTTGCCATATCAATGGACATGAAGAACACTTTGTATCTCTGCAATACTTTTTACATGTTTGAGAACTGATATAATATCTTCCCTCAGTGTTTTCATTGCTATACTAAAGAAATGAATTCTTTCAATCTTGCCTCGTGTCAGATTTTCTACACCTCTGAAAATTACATGGCTCTACTGTGGTTTCTTTATTGGAAAGAAACCACAAGGTTTCTCTATTGTTGTTGGGTTTTTTTTTTTCAGGAATGTTGCTTTTAATAGGTTGTTTTCTGGTAAAACCACATTATCTCTTATTTATCATAACAGGAAATTAGGATAACTTAGTTTGAAAAGGATCTTAGGAGGTCCCTAGTTCAACAGTCTGCTGAAACCAGGGTCAGCTATGAGTTCAGATCAGACTTGATCCTGTTGGACTTTGAAAACCTGCAAGAGCATAGACTTCACAAGCTCTCTGGACAACCAGTTCCACGGCTTGACTGACACATGGTGAAAAAATTTTCCCTTAAATCTAGCTTGAACCTCTCACATTTCAATTTATGCCTTTTATCTGTCACTCTCTCACCATACAGCAATCTGAGGAGTCTAGCTCCATTTTCTTGATAACCTCCTCTTGGCTATTGTGTAGATGCTTAGGAATACTTATTATTACTGTTGTTGTTATTGTTATTATTATTATTATTACTACTTGGAAAAAGGCAAATAGCTACCATTCCTGAGTTTTGGATTTTCCCTTTTTCCCATTTGTGTGTTTGACTATTTCTTTCTTATTTAACTTACACAAACCTTATTTAGAGAGCGAATGAAACATTTGCTTCCTTAATAGAGTACTGGTAGAGAATAGTTACAGGTCATACCAGCCTGACACAATTTAGAACATTTAATTTATCTAAGTTGTCTAGTTTTTCCCTTTTCTATCTGGAAGTCTTATTCCATTCTCTAACTTACAAATCAAAGCAAGCCATCCTACAAAAGCATTTGCAGAAGTCAAGGCAAGGAGGTAAAGAAAGAGGCATTAGGAAACACATTTTTACCAAGAGGGTGGCCAAATGTTGAAATAGGCTTCCTAGAGAGGTCATCAGTCCTCAAGCCTGACAGTGTTTAAGGGGCATTTGGACAATACCTTTAATGACACACTTTAACTTTTAGTCAGCCTTGAATGTCAGGCAGTTGGACTAGATGGCCATTGTAGGTCCCTTCCAGATGAAATATTCCATTCCATGTTCTGGTTGTGTCAGCCACCATTACATGCAAGTCAAGTCATCTGTTTAAAGGCAAGTACTTTGGATTAAATTGGAGGTCTCATTGACTGTGCTCAACCTCGATTTGGGTATTTAGAGTCTATACGGGTAAAGATCAGATAGCAAATCTCAACTATGCACATAGTTCCTAGTGCTTTACTGTAGACTGTGTAGATGTGTTGTCTTTAGTCAAATATACATGATTGGGGATAGAGTCATAGAATGGTTTGGATTGGAAGGGATTGTAAAGGTCATCTGGTTCCAACCCTCCTGCCCTAGGTGGCACACACTAGATCAGAGCCCCATCCTGCCTGGTCTCGGACACATACATGGATGGGAGTCCACAACTTCTCTGGGGTAGATTTTATATAGACACAGAGAGTTAATCCATACATTTCTGAGAAATGCACGAGGACCTTATATGGATGAAATAAAAATTGGACATAAATGCCACATATTTTTTCATTTATCTATCCACAGGCTACTGAAAACTTTGGAAAATAGTAGAACTGATTAGTTTCAAGAAGCTTTGGGGTGTTTAGAGTTTCTCAATAAATCTCTTGTGATCAAATTATATCTATAATTATACTAAAAATTACTCCTAGTGCTTACCCTATAATTCTAAAAGAAAAGATTGAGAAGTAGAAAGCCAAGACTAGAAGATACAGGCTCTCATGGTGGCAAAAAAAAAGGTGGAAAGGACAAAAGGAATAGCTGCGAAATTTGTGCACTGTGCAGCTGGCAGTAAGTTCTGAAGCCTTCTGGGTTTATTTTTTATTGGGAAAAATGTTTCAGGATAAAATAAATACATTACATAATACAAAAGTAGATCTGCCAGCATTAATAGACCAGTAGGATGATTGATAGGCAGAGTCAGAAATACATGAGATTATGGCTAATGCGTGAATTAGTGCAACCCCTATGCAACACTATCAATGCAGTAACTGCACCAGCTAGACAGTAACTGCCCATCCCCTAATTCTGTTGGATTACTTAGTAGCAATGACTTGGATACCTATTCCAGACCTTATTTCGTTTGACATACTATAGCTCATCTGCTATGAAGACAATGTTGTGTTTGAAAATGCCTCTTAGGTGAATCTCTTAAGCCTCTCAGTTCTTACATACTTAGTTAAATGGGATTTTCAAATTAAAAAAAAAGTCTATTTCAGAGGCACACAGGTATTCTCATGCCTTACAGTCAGCGTCTGCAGTTCCAAAGGCAAATAAGGAAGCAAATGTATTTAAGGTATACTGGATCTCCATATGTTTGTGTCGATTTGTTTGTTGTCTGGACATTGCAAACTTACAGCTTGTTTATAAATCAACTCATTAACACACATTCACTGAAATTTTTGCATCGCAAACCTGGTGATTTTCTGAGCATATGAGGCTTGAGTTGCACAGCTTTTGTGAGGGAGAAGCATCACAATGCACATCAAATACAGAGAAAACCTGTGCATGCACAGTATCTGGGATCAGTAGATGTTTAGAAGCTTTCTTGGAATTACTGCTCTGCACTAGCCGCCAAACATCTGGAAGTCAGTAGAAAAATGTAGACAAGTGGTAGAGAAGAAAATGACCATGAAAAGCAGCTATCTCACACACACAAAAAAA
>VZRN01011464.1:3875277-3906804 GCA_013397935.1 Dasyornis broadbenti | reverse complement strand
AAAAAAAAAAAAAAAGTAGTCTGCCATTCTGGTCTATAATAGGATCTGAGAAAGGCATCAATCTGGGACATACAGCACAGTGGGTTTAAGAAGCTTCAGAAATTGTTTCCTTCAGAGGACTTTAAAAAGGCCAGTGAATCTGAAATCAATCAGAAAAAAAATTATATTTAGTGAAATGCACCACTAAACTCAGTGCGATCAGATCATTAACTTGAAATTTAAAAGTTTGAATATCAACTGTAGCAAGTTAGCTGCTTATGTGATCAGAAATATCTGACTAATGATATTCCACATTCCCAAACTTCTGACAGCTTCTCAGGCTATAAAATCCCCAACCTTCCTAGCCATCTGTCAACACTCCTAGCTTTTTTGATAACTTACACAGTGTGGTTGTTCATCACATTAAAATCAGCACAAAATACAGTTGCTACACAGTCTTGAACCTTGAATATGTGCATGCATTAAAAAAAAAACTTCTTGTAATATAAAATAAATAACTCAAGGAATACTCCTGTGATTACTGTATTTATAGTTAATTAATGGCAAGCACTCAGTATTTAAAATTACATAAAGATGCTGCAAAATTTCCAGCCTCCTGCATTCAAATGCTGTAGGCCCTTACAAAATAAAAGTTCAACTTGTTGTGCCCTTGAGAAAATACATTTATAATCTGTATAATAATGTGTAATAATATCAGATTCATATATTTTAATATATTTAGAATAGGGGTATTTAGATATATGCAATGAGCTCCTAGCCTGAAGTTTAGGATAAGGTTTGTTTTGCCTGAAGGAAGCTGCCTAGAAGTTGAGTGTTTGAGTCTCCTGAACTAGTAATTAATTCCTCTGCAATGAGGAGAGAAGAGGGAAGTACCATGAAGAGACATTTCTAAGCAATCATCCTGAGAGAGGTGTCCAGAGTACAAAGGATAACCCACATTTTGAGGTGCCTATTTCCCTCCACTGACTATTGAAGAACTGGTTTTCTACAGCTGAGGTGTGAGGAGTAATACAACTTTTGTACATGAGCACAAGGGAGGCCCTAGAGCACAGAGAGATGAGTTAGGACACAAATTTGGCCAGTCTGCAATAGTGTCATGAACCCTGAGAGTCTGCAACACGATGGCAATCAATCCAGGCTAGGAAATCACCTAGGAAGCTGGATGCAGCTGTACAGCAAAATGCTTTTACATACATTGTTTCCAGTTAAGAGTTTGACAGGGAAGCCTGGTAGCTAAACAAAGCCTGCCCTGGATCACTGGCTATTTTGGGGAAGTCTGTAATCACACTGTATTAATATCAGTATAAAACTACGTGGTCTGTAGTTTGTGTTGGCTAACTTAAGCATTAGTAAGATTATAGGGATGAAAGAGTGAGAAGACAAGGTTTAGGAGAGGAAATAACAGAGAAAACTCAGTTATCTGGATATTATAATAGCATGTAGCTGTACATTTACTGTATTATAAACTGCAATGAGTAGCATTAGCAGCATTTTTGGGGAATGGAAAATCTACTCTCCTTCCACAGACTGTTGAAAAATGCTCACAGCATTGTTACCTGAACAATGCTGAACAGAGGAGAAATGAATCACAAAATCAAAGAATGGTGGCTGTCTTGGCTGCCTGAATGGGTGCCAAATTCTAATCTTTTCAGTAAATGCATTAATTTCAGTTTTCACTGTGTTAATTTTTAATTGAATGGTCAGAGACTTGGGTGACTTCTTAATTATTTTCTGGGCAAAATATTCACTGAAGTGACCCTTAAAGTGAGAAAAAGGTTGAAATAAATGTTGGAGTTTCGAGAACTCATCTAACCATCAAATCAGAATAATGCTATAAAACAAGGAACCTGTATGTGGTTATAGTCACAGGGAAGGATGGAAATGACACTTGTGTACAATGCCAACAAAAGCAATGAAAAAGGGCTGATCCTTATGCTGCAGTTAGTGCTAAAGGGCAAGGAGAAATCTATCTGTTTAGCTAAATCAGATGAATTTACCCACAGGAATTTCCTGTTGAGTTACTGCATCAGGCAGAGTCATTTGTTTGGCATGTTATTTTTGAAAAATTCTTATTATGAGCTATTCAAACTCTTTCCATTTATCTTTCTAATAAAAGCCCTCAGCTGCCAGGTAGTGGGCTGTCTGGTACTTACCAACTTACTTAGTTCAGCACATAAATACTTATGAGAAAAAAAGAACTGCATGCAGACAGAATACTGTAATATTCCCTGAAGAAAGCTTTTAATCAACAGCTTCAAAAGAGTGCTCTGTTAATGAGCAACTGAAACGTTATAAATTCAGCCAACAGCCTCTATGTTTAATTTAGACAGTCTTCCTTGCAGCTTGAGAGTACAAAAGACCAGTGTCAGTGGCCTGTAGGCCTTTGCAGTTGCTGCCCAGTGCTTAACCATGGGAAAGAAAAGCTATTGCAATTTAATTAGCTGGAGGATTACTTCTAGGTAACACTGATAACAATAATCAGCTAGATGCCAGCGAACAGCCAGCATGAAAATCAGACAACATAATGTCTGTGAAGTCTGATTTGTATTCTCAAAACAGCTTTATTCACAAATAAACCCCTCCAACCCACTCCTCCATAAAATAATGTATTGTTTTTTGAGCCATGTTTTTAGGCTTGTTTGAATTCTGCTTACTTGGCTGAGATCAAGCCAATTCCTGGCAGCTGGATTTCAGAATGTTTATTAAAGGCAATACTGTATCATTGCTTTAAAAAGATAGTAGATTGTAAATAAACAGTGAACACGATGACTCTACAAAAAGCTAACACAGCATTAAGCAGTAGTTTAGCCGAAGGCAATTTCAATTGTTAATGTTTACTGTGTGCTGGTTTCAGCAATTTTGAAGGTCTTTTTCCCAAGCAGTGCTGTTCTAATGCTTAGTTCCTGTGCCCTCTTGTTCTGGGCTTGGATCAGCCTGTAACTGAGGACAGTTCTTCCCAGCTACTTCTATAGTAAACTGATCATGATAGTGTGTCTTGGTTATATGAACTTATTCATTTCAGAAGAAATACTTTATATACACAATTTAAAGAAAAACCTTTCAAGACCATGCTTTCTTTGCTCATATCAAGATTGTCATCCTAGTTCAAAGGTACAGAACTGTTGATTTCACAGTGCTGTGTTCAGTCCCTGTGCTGACGTGGTTATACATACATCAGGTATGCATATACAGATTTCTCATTTATATCCCTGCTACCACATGGAATTGTTTTATAAAGTAGAGATATCACTTTAGAAGCAACAAGCTAGATCTATGAGTGCTGGCACCAGCACCAGCTGAATCTTTTTTCACATGGGGTAGTATAGAGTCTCTCCCATGTGTGAGGTGATACTGCAACATCTCCTCAGCTGATGGTTCCTGGAACACCCTTTTGTTTGAGATGCCTGTGTCTTTTGGTTGATATTGTAGTGAACGTGGAAACCTTATTTCCTCAGAAAAATAGTTGTAATTGTGTAATTCAGACTGTGTATTACTACTGGTTTCAGTGGAGTTCCTGACAAGTTTTAAGCATAAAAACTGAAAGTGCCATTTGGTCCTTTTCCAGAAACTTCTTTAGGAAAGAATGCTAATCTAAAATAGCTACTTAGTGTGAAATACAAAGCTCCCCATACTTAGGGTGAAATCTGGAATCTGGATTTGAAGGAACCAGATTTTCATCCTGAGATTCTCACCTATATAATCCACTCATTTCACAAGGCTCTGTGGCATCTTGAAATTGGCAGGCAGTTATTTATGTATCATGCTGATGTCAGGGATGTAATTTATACAGAACTTCACTCTTTTAGTCCTGGCCCTTCATTGTTGCTTGAGACTGGACACATAAGAACTACGAAGAAAGGTCTAATTTTCTCCATCTGGAAGCTGCAGATAATACTGTTTGCCTAAACCAGAGGGATATTGTGAGCACTCCTTGTTATAATAGACCATTTCTAAATAATCTAATTGTACAAAAAAAAAAAAAAAAAAAAAAAGCATTTAAAAAGTAGTATTTTATAAAAATTTTGTGATGAATATTTACATGTTAGAACCCCAGTGTTTGTTTTATTTTATTGCATTTTTAGCTGGTTAATAAGATTTCTTATCTTAAAGTTGCATCTCTCTAATGACTTTTGCTGGATGCTAAATTTTAGATTGTATTTACATATGAGACACTCCTATTTTGTTAAGTAGGAGACATATTATGGGGATAATCAGTTTACCTTAAGCTGTAATTCTATGTCTAGCAAGGATTCAAATTTCTAGGATGGAAAATGGCTAATGGGTTAACGAAGTCTGGTGAAACATCTTTGAGATAAATCCCAGCATAATGAGATCAGTTAGATCTAACTGTAAAATGGAACAGAAGCTTGATTTTAATTTTCTATTGCACGGTTTGCTGCTTTGCTTTTTTTCTTTTACAACTTGACGGAGGTCTATCTGAAATTTAAAAAATGCTGGAATTGGATGGATCTTTTGAACATGCATAAACTAAATGGAAGAAATGAAACTTAAGAAAAAAAGAAGCAGCTAGTTTCATGTAAGGTTAAATTTTCTATTCCATGGAAACTAATTTGACTCCAATGTAAATTCTTTGGTGAAAGGATGTGCATGCTTTGCAGCTACAAGATCCTTCTTACATAGCTATGTGGGCACTAAAATAGTACAGGCAGCAAAGTAACAGTAGCAATTCCAATACAAGATCTATGGTTCCATATGTGGTCAAGGTGTCATTGTCAAATTAGGAAGCATCTGGTTTCTTGGCATTTAGGTCTGTATATTAACTTTTATGTTTACAGCAGTATCACTTTCCTTTTTAATTGTATGCAGTGTATCACGCTTTGGGGTTTTACTATTTTTATGCATTTACAGTCCTTGTGACAGCAACTGGACAAGCCCAGCTGCAGGACTAAAGCTGCTTTTTAAGCACACAGCTTATGAACTGGCAGTGCAAATGTTTCAGGGCAGTCAGTGCAATTTCATTCTGAACTGCCAAGGGAGTAAGAACTTGCCTACACACATAAAATACCCCCCAAAAGCTATATATTTAAAATAATGTGGATCTTTCTGAAACTGGTCCATGTTTTGGAGTCTGAGAAAATAAATCACAGTGAAGAGTCTTCTCACACTTCAGCGTCTGAGCCAGCTCAGGACCTACCAACAATCCTCAGTGTCCTTTGAGAGTCAACAGTATTTTTGTCACCTAAAAATCTGCATGTGACTGATACCCTTTCAGGGGGAAGGGAGCAACACTTCTGACAGCTCTTTGCAGTTACAAATTAATCATCTTTGAGTAACAGGACCTTGGCAGTTGCAGGAGACAGTTCATCCTGAGCAGAGACGTCCTCGGGTCCCACCATTTTCAACCTCTTCCATCTGATCATGTGCCAAGGCCCAGCTTTCTCTCTGTTTGTAGAGCAGGACAAGATGGGGAAGGTTTGTAGTGTCTGTACAGAAGCAGAGGGTGTCAGAAGTACTGTGCTACAGTCTGAGGCAGAGGGGAGTTCGGGGTTAGGAAAATGGTACCTAGAAACAGGGCTGCCCGCAGCATACATAGTACAGATTTCTTTAAGTAGTTTTTTGTTTCTTTGTATTGTGTCACTTAACACACTGTGGGACAAATATTAGAATTTTACCCTGGTTTTCCTTAATTTTTGAGATAATGCTTGATCAGCCAAATGAAAAGTTCCTAAAAAATGTAAAAATTTTAACCAGGGAGTCAAAACCGAGCACTGCTTCCTGCATGGCTGTACCTGTTTATCTACAGCATACATTCCAAACGTGCTCAGGAACAACCTTCGGCACTGAAATGAAGTTGCTTCCCCTGGTACACTTCCAGAACTTTTCCCAGCCCAAATTTGGCTCTTGTCAAGTAGTATTCCCACAAGCGTTTCTCAGCCGCGGGCAGCTGGGAGGAACCGTTCCCAGCAGTTTCGAGTCCCGTGTCCGGAACTGAGGTAGCTCACGAGCGCTGGCACAGGCTCGGCGGAGCGCTGAATTTACTGGTGTGAATGAAGCCTTCCTATCCGTAACAAGTGTTTCAGTGCTGTTGCGTACACTTCTCAGAACAAGCTTTCAGGATATTCCAGCCTTGGGATTTCCCCAGTCAGAGCGGGTCTGTCCCGCAGGAAGCGCAGCGCCCACAGCCAGCTCTTCCGAAAGGGCCCGGAGCGGCTGCAGGAGCCGCGGCGGGCAGTGACGTGCCCACGGCAGCTCACGGAGCAGCCGAGAGGCAGCGCTTTGTGTTTACTGGGCCTGGCCATAATGAGATATCGGGAGGAAAATGACTTCCCTAAACTGCGCTACTCTGGGGCAGTGAGGAGAACAGACCATTAAAACCTAGCCCCAAGCCTGCCAGAGCTCAAGAAGCGTTTCGGCAACACTCTCACATACTCGGTGGGATTGCTGGGCTTGTTCTGTGCAGGGCCAGCAGCTGGATTCGATGATCCTTAGGGGTCCCTTCCAACCCGGGACATTTCCTGAATCCCATCTCCGCCTGGGCCGTTGCAATGGACTTTACGCTTCCCCCCTGCGCCCCACGGCGGGAGCGGCTGGAACTGCCCCGCGCCTGCGCGCTCCCAAAGGACACCCGCCCCGGCCAGTTCCGCCCCCCCCCACCACGGTGTCAAGATGGCGGCGTCTGCAGCGCGCTCGGCGGCCCGGCGGCTTCTCCTGCCCTGGTCCGCTCGTCTAGTGCGAGCGCCCGGCGCGGCGGAGCGAGTAAGGCGGCGGGTCGGGGAGCGGAGCGGAGGGAGAGAGACGCGGGGAGCGCGGGTGCCGCGGCGGCTCCGGGCGCTGGTACTCGGGCTGCCTCTGAAGGGGCGCGGGGAATTGGAGGCCGTAGGGCTCGGTGCACGCTGGGTATTGTAGTCGCGGCGGCGGCGCGGTGCACGGCGGTAGCTGTAGTAAATGATTTGTTTGCGCTGGTTGGGAGGTTTGTGTGTGGCAGCTGGTCTGGGGCTCTTCAGTGTGAGGAGGCTGTTGGTGAACTGGAGATGTTCAGCAGAGATGAACTGGGCTGGAACATCTGTCATGTGAGGAGAGGCTGAGGGTCTGAATCTTGTGCCAGCTGGAGAAGACATAGCTTCAATTGGACCTGTGAGAGGAGCTGTGAGACGTACCTGTGCCAGCACCTATGAGAAGGTTGTCAGGAAGGTAACACCAGGCCTGTCACAGTGGGGCATGGTGGCAGAATGAGAAACAGTGGGTATAAGTTGAAACAAGAGAAGAAAATCTGGATATGTGGCAGTCTAGAACTGGAGGAGGCTGCCCATAGAGCTGTGCAGCATCTCACCATCTTGGGAGATTGTCAGTACTCAGATGCAAGAAGTCCTGAGTAAAATGGTCTGACCAAGTTGATCCTGCTTGGAGCAGGAAGTTGGACTAGAGACCTCCAGAAGTCCCTTCAAACTTGAATAGTGCTGTGATTCTGAAATATGTGAGTTTTGAGAGATCTAACCTATTCTGGGAGGAGAATGGGTGAGAGCTTGATTTTGTACTTTCATGTTTAGGGCAGTTATATGGGGAGAGAAATGGTTGTTTATTTGAAACATTTAAAATCAGTTTCTGAAATAGCTGTTTGCTTGAAGTATTCGTTTGAGATACATATTTGCATTTCTTGATATTGAAAAACTGCAGTAAACTTCCCTTCTTTTCTACCCCACTCTGATTTAATGTGCTTTAACTGCCACATAATTGTTTAAAATTGGCAGTTTCAGCTGCTCTGATCAATGGGTGATAGATTTGCAGTCCTGGCACAGGCTCTTGGGCTATATCTCACTCTACTTTAGAAAGCAGGTACCCAAGAGAATTCCATATGCTAAAGGTCGTGCAGACTCTTGCTGGTAGAAGTGGCAAACAAGCGTGGCTGGCTGATGAGAGTGAAAGCTTCTGTGTCAGATTGGAGGGCAGCAGGTGCATCTCCTCACTTGTAGTTATCTTCAGGGTTTGTTTCAGATTCAGGTTACTGCTTCTTTGATGTGAAGTAGTGGTGAATAGTAGTCCTGAATTCTCATCCTTATAAATGCTTGCTTTAAGAAAGATCCACAAACTTAATGCTCAAGTTCAGCAATGCATTTTACAGAAAAGCATCTTTGGATATAACTAAACAATCTAAACATGACCAATAATTTTCCTTTCCAGAGTGTGCATGTTGGAACTGGGAGGCTCAGAGTTTCCAAAGTAGCAACAGAAGTAATCTTAAATGTCCCTGAAACTAGGGTGAGTCCTTTGGAAAATGGCTTGCAAGTGGCTTCTGAAGACTCTGGACTCTCAACATGCACAGTAAGTAACTTACAAAAGGAAGGGCTTTTTGTATCTATTCCTGTGTATTCATTTCCCCATGGAACTAAATTGCATTTGCATTTCAATATTTATTAATAATTGTTCCTGATTTTTGTAGATTTGTAATTAAATTTTTTGTGAAGATCAAAATTTTCTTTTTCTTGAAAACCTGCTCTGTTTAAGGAAAAAGCCATAGCAAAGCTATTAGCTGGTAAAATTACTTTTTTTTTCTTCAATAAGGTTGGACTTTGGATTGATGCTGGAAGCAGGTACGAAAATGAGAAGAACAATGGAACTGCTCACTTCCTTGAACATATGGCTTTCAAGGTGAGTGTGAGTATCAATGTAGAAGTTTACAATGGATTTCTAAGTTATTTATCTTTAACTATCAATGATAAAAACTGTGTCAGAATTGTATAAATAAATTTTTCAAATTGAAATGAGAAAAATACGATGGACAACTAAGACGTTGGTTTCCATTAGAAAATGAGGCTAAAGTCCTAGTTGTCTGTAATGGTTGCACAACTACAGATTACACAGATCTAGTTTTTAACTTATTTTTGCCTTCTTATAATAATCTTAGAAGACACACAGTCATCCTTTTGCCAGCATTTTATTTTCATTTGGGAGCATAGTGGGATTTATATCCGATTTTTAATCTTGGAGAGGTTAGTATGTCAGTTTTATTTCCAGAAGACCATTTCTTTCTCTTGATTGTGACTTTTCCAGCCAAGAAGTAGTAACGATGAGTAGATGAATTGAAGGGTCTAATGTGATTTTCTTACTGTTCTATTTCAGGGAACAAAAAAGAGGTCTCAGTTAGACCTTGAACTAGAGATTGAGAACATGGGGGCTCATCTGAATGCATACACATCGAGGGAACAAACTGTGTATTATGCAAAGGCTTTTTCAAAGGATTTGCCAAGAGGTAATTGCTCTCATTTGTCAGAAAAGCTGCAAAGAACAATGTGCTTTTCCAGCTTCCAGTGAGGTGACACAGAATGATGCTTTTGCTGTGTTACAGTCCCTTCCTTGCTGGGTGAAAAGTCCTTTCTTGAACTTTACAAGAATGTGAGAATGCAGGTTTGGAAAGGAGCTGGCAGGAAAGCTGATATTTGAAACATTTTTCTCTTCAGAGTCCCAAAATAAGATACCTGTGTGACTTCTCCCTTCCTGCAAAGCAAGTGTTTTGTCCCCTTGCTAGTCTTATTAGCATGTGGTCTTTGGGGTGGGTTTAACTTTTGGAACTAGATTTTTTTGGTAGTCTGAAAATGCTCTTTTCATTTCCATCTGTATTTGCAATTAGCTGTCGAAATTCTTGCCGACATAATTCAGAACAGTACCCTAGGAGAGGCAGAGATTGAGCGTGAGCGAGGAGTTATACTTCGAGAGATGCAAGAGGTTGAAACCAATTTGCAAGAAGTTGTCTTTGATTATCTTCACGCCACAGCCTATCAGAATACAGCCCTAGGACGGACAATTTTAGGACCCACTGAAAATATCAAGTATGTCCAAAATTATGTCTGTCTTTAATTATGTAGTAACTTTTACGTATTGAAAAAGACTCATCTGAAAATGTAGGGAACAATGTCAGATTTTATTTTAACATAGGAAGGCAGCTGAAATTGCTCTGAATATAACTATAAGAAGCAGCCCTGTATTGTCTTGGTTCCCCTATATGCAGGCATCAAAGGGTATGTGAACTTCAGATGTCCTCTGCATGACTTAGGGTTTTTTTGCCATATTTTTCTCCTGTTTCTTAAAAGTGCATCTGACACAAAATTGGAAATACTTCTTTTTCCTATGGATCATGAGTTGGGCATTATTGTAAGCACACGGTGTGTGCACTGTTCTTTCAGCATTTGTTTAGACCAGTACAAATCAGGGGACTGCTAAATAGCTGCTTTCAAAGGAAAGGAGATCATTAGTGTATCCTGTCTCCACCTGACTGGGTTGGAATTCTCACTCCTCAGGAAGCTAGAAGAGCTTTGAAAAGCAAAATGAATCCAGTTCCTATTTCCTTTTTAGGAAGTCACCCTTATTTTAGCTTTCTGCCTCTGCTCTGTGCATTGACAGAACTTTTAATTATTTTGGTATTGTATTGTTCTACACATTTATCTCTTTTTACTCTAGTAAACTTTACTGACACTGTAGTGCTGTCTCCTCTCCTGTTTCTAGATCCATAAATCGTAATGACTTGGTGGAGTACATAACAACACATTACAAAGGACCCAGAATGGTCTTGGCTGCTGCTGGAGGTTAGTATGGGATATTCACCCTGCCTTTACACCATGGCCTGAATCTGTGGGAACAACATGATGAATTACCATTGTTCAGTAGGTCCTGTTCATGTTAGCCCTGTGTGTTTTGTGCTGTCATACCCTTTGAACTTTTGGCCCCTTTTCCTCTTCGTAATATTCCAGAAACCTTAAATCAGGAACAAGAAGTGAATTGGAGACCAAAGTCATTCTTCCATGTGGGCAGGAAAAAAGGGTCGTAGAAGGTGTTCAGCGTCAAGAGGGGAATAGCAAGGAATGCAGAGAGAAAGAAGCAACACTGAGGCTTGAAACAGAGCTAAGAGCTTGATTTGATGTAGTTTTAATGGAATGCTGTTAAAGAGAACTAAGGAGGGGGAATCATTATAATCTTGCTCTATATAAAGGGAAGGTGTGAAGAATCTGAAAGTTGGGTATTAAATCAGGGGCACAATAAATTACTGCTTGGTTGAGTCTTTAAACTGTGAAGCAATTCAAAATAACTGTTTACAGAGTAACATCATAAAGCATGTGAAATACCTTTACTCAGGGGTCTCTCATGATGAACTACTTGACCTGGCGAAGTTCCATTTTGGTAACTTGCCATCTGCTCCAGAAGGAGGACTGCCACCCCTGCCACCTTGTAGCTTCACAGGTAGTGAGGTAAGCTGCTGGGTGGCTTTTTGAGCTGGCCCTTACATCCCCTGACATGTGGTCTCTGCTGAGAGGAGAGGGCTGCTCTGCCACAGACTCAGCACTTCAAAAGGTTTCTTGCCCCCAGTGAGAGCAATGGAGTACCTGCTTTCCAAAGCAGTACTTCCCATCCTTTCTTGGACAAGCCTCACTGCCACCACTTTCTATGCTTCATCGCTTCCTGGAGGAATATCTTCCTTATCTCTGCTCTTTCATTTTATCCTCTTGACTTGCTGGAACACTTCCACTTGTTGAGAATCACTCATTTAAAGGATATGCAGAGAACTGAGGCTTCCATGTTCTATTTCCATCTCCATTCAGATTTTGTAAAGTCATCAGATTTCCTTGCTGCTGGTAGTCATAAAATGACTTGTAATGCCCTCTCTGTATGTGGGCAAAGTGATCTGAAACTGCCCCGGGGAAGACCTGTTAAGGCTGATGTTAAATTAAGATTCATATGCTTTAATTTTAGTGCATGCTTTGTAATCCAGCTGTAATGGAAAAGTCTATTTTTGTTATTTAACTTCCCCTATTCCTGACTGTACCGGTTGTACTAGAGCTGCTCTCCTGCGTTCCACAGATTCGGATAAGGGATGACAAGATGCCCCTGGCACACCTGGCGATAGCCGTTGAAGCAGCCGGCTGGTCAGACCCGGATACAATCCCACTCATGGTAGCCAATACTCTGATAGGTAACTGGGATCGTTCCTTTGGAGGAGGAGTGGTGAGTGAACCTGCAAGCACCGTCCTGCTCTTAATGAGGTTGGTGGGATCTCCCTGATTTGGGTACTGCCTGGACAGAAAAGGGGATCCAGTTGTGAGTCTAAAAGAATTTATTACCCAGAATCTAGGAGAATCTCAGGAAATGGTTCTAAACCACCAAGATAGAGGTGACTTGCCAGCCCTCATGGAAAGTAGGATGTCTTTAACCTATATGTCATCAGAACCTGTGGGAATCCGTAATTAACTGTCCCTTTCTTGAACCCAAGTATCTTTATGATTTTGGCTCAAGTCTTGGCTGTTATTTTCAAATGTGATATTACACACAAGGAAAGAAACTGTTGAAATGAAGAGCTGATAATTAATCTTGTAGCTACTACTGCATGTTCTGTCACCATTGAAATGAAAATGGGAAATCATGGAGGTGACTAGTAAGCTTTCAAAAAAACTTCATAAAATAATATCTTTTTCTTTTGCCTCAGCAGAATTTGTCCAGTAAACTTGCTCAGATTGCCTGCCATGGTAACCTGTGTCACAGTTTCCAGTCCTTCAACACCTGCTACACTGACACAGGGCTGTGGGGACTCTATATGGTCTGTGAGCCATCCACTGTTCAGGATATGGTGCACTTTGTTCAGAGGGAATGGTAAGCTAACAACTGTTTCTCTGAAAACAGGGGAGGAATACAATTTAAAATTAAAGTATTTAAAGTATTTATTTTTAGGGGAGGAATGCAATTTAAAAAGGAAGTATTTAAGAAAATACTTTTCTCTGCTTGGGCTTGCCTCCGAGAAACAAATGCATCAAATTCTAAACTGGCACCCAATGCTAAGTTCCAGCACCAGTTTTTGGCACCCTTACTTGGAGTGAATAGCTTAAGATGTAGGTTTTGTTCCTTGTTCATGGAAACACAGCAGGACTTTTTTTTGACTGGCAAATGACAGGAATTACGAAACTGTCTGACCTTTTAGAATACTACTCACTCAGTGTACAGCGCCTGTGAGCTGCAAGTGCCACCACTGAAAGAGTAAATATATGTGGATGAAAATAATGACTGTGGAATTACCAGACAATATTAGTAATCACCCAGTCTTCAGTTGCTGTCCCACAGATGTACCAGGTGCTGATGTTAGAGAGCTGTAGTGAGTACACAGGGAAATGAAAGATGAGAAATTTTGACACCTATGATTATAGACAATATTCATTCAAGGCTTAAATCTGTACTGAAGGATGTCCACAGGTACAACTGTAAAGCTTGAACTGCAGATGCAATTAAAAACAGATATATGTTACTTAAGAGCACTGATGTAAAGTGGGTGAAGTTGAAACAAGTCTTGCAAATGAGAAGTTTCTTTAACCGCATAAATCACTTCTCATGTACCATTATTCTGTGAGATGTCTTTTAAGTCATGGAGAAAAAGGTCATTACTTTGATTATGTTTTTGCTGCAGCTTAGCACCAGGGAAGATACAAACGATTCCTGGGACAAGAATTTAGTCTTAAGATATTTAATGTCCTCACAAAATGTTCTGTAGGCAGTGTGGCAAATCATTATCTCACCAAGAGAGGAGCCAGAAGTAATGGATTGCCTTCTGGCTAATTACCTCTTACCTGGTTGCTTGGCTCCCCTCCTTTTTTAGCAACATCCACTCTCAAGGTAACAAGTACAGAGTACACTTGTCTCAAAATGTTCATTTAATAAAATGAAATACAGCTCTTCTAAGAGGAAATGCTTGCACTAGGGTATATCGGTATGCTTTCAATACTGCTACTCTTAGGCTGCTGCTTTGTATCCATGGCTTGTTTTCCAAGCTGTCTTACCAGCTTTGTCTATAGAAAAGAAGTGCCTTGTAGGTGCAGTAATGCCTATGCACCTCTATCACAGGCAATCTCATTTGCCACAGACTATAGTTATTTAATGTCTTTGAATTTAAACTATTTTTCAGGATAAGACTTTGCACAAGTGTTACAGAAAATGAAGTAGCTCGAGCAAAAAATCTTCTAAAGACAAATATGCTGCTACAACTTGATGGTGAGACTTATGAGAACGTTTTATTCTTTGTGGAGCTGTAGGCTGATAATTGAAGCATTTTTTTCCCTAATTTAGGGTCCACGCCAATCTGTGAAGACATTGGAAGACAAATGCTGTGTTATAAGCGCAGAATCCCAATTCCAGAACTTGAGGCAAGAATTGAAGTAAGTGGCAGTCATGTTGCAACTTTTAAAAGGCCATTAAGAAAATCACTTGCTACAGAAAGTAACCATATAGAAGTTATATTTCTTGTTCAGCCAAGAAAACACTTCCAGCTGAGAAAACTTTCAAGTGTTGCCTGCTCCCCTGAATTATACAAAAGTTAAGATCAGAAACTGTTTTAAGATGTGATTGTAACAAAGGTGCCTCTTTACTTCTTTTAGGCTATTGATGCCCAGACCATTAGAGAAGTCTGTACAAAATACATCTATGATAAGCATCCTGCAGTTGCTGCCGTGGGTATGTGGTATAAGTTTCCCCCTCCTCCCATAATCCCTCCAGACCACTTGCTATGAGTTGAGCGTGTGTCATGGCCAACTTTCTTTAACTTCTAGGTCCAATTGAACAACTTCCAGAGTATAGCAAAATCTGCAGTGGCATGTATTGGCTCCGTGAGTAGTGAATTACAAGAATTTTCAGCACATGGTAGCTTTAAAAAAAACGGAAAAACAACCAAAACTACCCAAAAAAACAATTATACCCCTGTTTAAAACTTTGGAGTTGCTTTTGAGAAGATTAAAACTCAAGAACCAGCCCCTCATGCATGTCTGTATAATGAAGAAAGGAATGGAAACATGTACAATATTTGCATTTTTATTATAAAACAAAGATTGTCAGTAAGAGTCATTTCTTGACTTTAGTAGCATTCATCACTTGTTCTTGAGCAGCTTTCTTTGCCTTGACCATTTCAACGAGTTCCTGAAGAGTGGAGGGGGGAAGGAAACTTAACTAAACATGTAACTTGTGAACAATGCTGTGGTTTTGAACACTATATACACTTATTGTGAAACACTCTAGTTCTCAACGTAATGAGAAATCTACATTGTTTAATACTGTAGAGCAATTTCTCTTAGAAAGAAATCCATTGATGGAAGGTCCTCTATCTCCCCTGTACCAGGCACTTTACCTGCAGGAGGCTAGGGATAGGACTTCACCATCTGCAAGAGCTTGCTCTCAAATTATAAGACAAATTTAATGAGACAGACTTTCCAGCTTCTAGGGCTACTACTTCCATTGAGGAACATACTGCTCTTTTAGGGTTGAGGTACTGAAAATAAAGTTTTCCATAAGGCTCCATCAATTTGTTGGTGTCAGATACTGTCTCTGGTAGGCAATGTAACAGTAAAAGTAAAGGGTTCTCTCAGGACCTGGGCTAGTGACAATCCTAGGAGGAGGTGAGGGACCTTACCTTATATCGCTTCATGCAGTCTTTTTTTGACCGGCCTGGAACAGCTGCTGCTATTTTCTCCCATCTTTCAGGAGTATTTACTGGATAAGTCTTCAATGCTTGTTCTAAAAGTTTTTGTTCTTCTGTAGTCCAAGGGGATGAATCTAGAGGTGATCCTGTTTATAAATGCAAAAAATGACAGCAAGAAAAAATATTTAAGAAAAGAGTCTAGAAAATATTGTAAACCCTATTATAGTTGATTTAAAATCCATGCAGTTTGGGGCTGTATTGTGTGTACCAGAAACCCTCAAATCTGGCAACAGAGCTTGGATCACCTACTTGCTATGTAAATTGTAAGCAAATCTTGAGGAAGTTCTGGGTTACTTTCTTCCTAAGAGACACAGGGGACACAAGTGCACAAGAAGGGCTTCCTTTTCACCTTTACCTTCAAATCGTTCTGAGGGAGCAGCACTGTCCATCTGAGGCACAACACCATGTTCTTTTTTAAATTTGTCAAATGCTTTCTTGTTTATGTCATCTTTTTGATGAGGGTCTACAAGCAACAGACATTAAAGAGAATAATTACTACAAGAATATTATAGCTAGATGTAATAATAGTAACATTGTGTAGCAGATTAGTTTACAATAATCACAATTCCCTTTAAAATGATGGTAAAGAGGTTGGTAGATTAAAAAAGAATCATTCAGGGTCCAATAAACTTCTCTTGGCGTGTCAGACTCTCTAACCCTTATCCTGCTTTATAGTGCTCAGAGGAATACTTGTTCCATATCATCTTAAACCTGAATTTGCAACTTCAGTAAAATCTAGAGGGATTATTCTCTCAAGTAAGCGCTGTGGCACAAAACTCATGTATTGCTCAGGGTATGACTATGTCAGAGGGGCAGGAACACCGGGAAAATCCAGGTGCTCTTTTTGCCACTATGTGGTTTGTAATACAGAAACCTCTTGTACACTTTATGCTTTTCTTTTTTTCTTCTGTAGGGAAATGTATAATTTCCTTGAGACCTTGTTCCAGAGCTCTCTAGGCTTCGTTTTTCATTTTATTATTCATTTTTGAAGAGGATATGAGCCACATTAATTAGATGTCTTACTCTGGTGTTGGATTCCATTAATTCTTTTGAAGTATTTCTAGAGCTTCATCAGTTCCGTTCATTTTAGATGCCTTCCTTTGCAGGGAGCTTTCTGAGAGGCCCATTTATCTCTCTCTGAGCCCTGGCATTTCATGTGTCCCACACATCAGAACATCATGTCACAATAAGAGAGTTCCTGAGAGTTGCTCATGAGATGGTGACTTACAAAAGAGCCATTAGGATGAAAATACTGAATCACATAAATGTTCCTCTAAATCTTCCATCTGAACTACATTTCTTTTGGGGATATACAGCAAATTTTCTCAAGAAACACAGCTCCATTCACAGAAAAGTCACCTGTACAGGAGCATGCAGACCATCTTACAAAAATAAGGTAATATAGATACCAAGCTTTTGGAGACTCTTTGCTTTATTGATGACATCTTTTGCTGTTCGTTTGATTCCAGTAGTAGAGTGCAAGTTCATGTAATTGGCAATAACTTCCCACCTAAAGGAAGAACAGAAAGGGTCAACCAGCATATTATGTAATACTTTATCTTCATACAAGCTATAGTCAAGCTCCTGTACACATTTTTATCAACTCCTGAATAAGTTCAAACATATTTCAATACATATAAAATCTCAGAGCAGCTATTCTGGAAAGCTTTCAGTTACTAATGGAAGAATTCAATCCGCTTGGGTGAATTTCTTGGCTCCCAATACAGAAAAAGGATGGGGTAGGATGTAGATAAGTACAAACGTCTAATCCTCAAAATTATGCTTAGCTGCTGCTGTTCTGAATTCCCTGAACACCTCTGACATTAAATACTGCAGGCTGCACTGAAGGGCTGAGAAGTTACTAACCCACTGTCCACTGCCCCCCAGAGGAATGCCTAAACATCACGTAAAGGAGCTTAAACAGGAGAGCTGGAACAGTCCTAGCCCCAAGATTATTCCTAGTGCATTCTTAGAAAATGGAAGGCATTATGTGCCCCTGATCAGACAGCAGGCTTGTGTGCCTTAAGTACTGACTGCTGAAGTGCAGAAGCAGGCACTGGTATAATCTCCATGAAGTATGACAGCTTTTTTTTGTTTTCTAAGTAAGTTTAGGAGGCTTGAAATCTGTGATTCCTAACTGGACGACAGCATTTCATTCCTGGGAAGGAACAGGATTTAAGGCCTGCTCCTGTTTTTAATGCTTATCAGTAAGCTGATTGCCAGTGCTGCTTTCTGTAAATGCCAGCCTTTCCCTTTTCCCCTCGCTCTTCCCTGAAGAAAGCTGGTGCACTTAACCACCATCTGGTTATTTTTCTCCTACCATGTAGAGGAGAAACCAGCCTCACATTCATTGTGGAGCTCCTGGAAGTAGCTTATACACTTGTATTCGTACCCAGCTGCACCCCAGTCATAGCTGTGATTTTGTTCTCTGCTTTAAGGACTGGAGCCTACCCTGGAGTAATACGCCCTGTGCAAAGAGGCACCTCAGCACCATTTTGGTAATGGACTGAGGCCCAAATCTGGGGGGAAACAAGGTACAGGGCTAGCTCTAGCTCCAGTGACATGTAGAGCATGGTACCAAGGAAAAACAAACTGGCTGCTTGAGAGTCAAGAAAAGGGAGGATGTTTAGGAAGTCCTTATACTGACAAAGTACTTGTGATGATCTGAAAATATGTTTTATTATGCTTGTTATTTAATTTAAAATTGTTAGCACCAAACCTGAGAAGTACCTTGAGTTAGTCCCTGCTGGAAAGAGGTTCACAGCTTTAATTAACAACTGTAAATCATCTTCTGGCCAATTTTTACTTCCCCCTCCACCGCCAGTGGTTGACTTTTCTGAACTCTTTGTTGCTTGGCGCATACGAGCTTCTGCCTCTTCTTTCTCTCGCCTTATTTGTTCATTTATTTCTTCTATCTGAAGATTGTAAATAAGCATTATTTATTTACTTCATGAATTATTGTTTCATTTTACAGTAACACAACCCCCTCTCTCTGGAATTGCTTAGAACCTTCGATTTTGCTTAGTTTCTATTCTGTATATTATATATAAGGAAACAGAGGAGCTTATCTGTTCCCGTATTATTTCCCTTCATTCCATGTGTATATTTGGCATCCCAGATTAGGAGTTAATAGCATAAATCCATCACAAGTTCACTAGGAAATTAAATTAACATCCCCAGAATTAAAGCAAAACTTTTCACCTAGTGTAAATATTTAGGCTAGCACTTGACCTAGAAGGACAGATCCACAAAAGTAGTAAGAGCCTCATTAAGAGTGAGGGCAATTAAACATCCATGTTGATGTTGAATACAGTGGTTCTCACACCTTCCAGCCTAACTGCTACCTAAGCCTGATTATATGTCAGTACAACCACAGTAATGGAGAACTTTTAAGTTAGAATTAACTGCAGATTTTAGTTATTGTGTACTCAGGGTTAGATGGCCATGTGTAGCTTTTTAACAAGCTACAAACTATTATGTTAACCCAATGCACGTCTTTGTGATCACATCTTGAGACTGGGGTGTGACACATCTTTAATCATCTGCTTCTGAATGGGCCCAGTCCAGTCTTGGCACTAGTAAAAGAGCTGTGCACTTAGGTCTGTTGGCAGGATGCCCAAAATAGAGAGCAAGAAACCTATTTCGTGGAGTCTTCCTGGCAAAGAAAAAAGTTGCCTCATAGGTAATTTTTAGTGGAATAGTTTTAACAGATAGAAAGGGAACTGCTCTGCATTTGGAACACTGTCCTGGAAAATGGAATATTGAATTCAGTCCTCTGTAGAACAAGAAGCATTTCAGTCTTAAATTGTCTGATGAGTAAACCTGACCCTGGTAAGGGGGCAGATCATATTCCCCACCATGGAAGAAAGTTCACAGATATGAATCTACAGTGGATGAGAGACAGCACCTTAGGTTCAGCTTTATTAGTTCAAATCTCTTTTCCCCAATAGCAAACACAGGCAGATCCTTGCTGAGTTTCGTAAATTTTGATTCCATGTATCTTGCATTTCCCATTCCTTGGTATCCAGCCTACCAGCCCTTCTAGTGCCTACAGCCTGCAGCACTTAAGTTGTTTTGTGGATCTATCCCCAAGTCACAGATACTAGACTAGGATTTTTCTTGCATAACAGAATAGGTTAAGACTGCCCTCCTTCCCTCAAGGTAACTGCTACACATTGTTGGTCAAAATGAAATTCCTGTACTGTTTCTGTGTACAAGAGGTAGGTTTTGTGTTTACTGATAAAAACGCATATTTTTTTTTTCTTGGTTGGCTCTGTTAATTTGACCAGCCATGAACTGCACATGTAAAATGGAGCAGAGATCACACTGCCTGTGGCCTCTGAAAATCAAGTCTGTGTTCAACAAGCAAGATTCCACAGCAGCTATGTTGCATCTTACTTCAGTTCAGTCAGGCCGATTTCACAAATTATTCTGTTATTTTGATTCGACACTCAGCATAATTACCTGTTTTACTACAGCCGCCTTTCCTCCTTCCCTTGTTGTAGATGTAAGTGCTTCATTCAAGCATTGCAGACTAAAAATAAATTATTAGGTTACAACGGAGAGCTAGCAGAAAGATGGATATCAAAATGAGCAGAAAGCAGCAGCAGGAAGACTTACCTTGCTAGCTCAAGACGATCACAAAGCTTTTCCACCTCCTCCATCATTTTAACACAATCTGCCTCATTATCAGAAAAGTAATTCCAGTTCTGGAAGCAGAAATACACGTTCTACAAAGTTCTTGAACTTTATTGTCCTATTCCTTCAGACAAAGGCTTAACACACAGCATTCTTCAACCACTGCTGTGTTTGGACCTATTTAGTCAGCTTTACTCATAACTCAAAATCATGTAAGTATGTGTTTTAGTATTTTGTTTTTTAGTAAACCCACTTTCCATACCCATCTCCAGCCCTAAGAACAAGCAAACATGAGATACATTCTATCCTAAGCAAACATAGTAATTTCTCTGATGTAACCTGTATTTCATTGTAATAATAGTCAAATACCTTGCATGTTGTTCTGAGTTTTTGCCTTTCTTTCTTGATTGCTTTCTTCTGTATCTCTTTCTCCTTTTTTGCTACTAATGCTTGCTGCCTAACTTCTTCCTCCTCCTTTTCTTTTGCTAACCGTGCTGCTTCTAATTCTGCTTGTCTTTGCTGCAATCAAAAGACAAAAAACAATCCAAGTAAAAAAATGCTCAGTCATAGTTATAGAGTCATTCAGTTATCCAATATCAAAATGTGTTGTTTCTGGTTTGGGCGGAATTTTGTTTGTATGTTTGGGGGTTTTAAAATGCATCAATAATGTTTGGTTTTCCAAGAATTTTGAGGGAGGTGATGAAAACATACACCATTCGGCATTAAGTCAAGTACTCACTGTGAGAACCCCCAGTATATAAATCCTGACTTCCTCTACAATGAAGATATAAAACCATATATAATTTCCTATGCCTGCCTCAGGAGTATAAGCTTGGAAAAATGCAGTGGTCCAATATTTATCCTGCATTATTATTGACATAATATTTTGCAGTGTTTCAACAATGTATTTTAAGTTACTTCTCTGCATTTTACAGTTCCCTTTCATTCCTGTACTTCCAGAGCCATCTTTTCCAAACTGTTCATATTGATCAAATATGTTGCATTACCTCAAAGCGTTTCATATCAACCAACCATTCACAGACCATATGCACAAGGCAAGCAGCCATATCCATTTTATGCACTTAATGCGAGCCTTGAAACCAGAGGAAGTGTATGCAACAAAAGAACTCAGTTTTCAAAGGTGTTTTGTTTCAGATCTGTGTTCCTTGTTTCCATCTCATTCTCAAAAGACTGTCAGCCTTGCACTGCCTGCTGCACAGGCATCAAAGATAACACATCTTTGAACCCCAGTGTAATTCTATCAGTAATCTTCTGACTCATCTAGAACCTGAAGCAGTGCATCAGGTGTGAATGAAGCAGTTTTTCAATTCAAATAAAGTACTTACTTTTTCTTTTGCCTCCTGTTCTTTTCGTTTTGCTTCTACCTTTGCTTTCTTCTCTGCTTCCTTCTTTGCCTTTTCTTCCTCCTTAAATTTCTTTATCCTGGGATCACAGCTGTATGCATTGTCTGGCAGAAGAAAGGAAGCATCATGTATAGAAGAAAACCAGCAGATTTTCACAGTTAGTTCACTAATCTCTCTTTAAAGAACAGCAGATTGTGTGCTCACCAACAAGAGTCCTAATTCTGTTCATTTCTTCTTTTTTTCTCAGGGCTCTGGCAGCTCTGTTCTGCTTTTCAATCCACCTCCTTTCATCTCGACTAAAAGGGAAAGCATAGTTCAGTGCTAATGCTTTACAGTGTCACTGTTAAAAATTCATCAACAAGCTTCTTAAATAGTTTCCCCCACACAGATGTTCTTCTGTGAATACTTGAAAAACAGACTTCAAAAAATGAAGTTGTAGGCCCTGAGCTCATATAAAAAATGCTAAGTGTTTACATAGTTACATAAACCTGACAAACTAAGCTGCTTATCTGTCATTGCAGGGAATGAGATCATGGACTTTATTTCCAAAATGCAATCCACTTGCTTACCTAACATTAAACCCAAGCAAAAGAACAGAAATGCTGGCATATGGTTTAATTAAAGGACAGCAAGTATAAGCAATGTCAGTTACCTCATTTGCAGAATACACTCATGTCAAGTAAACCCATCTGCACAGAAACAACACTTTCTATGAAATACCATGGTACTCTGGGTAAAGTCATGCCAGATTCACTCCAGTAAAATGCAGCTCAGGTTATATATTGGCCAACTAAATAATCTGAAAATGTTTGTCAGTGCTGTCAGGAAAGAGGCAAATTTTTAATGGGGGTCTACAGCCTCATCCACACAACCAATAGAAAACAATAGAGGGGGCAGGGAGGTTGGAACTACGTGATCTTTCAAGTTCCTTCCAACCCAAACCACTCCCTCTTTACCTCAGAACAAAGAAAACAATCCCTATAACTGAGAAGGAGACTAATACGAGTAGATTGAAGCTTCAAAACACGAGCAACATCACCTTTGGCAAGATGGGGTAGCAAGAATCATGACCATCTGAACAGCAGCTGTAATGCAGTTCTCTCTCCTAAGTACAGCAGACTAGGTACCATTTGTCTAAACATCTTTGAAAAAGGACACTAATGACAGGAATGAGCAGAAAAAAAGAGAGCTATGCAAATAATTCAAGATCCTTCCAATGAGAAGCCTAGAGATTCATCAGTGTGATTTACCACAAGTACAAGTGATACAGAATTGATTACAGTGCCTTCACAGGAGAGAGAACAGTGGGTCTGGTGAGGCTCAAGAAATTCAATAGCAGGAAGAGGCACAAGAGAAGAGAAACAAATGCCTAGCTACAGCCTAAATATGGCAGTTTCTGGCACAAAGAAAGCCAACCACTGAACCTAAACACAAAATTGATTTCTTGCAAAACTTGGAAGAAGAAATTCATGCAATGCTAGTGATAGTCTTACAAGGATTACTAAGTCAAAGGCTGTGTCCTGTGAAATGTGTTAGACTAAATGATTCGGTGCTCCAGCTTGAACATTGTGTTTGTAACTGTAGAAAGGATAAAAATAGAATTTATCTTCCAAAGGCAACATGGTCTGAGTAATTCAGCAACTATCACTACATCAGGAAATACATAATTTTTATTACCATCAAGGCATCAGAACTCATCTCTGCAAATTCTAGGAAGTATCACTTTCTCAGCACAAGTTAAAGAGTAACGATACCTGCTTGCTCATCCACTCTGTCCTGGCTCCAGGTTCAACGTGTGCTTGGGACTGGCATGAACTGTAAGTGTGAACTCAAATGAACACACATTTCAAAGCACCTCAGATATACCTCTGTGAGGCAAGCAGGATCTACTTTAATTACACAAAGAAGCCCATGGTAAGTCCAGTTTCCTAAGCTGGGAGAGTGGAATTCAGACTTGGCTCAACTACCTTTCTTCCTATGACTTACAGTCTAAGGGAAAGTTGGAAAATCTTGCTGTATCAATTTCTCAGTCTCCTGTCAAATTTATTTTTACTTACATACCATTCTGCTTTTTCTTTTTCCTCTTCATCTAAATAGGAAAACTCTCTCCAGGAATCAAAATTATACCTAAAGTAAATTTAAGAAAAAGGTGAATAAAACCCAGCAAATCTGTTAAAAATCAGTTACCTTTTTTACTGTTACGTGTTTGTAGGCAACTATACTGCTGTTTACAATTTATAACACATAATTTACAATTATACTGCACCTACAGTGATTCCACTGTGTTAAGTCAAAATGCAGAATATGATTTACACCTGTCTGTACTGTGGGACATAGTCTACTTAAGGATGGCATCAGTTTTGCTAACTCTAAATGTCTACAGCTGTCTAAGCTCCTGTCATTAGGGAGTGGAAATGCAGTGCAGTCTGTAGAATTCAAAGAGAAATTAATCTTTATGTGAGCACCCATATTTAGCAGGTAAGGCAAGCCATAAAATTACTGACTGTTTTGGACTAGACACACCTTCCTTTACTAGGGGAGCTTAAATGCCTAAGACAGCTCCACTGAAAACACAGGTGAGATAAACCCAACTTCCAGTCTGTGGGTCAGCTCAATTCTCAGCCTCTGTGGTCAGAAGTACGCACTGCAACTGTGAATTTGCAAGTGGATGGATTAGCCAGGAGAAAGCCAGCTCAGTTTGTGGAAGGCACAAACAGCTGTGGGGTAATTTTTTGACATTACTAAGTTGGGACAGGCCACAGCCAACAACTCACACACCAAAGGGTCTGCAAGCCCTTTATATTGCATGTCTTGAATACTGTGAATAGAAGTGGAGGCATCAGCCAACTTACCAAAAGGAATAGAATGCATCTACCTCCTCAAATGAGGAGTTCATGTCCCCAAGTTTAGGTACATTTTTCTTATTTGACCACCTGAAAATACATGTATATATTCAGGAAATAATCTATATAATCTTCATAACATGGCATTTGTTAAGTACAAAATTAAAATACAGAATCAAAATCAGAGGCTCCCTCCCACCAACACACAGGGGTACCAGGAAAGACGAAGAGAATAGGAGAGTTCCTCCTAAGTATCCTCCAGATTGGGCATTTTTTGGGGACATTTCCCCAGAAAAGCAACCTCCTCCTGCCTGAGTGCCTCCTGCCTTGTGCCTCCAAGACCTGATGGTGCACAAGCTATCTTTGTAGATACTTAATTCTCCATGCACATTATTGTGGTAGAGGAGCTTACAGAGAGTAGACAAAAAGTGCTCTGTGAATAAGTAACTCAGATCTGTGGTAGGGTACAGGAAGTCTCCTGCACATTCTAGTACAAGTACAAGGAAATAATGCATACTCTGCCTCCGCTGCACTTTTTCTAGGAAAGTCTTTCACAGGCTCTAGAATTTGTTGTTCTTTGACATAGCATCCATTTCCATGCAGAGAACGGGAAACCTCATCTGACAACCACAGATCCAGTCTGAATCTATGGAATACTTGATAAAAGATTCAGTAAGACTACTTTAAATAATAATTGTTCAGAATGTAGTGAAATGTTTCATGTAGTTATGCACTTTAGTACAGGGAGAAATTGACAGGTTTCTATTGTGACAACTTTAATACCAAGTTAATTGTCAAGCATCAATCAAATGTAGAAAAAGTCACACACTGTTAGAGAGAAGCACCAAATATTGACAGTTAAAATGATCTTCTCTTTTAGCCAGCGAAACTGTGAACATAACTACTGTTTTCTGTTAATGTCTCACTCTCAGAAGAAAATAATTAAAAAGAAGGAATTTTTAGTCAGCAGCACTCAAACATTTTGTATTGTAAGTCATTTTAAGATGAAACAATGAGTTGTACAAAAAGGGCAGTAGGTAATAGAAAGCTGAGAACAGACTTTTTAAAATTTGTATGGGTCAAGCTCAGTGCCATCAATATGACAGTTCAGATTATTTTAAAATAAAAAATAATTGCACTATTTTAGCTGTATTATATTTCCAGCAAATGAATACATCTCTTGTTACAAACACAATGTCGAAAGAGTTTGCAAATGCTGATTCTCCAGCAACAGCAGAGGTAGTCAGACATAGCTTACCTGGCATTTCTTTCAAAAACTGGTGAGAAAACTTCAAAGAAGTTTTCTTTTGCTTCACTTTTGGAAGGTACAGAGTTGTCAAAAGTAGGATCTATGCTGTTAAATGCTCGTCGTTTCACAGGATCAGATAGTATTTCATAAGCTGAAAGAAAATGACCAGGCATAAAACTGTAAATGTTTAAAGATGCTCTCAGATCTGTGTTTGATCTACCATTCTGCACAGCTTGGTATTTAATTATTTTAGTGACACCAAATAGCATTGCTGTCTATTCCTGTTAAACTAAGAACACATTGAACCATTAAGATGAAACAAAATAGATAATATTTAATTTGGTTCAGACACCGGGAGTTCAAGCATGACATCTTCAGGCTTTTATCCTGCACCAGATCCTTGCAGATAAATTGACAAAATGGTCTACTAAGGCACAGAATAAAGGCAGTCCCTGAGTTAATATATTGTCAGAACTGGCAAGAACAGGAGGCATTCATTAGAGTTTTTGCAGGTCATGATGCAGTTGTACTGAGTCTTGGATAGAATATAAAACTCTGCACAAACAGTCCAAACATGGAAACACTCACGGTTTTCCTATTCTTACAGCCCTGCAGCTGGGGAGCATCACATTACTAATCTTATGTTCTGGAAATCACACACACTGTAGCTTCAGTGAACTCTTACTTTTTTCTCAAGGAAGAGTCAAGTTACTTTGTCAGTTTTACAATGGCCACTATTTTTCAGTAAGAATGGAAAGTCAAAGGGATCAAATTTGTGTTGTGATCATTCATGGACTTCTGTGCCTGCACCCCTGCTAGAGGACACTGCACCATGAATGCTGGATCTAGGAGGTGATAACCTGGAGGGGACTTTGGTGCTCTGCAGTTCTGTAAACTGATCTCACTGCACATGTCAGTGGAGAGAGGAAGGAATGACAGTGGCCACCAATGAGCTGCTGTCTGCCAGTCTGCCTTTCCCCTCTGGGAATGGACTTCCCTTCACCAATACTCTAAATGACACCAATTATCCTCTGCCTCAGTAACTCTCGTACCATTTTCCTGATGCAGGAAATTCTGTGCACATCCATTGGTTCCTCTTCCATTTAAGAGCTGTCCCTTCCACTTACCGATCCCCACAGTTCCCCCAGCTCTGTATCTCCTTCTCATTCCTTTGTCAGACCAAGTTCTGAATCCAACCTATGTACTCCCACCTTTCCAAGTTTCTTCTCCCTGTTTCATTACCATTTGCTCCTACTCCAGGTCCTGCTTTCCTACAACTGCATTTCAGTATTTCCTTCCTCCAAAGTGCTGCCTGGAAGCATTGTTCCTTTTCTTTGTTACTTTGTGCTTTCCTTTGTGTTTAGCCCCAAACTTGGACTGTAAGCTTAAGAGGGACGGTTCTATGATATTTTGCTCTGTGCCTGTAGAACACAGAGCATATGCCTGAATTCATGTACAGGTTGTTCTCATCATAGGTGTCTGACAGTCTCTGACAGGACTGCAACAGAAAAACCATTTCCTTTGGCAACTTTCCTCCTTCTGACAACTCCAAAGGAGGCTGAAAACAACATTAGTTTGTCTAACATATCTCGCACTAACTAATATTTATAAGAAGATATTCAGAGAATGAAGTTTAGAAACACAAATTCCAGTATTTCCTCCTGCGTCAACCTTATTGAGTGAAAATAATGTTTAAAATAAACAAAAAAGCCAAGCTCTAAAGCATTTCTGGAGATGTAAGTCATACATCTAGAACAGCCCCTATGGTTTTGGAATTGGCCAGCAGTGGAGTTCTGGGTCACAGAATCATTAAAGTTGGAAAAGACCTCTAAAATCGGAGTCTAGCCATTAATCCTCCACTGCCAAGTCCACCACTACAGGCAAGAGGGAAATGTTCAGTTGAGTTCACTTGCTCATCTGTGGGCAAAAATGAGCACCTGAAGAAACTGATGACCTAGATCAAATCAACACATGTTCTGTTATCACAGCAAGCACATGAGAATTCAGATTTTCCAACTGCTGTTGGTGCCTATGGGGAATTGCTCCATGGTTCAGTGGTTTATCCCAGGTATGAGGCCACCTCCTGAAGTTCATTTGTGCGTGCACTGGTACAAGTGTCACATTTTGTTACCAGCTGGCATGGCAGCCAAAGGTCTGCCAGCTGCATTCCCATCCTGCTCCTGCCCACTGGGAAGTTATATCTAATGTAATCTGTTGATACAGTTTTCTAAAATGGAAAAAGAACCTCTCCAGCTGTTTAGTCATTGACAATTCCTTAAAATCCTCATAAAGCACAACAAATAAGTTTCTGATGATCAAGTACATTGAGAGAGCAGCTAAGAAAAGAGATCAATTGCTTACCTTTAGTTATGCAAGTAAAATAATCATTATCACCTTCTCCTATCTGTTCCCCTGCAGCTTTTCGCTTGTCTGGATGATGTTTCAAAACCATGGATTTATCTAACAAATAAATGCATTAAAGTTAGAAATGCTTCATCAGAAACAGTTTCAAACTACAAAGTAACGCAGTAATTCCAACTGACATTTCTCTAATTCGAAACTTAAATAAAAATAAAAACCAAACAGTCAAATCTGGAAGAAAATGGGAGTTAATGAATTTTCTTTGATTTAACATTATAGTTACAATTAAACTTATTTCATCTTTGCTGGGACATAAAATAACCACAACTCAGAAACTCTATTCTTTACTGCACCTCAACATCTGAAGAAGTCTCTGAGACTTATTCTACTGTTATGCCTAGCAAAGTGCTTCAGCATCCATAAGTGTACGGTTAGCTTCATAACTAAAAAGAATAATTAATGTAATTTTAATTGTTATTTCTAATGAAAAACAAAATAGTTCAGATAAAATAAAAATTGTATTCTGTCCCTTTACTGAAGCTCCAAACACGATCCAAAGTGAAATTTAGCAAGAAAACGACAGCCTGTGAATGCTGCTGCACCTTCCCATGGCTAATGCGGAGCAGACACACAAGACTTTGGGTTAAATTCTCCCTCTGCTCAGGCCTTAAATCCTAAGGCACAACTGACACATAGAGTATCTACTGAAGGTGCTACCAAGGTTGTCTTGGTGTTTAAAAGGTAAAACCAGATTTTAGACTGACTTCTTTGCCAAAAGGTCTTGCCATATTGCCCTACAACACACACTGTACATTCTCGGTTCTCTCTAAATACCAGAGAGAAGATACCATGCAAACAGTTAGAGCAACCTGTCTCCTGAGAAACAAATCACAATCCTTCTTAGAAACAGGAAAGCACAGTATACACTGGTGGGAAAGACTCACATCTCTACAGCACCATGGAACAATTGAATGCTATCAGGGTCCTACAGAGAGAGGCTCTGGATCTTGCTCAGAAGATCAGTGAGACCACTGACCCCCACCAGAACAGGTGTTTCTCTATTCCACAGCAGCAAATGCTCCACAGTAGTGGTGTTAACTAGCACCTGCCTGGGGCAACATGATTTCCTGTGTAGGTTGATAATTCACTAATTTCCACCCATTTTCATTTGGAAGTATCTGGGGACAGTGATTCTTCTTGCACCAGCACCCTTGTTCACAAGATCCATTCACAAAGCCATCAGTCCCAGACAGGCTATTGAACAATCTTCAGAGTCTTTTAAAACATTTGTCTATTAAATATTTGCATCCTTCGTGCAAAATCCAGCACACTGCTTTCCAGAGATAAAGTTCTGAAGCCCAACAAGCTCCTTCACATGCAAGTCCCACCCTGCCAAGCACCTGCATGCACTCCCAAATCATGTTGTGATGTACAACACAGGCCCATGACATCATTAAGCAGCACACTGGCACTTCCAAGTTCTACTGTTTACTCATTCAAAATATAAAGGAAACTTGACCTCACAAATTCATCTAATTTTTAATGGCTTGGTAACATCTCAGAGATCCTGCCACAAGAACTCTGCAGTTTTCAAATGGCAAAATGTCCAAAGAAGAACAAAGCTGAGCTTCTCAGGGGCCTAAGTAACTTTTGGTTACTTGAATAACTGAAAAATCACAAGCTACTGCTCCATTCCCAAGCCACACTCAGTCTAATCTAACTGTTAACAGCAGCCTTTTCTTAAGCATTCAGCAGCAGTAACATGGCAGCTCAAGAGTGTCAGGGGGCTGCAAGGGAACCTCTGGGAACACACAGGGCAGGGAAAGCTCTATTCCTCTGCCTTTCACTGAGACTGACTGCAGACTCAAAAATATAGAAATGTATAGTTACAGTCTCAAGGCTGTTGACAAAACACAAAGGCCAGGAAGCAGAGATGTGAAATTTTTTAATTTCATAGACTTAGGCGTCTGGATTTCAGAGTTGTGATATGAATTTAGAAGGCTGGTAAGCAACACAAATCAAACTTTTAGGCCTGTGAAACAGTAAAAGCTTGTTCACAACATGCAGGTATTTTGACGTGGAAACCAGTTGTGTACTTCTGAAAAAAAAAATTATGCTTATGAAGGAAAGATACTTACGAGCTGCTTTGATTTGTTTCTGAGTAGCCCTGTATCGTATATTTCCCAGTCCAAGGACTGCATAATGGTCTTGATTCTGAGAGAAAATAACCACAAATCCTAAAAAACACTGATATATACAACCTAAAACACCACAACAGATGTAGAAAACCAGTTCTTCTTTTCATCTCTTAAAGGCAAGAGGGAGAATTCTTCCCTCTCTCAATAAACATTGGGAAAAGACTACAGAACAACAATCATAAGACTGTAATTATTGAATAACTGAATATCAGTGAATTAAGCCACTGTTAGAAATTCAAGTAGCTTAATCTAAATTGGATTGAATCACTACAAAATTCAGTTATTGTTAAATTGAATTGCTGTCTTTAGTATTAAGCATGCCAGTGTAACTCCAGAATAAGGGATACGGTGACAGGAAGAGCAATTTTTAACACTCTCAGACAGTAAAATAAAAAGCAACAGCTCAAAACTAAGATCTTATCCTCATGTGTTTGCCTTCACAGAGCAGATATAGTGGTAGGAAAAGAGGAAGGGGATCTTTAGCAGCTGGAAATGGCAGATAACCTTGATGGGCAAAAATAGTTAACAATAATCCATATTGACTGAATACCTTCCAGTCCTTTGGGTCAAGGGTTTTTAACATAGGATATTCTTCAAGCTGCAGTTCTTCATCCCCCGATTCTTCAGAAAGTTCCTTCTCATCTTCTAGCTCCTGGAAAGAGGCAGAAACATTTATGTTTCTCCTCTTAATAAATGCTTCAAACCATCTTCCCACAGGTTCCACTTGACAGAGTACTGATGCTATAAGCAAAAACATAAAAGCAACTTCACCTTCTGTAGTTTACTATTTTTTTTCTTTTTTTTAAATTAAATCCCATCAAAGCCCACAAAAGTACAGCATTAAACAAGGTTACAGATCACCAAATCTTCTCTTTGGCTCCATAAACACCAGAGTGCAGGAACCAGCACACGTGCCCATCAGACGGGACCTCCCAACGCTTCGCTGTGCTCTCACATGTTGAAAGGTGCTTTCAAGTTAAAGGAACGCACGTGTCAAACGATAGTAAATACAATCCTATTGGCAACGGAGGAGACAACCGCGGCAGCGATATTAAATTTGGATTGATTTTCCCTGCGTTCCCGCTCCCCCTTCCCAGGCCACTCCCTCCGGCAGCGAACCCAGACTTGTTGCTCGCACACGGGCTGAAACGGTGCCGGGGAAGGCACAGCACGCGAGACGGAGACAATTAAAGTCAAATAAACAGGGAAGTTCTTCGAAACCGGCCGATTTCCGAACTCCAGCGCCCGAGCGGGCGCTCGAGGGCGGCCTTTCCCCGGCGCAGGCCCTGCCGGCCCGCGGTACCTACCAGCTGAGAGCGGTCTGGTGACGGCCGAGCGCTGCCCGTCCAGCGCGGGGCCGCGCAGCAGCGCCATGGCCGCGGCCTGGGCCTGCCGCGGGACCGGCGCGTGGGGCGCC
>VZRN01011464.1:3830947-3875214 GCA_013397935.1 Dasyornis broadbenti | reverse complement strand
GCTGCCCGGGGCCGCAGGATGAACGGGCGGCGCCGAGCGGAACCCCCGGTGTCGGCCGCGGCAGAGGGGGGAAGGAGATGTCTGCGCGCTGACCGCGGTGCACCCTGGTTTGTGTTCCGGGCGGAAGCGGCGCTGTGCTGCGTAAGGCGGGTGGGCGCGATGCCGGATTACCTGGGAGCCGACCAGAGGAAAACCAAGGAGGAGGAGAAAGAGGATAAACCCATCCGCGGTGAGGGGCGATGTGGAGGACACTCTTCGAGCAGCGGCCGGGCTGGGAGCGGGGCAGCGCTGCCGGCGGCCATGTCGGTGCCGGGAGCGGCGGGGCTGGAGGGGCGGCGGGGAAAAAAAAGGACTAAAATGGATTCAGAAAGTCTCTAATGTGCGTTTTGGCGCTGCGGCCGTCGCCCCGCAAGTGTCTCCCATCCCGGCCCGGAGCCTGGGCTCGGGCGGTGCCGCTGCTGACGGGGTGGGAAGCAGGGCCTCATGTAAACATGGCTGTGTGGGGCTGAGTTTTGGAATGCCGAGGGACAACGGGGCAGGATCGGTCCGCGCGGGACTGCCCGTGCCAGAAAGGATCAGTCGGGGTGTAGAACCAGCACCGTGTGGGGCTGGTCGGGGAAGCCGGGGAGATCCTCAGGGGAGGAAGGGACGGCCTTTTATATCTGGTTCTCGTACAAAAGATTCCTAAAATGCCTAATTTCCTTATCATGAGAGAGAAAAAAAGCTTTTTGTAGTTTAATACTTTCTTTTATACTTAAAATACACAACAAAACATGATATAGTAATACTACACCTCCCTGAAAGGAGGCCGTGGTGAGGTGGGGGCCCGTCTCTTCTGCCGTGCTTGCGGTGGGAGAAAGAGAGGAAATGACCTAAAGATGAGAAGGGGAGATTCAGATTAGATATTAGAAAAGAAATTTTCACATTTCGGGTAGTCAGACTTAGGTGGTTGCCCAAGGAGATGAAATCACAATCCCTGTAAGAGTTTAAGGGGCCTCAGGATCTGGCACTGGGTGATGTGTTTTAGTGGTTTAGGGGGGTTACAGGGGCAGTGCTGGGTCGATGATTGGACTTGATGACCTTGAAATGATAATTTCTTTCTTTTGCCGGCGGGAGCGCCGCAGAGCTGCCCCTGTGCTGCCGCTTTCATTAGGAATTCCCGGGAAGCAGGGAGGGAGAGGCGGCAGAGTTGTCCGTGGATACCGGCATAGTGTGAAAGTGGCTGGTTGCTCCTCATATTTTAGTTTATTGTGCCTTTTTATTTCAGGCTAGTAAATATGTAATAATGCATCTGGAAGCACAAGCAGTGCAAAATGTAATCGGTGATGGACTTTGAGCTGTTCCCATTCAAGAAAGATTTCTAAATTACAGCAACAGAGTGTTTAGTAGCTATAAAAAAAAAAAAAAAATCAATGGGTAGTACAAATAGCCAGGAAAGAAATAAGGATTAACATAAAAGATCCTCAGAATACTGTATAACATATATTGCACCCAGATCACCAACGCTGTGTGGTTTAGGCTCCATCTGTCTTAAAAAGATAGAGTAGAATTAGACAAGGGAGGAAACACGGATGGGAAGGGAGAGGGGGTTTTGAATGTCTGTTAAATGGCAAGTGATGTGAGAGTGGTGTGACAGGGGGTGACAGTAACAGAGTTATACTTTTCGAAGTTAATGGAGAGGGTTCCCTGGAGCCACCTCTGCAAAACTGACTGTATGGAACAGCTGGCGCAGCTTGTTTTTCTGGGGCAGTTCTCAGGCACAAGTGAAAGTCTTAGATGCCAGGTTCAAGTCAAGTAAAAGGGAGCACAATGCAGATTTAAACCAGGAGACTCCTTCCTGTGTATTCTGCTGAAAGTTGCTGAAAGTTTACAGGGATTAAACCCCCCAATATAAATATTAATGTAAGGAAATTGTTTTAAGGGCAGTTAATAACAATGATTGACACAGGAATGGCGTTTCACCACGTATTTGCCACCTTTGTAGACATTCCTGTTTGAGAGGGGAATTTGGACCAGACTTCGTCTCGTTTAGTACAACACTTCCCATGTTTTGATTTGCAATATTAAAACCAGGAGCTTACAGTGATGTTTTGTTACCCAGACCAGCTTAGATTTGGTTGCTGTTCCCTGTTCACACTGGGCTTTTTGGAAGAGAGACATCACTGGTGGAAGGTGGTGACAGTTTTTCATTGATGCATTCTTGAACATCTAGAAACACAAAGTTAAAAAGATGAAGTTTTGATGTCTTCCATCACTTTTTGTACAGTCATAGACTGGGAAACTACTCTGAGTGAGGCAGAATTGTAGTAGCTTGCTGGCTGTGAGCTCTGGGTGGTACAGGTTTTTGGACTGAAGAGACTAGCTGGAGACCCTGGTTTTTTGGGTATCTGATGCTTTTTGGTTCCATTTTGGTTCAGTGAAAAGTGGAAACTCAGTCTCTTTAAAATATACGTTTTGATCTTTTAGAAGCATAATTGATACTGCTGGCTTGTTTTTAAAACTGGAAGCTAAGTCTCTCGTCTTGTTTCAGCTCTCGATGAAGGAGATATTGCCTTGCTGAAAACATATGTAAGTAGCAAACACATGTGGGAGTGTTAAAGACAAAAAGCAATTCCTGTAGGGAATATAGTGCAGGAGTGGAGGAGTGTACACTTAGCAAGTAGATTGTAACTGCTTCTCCTAATGCTTTTCTCTTCTGCCAAAATATTTTTTCCCTTTTCACCTTCCAACAAGAAGGCCCCAACCTGCAACACTAAAAATAATCCTGTGGGTTTGTTAACTTGGAAGAAACTAAGGGTTTTTTCTTCTGTTTTTGTTTCATATGTCATTGATGATTGCCATAGGGATGTAACAGCCAGGACTTTACTAGGGCTTTTTCACTAGCCAGTTTTCTTGGTTTATACAAAAAATAATTTTAAGACCCCTACTGTCATCAAGTTGACTTGCTTTTAGCCATCATGTTAAAAGAACAGAATGTTGGGGAGCATTTCCCACAGACAATAAGGCTTAAAATGCTAATCTGCCCTTTCCACTGGGAAGTACAATTGGTCTGTGAAAGAACTCTTGAGAGATGAAACTTGCATCTTAGGTGTGTTTGGCAGAAGTCTGAATTTTGTTGACACCAAGACTTCTTTACAAAGCTCTGAAATACAGCTTGTACCCATCGTTGCTTCTTTTTTCGTTGCCAGTGGTTTACAATGGAGATCTTGTAAAGCACATCCAGGTGTGGATCTGCCTGTGTTAGTCAGATCCGGATCAAAAAAAAAAAACATCACAGGCAAGAATTCTGATTTGCCCCTTGATCTTTCTGCTGTCTTCTGTAGATGGTAGAAAGGTTGGGTAAGGTAGTTAAAGCACTCGTACAGACGGTTTTCAGAAAGTGCATTCAGAGTTCTCTGTATATGTGATTTGACTTATTTTTTTTTAAACTTTAGGAGAAATAGTTTAAAAAAGTAAAGCTGAACAGGTTTAAAAGAAAAACAAATCCTTAAAGTTTACAAATGTGGAAAATTTCCACCTTCACAATTGGTCAGTTGTGTGTAGCTGCAGTTCATTTTTTGCAAACAGAAATATTGTTACTGGAAGTTAATTCTGTCTTTTTTGGCTGTAATCAATAGTTGGCTGTTGTACCAAGACAGTCTGTTGAACATCTTGATACTCAGCAGCTCTTGTCAGTTTTTCCTAAACATGAGATAATTTCAGTTACGAAATCTACGTGATACTCCTTTTCCAGGGCCAGAGCACGTACTCAAGGCAGATCAAGCAAGTAGAAGATGATATTCAACAACTGCTTAAGAAAATCAATGAGCTCACTGGTATGTTTTTGTCTTAGATGGCTTTCAATGGAAGAGCCCAGATACCAAAACAAGTGTTGTAAGAAGCTGGTTTTAAACAACTTTATTTGGTAACATGAGATTTTTGCTTAGTAGGTGTTAATTTTTTTTTGGTTGGGCAGGACTAATCTGTACATCTGATTTTGTAATTTTGTGGTTTAAGACATTTTTAATCAAAACTGTAGTTTTTACATATAACAGTGGCATGAAACAAATGCCTTTTTCTGACACTAGATCATGAAATAGTGGTACCAGTCCTTGTGTAATGAAGAAATGTTTATCAGAGCAGTTAACATTTCAAATCAGCTGCGTTAAAATCAGTAACAATAACAATTAATTTGTTTCCTAGTTTTTCTTTGTATGTTTTTTGCCCTATTGCTAATCCTGTAGTGACTCTCAGTTCTGCCCTGAAGACCACAATTTCTCTTGTAAAATGATTTTGATTCTTTTAAATACATCATGGAAATGGTACTTGCTATTTCCATGTTTTGGAAGATTTATGGGGTTTTTCATCTGTGTGAATCTCTTAGCTTCTGATACCTAGCACTGGAGCTTTCCCTCGGTGAAAGCACTTGAGAGTTTCACTCCTTTAGTGAAATGTAGATATCCACTGTCAATATATCTGTGTCCTACTGTGATCATCCTCACCCTGCAGAATTGTCTAAGAGGGTGGCCAGGCTGGGATTTGAATGTTCAGCTGGCACAGTCACACAGGCTCTTTCTTTAGGAAACATTTTTAGGAAGTCAGTCAAAGAAGTTGTGTGTACGTTGTTTTGGAGGTCTCTCAAAAAGCTTCCTGCAAGATTATCTCTAAGGTTTTGGTGTAGGAAGGATGGCTGACATCCCAGTTAGCTGCTTCCTCTTCAGCTTGTTTATTCTGCACACAGGAATCAAGGAATCTGACACCGGCCTGGCTCCTCCTGCCCTTTGGGATCTGGCTGCAGATAAACAAACTCTCCAAAGTGAGCAACCATTGCAAGTTGCAAGGTGGGTGCACTCTTCTCCTTCCAGCAGTGTTAAAAATCTGATTTATAGCTATTTATAGCTTATGTGCTGAGTTCCTTTAAGAAATAAAGTTCATGTGTTGTGCATATTGAAAGTGCTTTTTACAGCTGAATCATAAAGGAGCTATGATTATGTGTTATGTACTTCATACTTATACTTATTCCTGTAGTTATTGTGTGATGCTATAATGATGTAGTCACAACTAGAACAGCTATTCTGGTATATTTGGAAAATGGGACTCTCTTGATGGTTATGTAGATAGCAGATAGTTTGTCTGCCTGGAGGTGTAATTGTGTTTCTGTGTTAGGTGCACAAAGATCATCAATGCAGACTCTGAGGATCCCAAGTACATTATCAACGTCAAGCAATTTGCCAAGTTTGTGGTGGATCTCAGTGACCAAGTGGCACCTACTGACATAGAAGAAGGCATGAGAGTTGGGTATGCAAAGTCTTTGTGTTCTTGTGAGTCTTCCTGCATACTGAAGCTTTCTCTGAGTTGTCTCGTGTCGTAGTTTGGCATGTGAACAGCGCTCGTTTCCTGTTTTGCAGCGGTTGAAATTACAACACCAGTGTCTTTCTCTTGGAAGACAATAACTCACCTGTACGCTCTGCTAGAATCTTTTGTTTTGATGTTATTTTGACAAAAACCATGTGCCATGGACAGAAACCTTTCCGTTTGGGCCCCAGCTTTCAGGGAGCCTGTGTAGGCTCTGCTCTGTGTGAAACTCTGGGGTTACACACAGGGCAGCCAGGAAATGTTCACTGAGGAGGTAAAACCTGTTACTTTTAGAATCAGTATTCTGCCAGTTTGCTCTGTGGGATATTTTGAAATTTAGTTTTCAAAATACTTTGGAATTAATAGTTTTAGAAACCTTAAAATTTTCTGCAGAAAGAATTCCAGTACCTAGCCTACCTGACTATTAGCTTTCAGGGCTGGGCTCTCTTGATGCCAGAGAAAAGAACAGTTCAAGAATCCAGCTTCTTGTTTACAGAGTTGTTTCTACATAACACTTTACTTAACCAGTGTTAAAATAATAGTCTTTATGCTTTCTCACCAGGGTGGACAGAAACAAGTACCAAATCCATATCCCCTTGCCTCCAAAGATTGATCCCACAGTCACCATGATGCAAGTGAGAGTTGCCTTTACTTATTTTGACATAGTTTTGTCTTATAATTGTGATTCCTTTAGCTGGATTTTGTTGTGAGCTGTTGAAAGCTTGGAGAGATTTGCAGCACCAGGCTCACTCACTTCTTTCTTGTGCAGGTAGAAGAAAAACCTGATGTCACTTACAGTGATGTTGGTGGCTGTAAAGAGCAGATTGAAAAGCTGAGAGAGGTGGTCGAAACCCCTCTGCTTCATGTAAGTAACCTCCAGATTGAAACTTTTGGATGTATTCTGGTCATGTGTTAGCATCTGAAAAAGCAAGAAATGACAACAACACTGAGTGTAAAGAGCAGAGTGAGAGGAAGTCTGGTTTTAACAGGTGAAATCCAGCCCAGCCTCATTTACATTGCTCTTCATTAATGCTTTCCTTCATTTGCATATATGCTGTGATGCACATAATCTTTAATTTGCACATAACTTTGCCTTCTGTCTCCCTCCATTACAGCCTGAAAGATTTGTGAACCTTGGAATTGAGCCTCCCAAAGGAGTGCTTTTGTTCGGGCCACCTGGCACAGGCAAAACCCTCTGTGCCCGTGCTGTTGCTAACAGGACTGATGCGTGCTTCATCAGAGTGATTGGGTCTGAGCTGGTGCAGAAATACGTGGGAGAGGTAAGACCAAGTACTTGATGGAGTGTGGAGGTTTTTGCAGATTTCACTTGTGGGTATCTAGCACCACAGTGGGGATGAGGGATGGATGTACTTGGAAGCTGCAGGTGCAGGGGGAAGGCGCTGTCAGACAAATCACTATAGGTGAGGCAGTGGTGACAAGACCTGAGGTTTGCTGTCACTCATGAAAAGGATTTTGCTGTGCAGAGTTCAGTCTGTGGTTCAGGAGGACTCTGAGATTAGGATTCTGCTCCCAACTCTGCCACTTAGTTTTCACTTGGCCCTGAGAGATTATTTCATTGGTACTTCTGAGTTTAAGAGCAGTAATTTTCTCTCCTTTATAAATTGCTTTAAGCTTTATGAATGTCCCATTATATATGTGAACAAATAAAGAGAGTTTTGCATTGGAAACTTAGAAGTGTTTGGAAGCATGAAAAGCTTGATTTTGATAGTTTTCCTGTAATGTGCCTCCATTGTCTAACAAAATCTTGATTTTTTAATTTTGTTTTTTTTTTTTTTTTTTTTTCTTTTTTTTTTTTTTTTTCTTTCAGGGAGCTCGAATGGTTCGTGAACTCTTTGAAATGGCCAGAACTAAAAAAGCTTGTCTTATATTCTTTGATGAGATTGATGCCATTGGAGGTAGGTTTGTAGTGGCTACAGTTCTAATCTCATATGAGAGCTTTCAGGTTTTCTTGCAGTTCTTTATCTGGATTGTTGCCTGTCAAGAAAAGTGCTTGTAAAATACTGAATTAGCAAAACTACTCCCTGCACACCCCATGTCCAGGAAGCTGTCAGGAAGTGGTTTATGTAGTGTAGCCCGGATGGGAAGCCATTTTTGTGCATTTGGAACACCTAGATTATTCGAGCTTTAGTGAAGAATCTCTGTATTTTGTTTGCAAAAAAGTGCTGTTAACTTAAACCCCCTTCAGCTTCTGGGCTATACTCCACATCTGTATTACTTTCTGAACATTATTCTTTTTTCTCAAAGGAAATGCTTAGGTCCTTTGAAAGTAGAACAGTTTTTGCACAGACAAGGGAGAAGGATGATTTTGGTTGAGGGGAGGCAAAACAAACAAACTACATGTATAAATTCCAGCAGCTTGGGCAATTGTTGGGCAGGGAGCAAGAGGCTCTTTCATAATAAGGATTAAGATCCAGCACTTAGTTTAACTGTGAGGTTACAGCACTTACTCTTGGTTTGAAATGTGTCACCTAAATAACCCCCTCACACCTTTTTAACTCGTTACAAATACTTGTATGCAATTTAAAATCTTTTTCTGAGGTGTCCTGTGTTGCAGCTGCTGTGACACCTCTGCATCCATGGCCTGGAGGTGCCTCTCCCTCGGTGAAATTCGTGTGTCTCCTCTGCAGGTGCTCGTTTTGATGATGGGGCTGGGGGTGACAACGAGGTGCAGCGCACGATGCTGGAGCTCATCAACCAGCTGGATGGGTTTGACCCCCGGGGCAACATCAAAGTGCTGATGGCCACAAACAGACCTGACACTCTGGACCCAGCACTGATGAGGCCTGGCAGGCTGGACAGGAAGATAGAGTTCAGCCTGCCTGATCTTGAGGTGAGAACTCTTTATTCCGCAGCCAAGTGTGTTCTGATACCTAAATGTTTCTTCTGTTACGGCATCCTTATCTGGAAGTTTATGAGAATTAGGAAAAGCAGCACTCTTAAATTATGTGAAACTACATGGAACTATGGGGAACTAAAGATGTGCCAAAGGCTTTCCCACACCGCACAGATTCCATCCCTGGCTGAGAAGCCATGGCCATGGTAAACAGCTGTAATCACTGTATGTTCCTGCCTCAGCAGATAAAATATCCTTTAACCAGATCCACAGTTTAGTTCGGAAGTTGAAAAGTGGTTTTTTTGGCACTTTTGAGAGAGCATTTCTATGATGAAAGCTCTTTTTAAAGTTACTTTCTTAATTTAGTGTCATGGGCACTTACACATTCCAGTCCTGACATGGGAAACCATAGTTGGGCAGCAAATACAAGATGCATTTTCCATTTGCCGATGCTACGGACATGGACAGCTGCAGGCTGGAGTCATCACCTCTTTTGTGTCATGAACGCCTCTGTCCTCTTCCCTTTACTTCAGGGACGAACTCATATCTTCAAGATCCACGCTCGTTCGATGAGTGTGGAGAGGGACATCAGATTTGAGCTGTTGGCTCGGCTGTGTCCTAATAGCACAGGTGAGCTGAATGTATTTATTTATTTAAACAATTTTATGTATTCTCCGTGTCCTCTGGCCATCAGGGTTGAGTTGTTTATCCCTGTCTTTCCCAGGTGCTGAGATCCGCAGTGTCTGCACGGAGGCAGGAATGTTCGCTATCCGAGCGCGCCGGAAAATCGCCACTGAGAAGGACTTCCTGGAGGCAGTGAACAAAGTCATCAAATCGTACGCAAAATTCAGCGCTACACCCCGCTACATGACCTACAACTAATACCTGGGAATGTTCTTTCCTTAAACTTTCTGTGGAACAAAAATCCAAGTGTAGTGATTAATATTTTGTTCTTGGAAGCTAGAAATAAATAGTGTTCCAAAGAGTAGGTATGTGTTCATAATGAGTGTTCTACACCAGTGAAGTATTGCTACTGTAGGGAAAAGATCTCAGTGAGGTTACAGTAGCACAGCCTAAACCACAGATAATTTTAAATCAGATACCCAGGCAATGTTAGACATCCCAAGTTTAGATCTCTGGTCACCATCTACACCCCAAAACTTGAAATCTGAGCCATAGAGGTGCTGGAAGACCCTTGAGTGACTCCAGTGTTTCTGGATGTATGGAGAAATGTTTGTGTGATGCTCAGCACCGAGGTGTAGGTGTGTCCCAAGAAAACAGGAGCTGCCATGGGGACGGTATGTTTGGTGGTCTGAGTCATTGGCCAGCTTAGGGAAAACACGAAGGGACATTTTTTCCTTCCCTTGCTAAGCACTCTGGTACCATCACAACTTGTTTTTTTTTTCTTAATTTCCAGTGGTTTTTTTATCCCTTTTGCTGAGATTTTTTGTTGTGTTTTACAAAACAGTAAATGGGCCAAGGAGGAAGAAGGTGTAATTTTTTAGTGCTAAGAGAAGAAAGATTTCTTTTTCATTGGTCTTGGTCTAAAGAGTTTGACATCAGTCTAGTAGTGAGCACTTTGTTAGTGTATTACTTGTCTGAGATGCTGCTACACACAGAGGATGACCCTGACAGGGTCCTGGTGCTCCCAGCTGCGCAGTGGCTGGGAGTTGTTGGCTACAGGCAGGATTGAAGCTTAATTAATCCTTGTTTATCTGACATGTTCCTGTAGAGCTGGATGTGGTCAAAGAAAAGCAACAGTCTTTCATTGTCCTTTTTTTTCCCCAAGTGTTGCATTAAAGTACTTTGAGGAGAAGAGGTGGAAGAGCTTGAAAAAGCACCTGAGGGAAAAAATTGCTTTTGGGAACAGCTTTGTCTTGGAAGTGAGAGAAGTTTTATTGTCAGTTGCATCAAAATCAGACACATTAATTTATCAATCTTAAATTATGAAGCAACTTCTATGTTTTTTTTTTTGAAAGAGGAAGTGTGTGCAATAGGGAGAGAATATGCAGCACATGGACTGGGTTAGGATTTGGGTTGGTGTCAGCATCTTGATATGGAAGCTTGGGCAATCTCACTATCTATGTGTCATTTCAGGAAGAACATTTTAGGGAGGGATGCCAGTTTATTGGTGGGACAGAATGTTTCTCATTTTCACAAAGCAGCACTGACGGCATCTCTGTTTACCAGGAGCAGCACTTGAAGTGTAGCATCTGCTTGAGAAGGGTAAGTGAAGAATGTAATAAGAGTTTGGATTTTACCAGGTATCCTGAATTATCATCAGTACTTTTGCAAAAGAAGGGGAGAGGAACATGACGCTGATTATTAAGAGGTACCAACCAGACTTGGGCTATTCAGTGCCATCTGCTGTAGTGAGGCTTTTGCAGCAAGGGGGAGGCACTACCCTGTCGCTGTGGACAAACTGGTTACAAGGTTAAAGGACCTGCGGTTGTTTCATCTCACAACCGGTAGGATTTAATTTCTAGATAGAGGTCTTGCTAATCAGTGCAGGGAAGAGGAAGTGGGTTCCGTTTTCAGGGGCTGGCTCAGGCTGCCATGAGAAAGCAGTGCTTCAGCTGGTGGCAGCAAAGCACGGGAAGAGATGAGCAAAAGCTGCCAGATTTTGCTCTACGGGATGAGTTACCACCACTGCTGGGGGGTTGCAGGAACACTTGTTCTGCATGGTCTGGGATAAAGTCATGGGACGTTATTGGGCAGAGGTTCTTGATCCAGCATTTCAGCAGCTCCCCAGGAAGTGCAGCTTTAATTGTATCCCCATGAGGTCTGGCTTGGAGAAGGCTTCATGGGGATGCCAGGAGTGAGGAGCAGGAACCAGCACAGCAGACAAGACCTGCCTGGAAGTGGAAACCTTTTCTGGCCCATCCCTTGATATCAGACACTTATATCTGGGGTTCTCAGCTTGTTCCTCATACAGAGTGTCACCAAGACAAATGAAAATTTTGACAAGTGACATCACTTTATTTTGGAAGTTGACAGGATTTCGATGTGAACTGAAGAGACTACAGAGTTAAAAACTGAGGCTGCAACAAGCTTAAAGTAGAAAAATATACTGTATGTAGATACAAAGGCTTGTTGAACTAGTTAACATTATAAAATGTACCAAAAGTTGTTTAAATAAGCACACACAATGTCTTAACATGCATGCACTTCATCCTTTGAACTCTAGCTAAGCAGCAATTTCTGAAGCAGAAAGCTTCCCACCCCTATTGGCAGGGGAGTCTGAGGAAATAAAGCATCTTCCCTGACTTCCCTGGTTCTTGGGGAACAGTTTACCTGAAGCCAGCCCTAATTGCAACAGAGCCTGAAGTAAATTATATAAGAGTATTACATTCTGTGATCAGAGGTGAGGAAGGTGTCTAAATTCCTTAGGCACAGGACCTGTGATTTGAGGGTGCTGAATGAATCATCACTGAATGATGCCCCACTTGGCCTGTGCTGTCAAAACAACCTACAGAGAAACACTTCTAGCTTCCTGCCTCTGCTGAGCTTCACAGTGACTATTGTGAGGGAAAGAGGGGCCATTGAAGATTTCTTTTGCATGATTTCCATTTCCATGGTTTTCATCTCACACCTGACATTAGGCAGTACCACAGGTGCCAGGCTGACAATAGAAAAAGAACCCCACACTACTGTTTTTTTAAAAAAACGCAAACGTACCATTTTTGAGTTCTATTGAACTATATTTCTCAAAGCAATTAAAACTTGAGGCAGAAGCAGCATTACTAGGAGGAAGATGGGCAACAGAAAAGTACTCTTTTTTTTTTGGACCACTGAGACTTTAGACCTTGTTTAAATTTTCATTCCAGCTTAAGAGACTGCATATAGGGCATCAATTCTTAATTTAAACACTCTTCACTCCTGCCTTAAACCAGTTTTGTCTTCAAACTTTGAAGCTAAATTAAGTTTAGCTTAAAATCTACTGTGTTCTTTTCTAGAAAGCCTAACCAGATTTTGGCAGTACAAGTACCATATTGATATTGTAATAATTAAACAATGAGTTTCTGACTTGAAGTTCACTTAGAGCAAAAATGAAGAACTGAGTATAGCTGAGAGAGGTTAGATATTTTTTAAAAAAATAAATGTACCATCCAGGTTTAAAAACAGCAGCAGCTAAATGCCACTAGAGTGAATTCATTAATCCAGCTGGCAGATTATTATAAATTGTACGAATCTGTTGTATGCAGATGTTGACATCAGGCTTTAAAAGTCTTCTAAGAAAGTTCTTTAAAGACACTGGTACAGTGTATTGCACTTGCAGAACAGTTACCTCCTGCAAGATCCCACTCGTAGTGAGTTAAAGTGCCCATTTTCTCAACAGGAATAGGAATGTCACCTTGTCCACCAGATTCTGATTGCAGCAGAATACACTGAATTTTCTTTTCTTGCATAATTTTGTGCTTGTGTATTATTAGAAGGCTATACCCTGATCGAAGAAAAAAATTCAAGAGCATGAAGGCTTCCATTTCCTTATCCACTCCTCCTACAAAAAATAAGCACCACCCTATACCCGTAGATACAAACAGCCTCAGGCTCTCTGCTAACTGTGCAAATTAAATATTCAGAAAGTCTCCATCAGCAGAAACCTGGCTTCCATTCTGCTTGATGCCACTCTTCAAAGGTCCAAGTCAGCCTGTGCAGCAGACCCATCTTTCACTTGGCAAGCAAGGGCAGCATCATGAATACTGTGAAACAGCAACTCTTTTGTTACAGTTTTATCAAAAAAATTGAGTCTTGTCAGCTCATTCATAACAGGGCCTACAAAACAAAACCAAACATGTCATCAGCACATACATGTAAGTACAATGGTGGAAGATAATGGCATTCCAGGAAGAAGATGACAACTAGTTCTCTTACTTGTTACTACTAAAAAATTTGAAATAGCTGGGTGGATCACATGCTACTTCCACTTCAAACAGGTAATTCTATTATCCAGACATAGACAGAGGCCTGTCTTTGGCAAAAGATGCTACAATTCCAAATACTGAATATTGGAACATTTCAGGCTTTTCTCCTGATTACATTACCATGACAATTTGAAGATACAAAGTTCAGTGTGGCACTCCCAACTTGTCAGCTGGAAGAAATGGGAGCAGGAAAAAGCTCATTGCATCAGCACTCTCCTTTCACTACAGTTAAGACAAATGCATAGGGGGCTTGCTTTTCCTCAAATCCAATTTTATGTAAAGTACTGATGCTACTGAGGCACTACTGGCAGCAGAAAATTCGGGCGCAGAGGGAAAGAGATAAAACACAATCTCTCCCATAAAGCTCACAAAAAAGAAAAAAAATCTCAACTCACCACTACAGCTAGCAATACAGACATAGACACCAACTTCTTTGTATTCTTTTATGATCTGCAACAGAGTTAAGCTGAAGTTAAATGCAGATAATGTATCATCATACACATCACAGTTCCGGACGCCAAACACTATGAAACCTGCACAGTCCACATTCCCCACTATTCAGCTAAAACCTACAGAATTAAACCAGTGATTAGGTGAGATACTGGATTGTATTTCAGCAGGCAGTTGTGGCTCATGCTGACAGATTCCTTATCAGGTATCTGAAAAGTTTTCTATGTATTTTTCTGGGGAAAAAAGCCCCTACTTACTGATTTTAGTGTTTTTGCTCCAACTGAATCCACAAAGTTCACCGGGGTGAAATCCAGAATTAAAGAATGAATGTTTGTTTTGGGCTCCACAAAATGTTCATGCTCATCAGGAGACATGTCTTGTACACTAGAATCTGCAAACTTTCCATTCACAGGTAAGTCATCACTTGCTATCTCGTGTTTTACACTTGCTTCTACATCGTTAGTCTGGGAGAGAAGATAAATAAGGCTTAAAGACCGTCAATGCTTTTTCAGTGTAAATCCCTTTCCTCCCCTCACTCATATTCTTTAAGCCTTTAAAAGGTGCACAGCTCCTGGCCACTACAGAACTTGGCTTGACATGCACACATACTTCCATACCTTGTGTATTTCAAGGTTTGTTCTCTTATGCCCAGCCTTTCTACAGTCACTCACAAGCAGCTTAAAGCTGTTATCTCAGGACTGAATTACCCATTTCCTTCAAACACTGACACCTGTTCATTTTTACTGACAGTTCTACTCCATTTCTTTGCCTTATCCTTGCTGATCCTATCAAGGCCTATATATCCAAAATAAGCAACAGCAATCAGGCTCTCAAGTTAGGCCTCTTTTTAGGTTTCCCATGGTAAAATCACACAGCAGCTCCCACCACGGGGACGAGTTTAAACATGTGTAAAAGCACAAGCATGTCCCAGATAACCCTTCTCAGTGTATCTGCCCCACTTGACCATGCCAGGATTAGCAGAGGGGATGGCACCTTCTTATTACAGAGGCTGCTAATTTGAATTAATTTTATTATATCTTGTTTCTACATGATTATTCCAAGTGTCTGGGGAGGGGCAGAGGCAGGATCCCTTTGATTTCTGCCAACACCACTGCTGAGACAGCGTGACAGTGTGGAGAGGGTCTGTGCCACTCTATGCTACCTGAATACAATCAAGGTCCAACACAATTACCCAATCCGACAGTGAGCCTCTGATCCTTACACTGTTCCTTCGGTCACTGTCCCCACTGCACAGTGCTTGCTCCCTAAGCCCTGCTCCCTGAGCAGCACTCTGCCCCTTGTATAAAACACAAGAGTGGTAACACATGAGAGCAGCCTGTCGGCTGATGAAGCAGAGGTAAATATTTACCGAAGAGCTCACGAGCTTCAGCACAGCTTTCTTTCTGTGTTCATTTGCTGCCTTTATCTCCCTGGCATGGCGCTTCTGGGCTTTTCTCCTCGCTGCTAATATGGCACCAGGGTCCACACCGGTCTGCCAGGAGAAGAAAGCATGATCAGAGGAGATCCACGTTGTTACGATGGCACTGGAGTATCAATTTGCTGAATTAATCACTGCCATAAATTTAGACAAGCCTGCATTTTCCAGCTTCCCTTGATGGGCGTGAGAATAGTATAAAGAAGGAATAATCTTGGCAAGCACTGTGTTAACAAGATGAGGAAAGATGCATCTCATTCTTTTCTTGAAATCAGAGAGTGTCGTGTTTCAACCAAATGCTGATTGGAGCGCAGAGAGCAAAGGGGAGAGAAGTGCATTTGGGCAGTAATCACTAATATCTCTTGCTTTGTGAGGGCAAGTACCACCCACCTGTTTTGTATAAGACTCGTCAAGGGAGCTACAGAAAAATGTTTCAGAAGTTAGTGCAGGTGCAATTGTCACCAGGTCAGGCAGTTCTGCTGTTGCCACTGCCACCCAGTGAAACCACGGGTGACACAGGCAGTGAGGCACACTCTGTGTGCAGGTGATCTGTTGCCCATGAGAGGCACTAAATGCCCACAATATTCCATGTAAATACTCCAAGACTCCCGTAAAATTAGTCACCCAACAAGGAAACTTATTCCCAATTTTTTTTCAGCAGGAAACTAGTTGCTGAACTGAAAACAAAAAAGTTTGACTAGTTTGTGCTCTGCACCCACCCCTTTCCATTCACAAGCAGTCAATATGAAGCTTCGCTTCGTCTGTTTATTGCCTCCCACCGCGTTGTTGCATCCTAAGATAACTTGTATCTGGCTGGAGGGTCACCTTCTCATATTTTACAGATCACCAGGGGCCACAGGCTGAGAAACACTTTGCTAGGGGCTACACTAAAAGGAGGTGAAAGATGACCATGTTTCAGAAGCCAGTTTGAATTTTCAGGACACAGACATTGAAGGTTTTCCTTTACTCACCTTTTTCTTCAGAGCACTTGTATATGACTCACTGTTAGCAAAATAAAGTGATGTATTAGCTTGAAATATTTTTATTCCAGGATATTCTTTAACCTAAGGGAAATATTAGATGTGCGCAGTTAAAGAGAATAAAAGCACCTGTGTGATCACAAGACACATGAACACTGGCAGTGACAGGCAACCCTCGATGGCTCCCAGCACGTGCCAGATAAAGAAGGCTGGCACTGTCATGAGCAAAGGCAACCAGGAAATCAGAACCTCCCCTTTTCCCAGTGTAATACTGCACATTATCAATGCTTGGTAACATTTCTCCTTCTTTACTATAACTATAACTAAAGGTACAGCCATAAAAAAAGAACTAAATATTTGCAGTTCTCTGATGTTGCTGTCTACAGCTGCTATTACCATGTGAAAATCATGCAGACCTAGAATTGCTTCATTTCAGCCTCCCCTTCTACAGGCATAATGACTTCCCTCTTTCTTTCTTTTTCTTTCTTGACTCCCCAGGTACCAAAAAAAATAACTTTTCCAATCTTTGGTTTTATCCAGACCTTCAGACAAGTCCTGATACTCACTTCTTTCTCCTACTTTAAATGCAGTCATCTCTAAACAGGCTGCACTCTGACATTTTGCATGCAAAGGACCTGGCCAGCAGCAGAGACCCAGCCTGCCATATGCTGCCAAGCCCATCTTTACCCAGGAGGAAATGCTGACTGCATTCAGAGTAACAGAAACGGAGTCTCCTCTCCTTTGCATACAGCTATAAATGTGTGCACCTATACTCCTGCTTTACATCATATTTAAAGCAGAACTGCACCATCTTTTTCCATAGGTTTTTACAGACTGGTTCCTCAGTAAAGGAGCATGTAGCTTTCATAGCAGCATCTCTGAGAACATGGCAGAGAGCACAGAAAATTGTAGCTGCTGTTTGGGAATAAATACAGCATGTTTATGGCTACTGCATTGACAAAATGTAATTCTTTCATCAGCTTTTGGTTGAACAAAATGGCATTTATGAGAAGGTAAGTGCGTGGTGAGCAATTGTGCCATTAATCATGTATATTTAATGAGCAGGGGATGGGTGGGATGCTGTTTTGAACAGTTTGTGCAGTTCTGAAGAACATACAAGTTTGGATTCTGGTTCCATGGAATCCATGCAATACTGCCACACAAGTAAAGAAGGTGGCCTGGTGTATGCACTTGTGTACATAGCAGGATTAGCAATGGTATCCCTAAACACTTTACCATTTTGTACAAACTAGGACAATGGAACTAGTACTTTTCATCACCTCCTGGTGAAGTGTATGTGCAGTACAAAGTGCTCGCATTTTGAACAAAGTAGCTTCCACTACTAAATCCAAATTTATTTCTTTGCTTTCAACACAGGGGAATGCTCAGCAGACAGCACTGCATGTGCAGTGTGGTAGGGCAAAGCAGCAAACTGCCATAGCTGTCTTTGCTCCACTGTATGAAACTCCTCAATGCAGAAGAACACGTTCCTACCTCTTCGTACTCTTCCACATCACAGTAGATGTCAGTGTTAGGAATATGACCAAGGATTTTGTATTGAGGGCTAGAGAGAAATGAAACAAATATTTCAATATTATCACTTATAAAGGGGAAAACTGAGTGTTCAACAGAGACTGAAACTTATTTAAAAGGTTCTTCTGCAGGGCCTCTCTGGTACAGAATTCTCTAAACATGGTTAAATGCACTGAGCAGTTTATGGCAGAACACAATAAATAGAAAGTTTCTTTCTCTCAGTGCTAAAACAATTTATAAGCTCAGCACTGAAATGTCATTTTCTGAAAAGCATGAGTCAATACATGCAAAATCCAGGGCAAATTCTCTGCAGCACTAACTGGTGCCACTCCATTGACTGCCTTGCAAATATGGAAACTCATACTGGCAGAAGACATGCTGCTCTGCTCCCAGGACAATGCCTAAGCAGATGAATATTCCCAACTCACAAGCACTGTGACAGCAAAGTACATTACTGTTCTGTTTCCAAGAATAAAACCGTATAGAGATGGCAGAAAAATACTCTTATTTATGCAGAGTGGAAATCTCACAATTTGCTTTCATTCCAATGCAGACAAAACCAAGATTCTTACACAGTTTGCACCTGCATGTCTCAGACCTTGAGCTTAGATGCCTCACATGGCAGTCCTATCCACACATTCAAGGAATCATTTCACTGTAGACCTGGAAAGCTTCACAGAGCTTTGTCACTTTGAATGGGGAGAAGTGACTTGAAAATTAGAAGAGCAGCCACAGTTTTTTTGACAAATTAGAACTTTCTTTTAAATTACCTAAGTATTCATCTAGTGATAACCTGACACAACTTCAGTTTGTCTGGGACCATTAGTCCACACCAAACATAATCACGTACTGAAACTGGCAGCAAAATTTAAAGTTCTAAACTGTAAGCATTAAAAGAAAATAAACAAGATTAACCACTGTGAGAAATGAAAAATCTTCTGTTTATTATTGAGAGTGCAAATTCATGCCCTCTAAAAATTTAGTTCTCAGAAAAAGAAAATGTGGACCCTGGATCAGAGCCAAAGGGCATGACCTCTATTAGGAAGCAAATTCTATACAGCATGCAGTTGAAGAGGGTGGAATGGACTTCTGTTTATTTGCACCCCTTAAACAAACAAAACTATATAGAAGATCAGCAAACACTAATTTTGATAAAGAAGAAATCTGACCTTTGTGTTCTGTAAATAACTGTTATCATTGCAAATGTTACTGCAGTAAGCAAACCATAGTCTAGTCCCAGGAAAAGAGAAGCCACAAAAGCTACCACCCAGATGGCCTAAAACAAAAAAAAAGGTCTGAATTATTATGCATCCTTTCCTGTTAAAAACAAAAACAACAGCATAACCCAACCTCAAAACCTATGCATCACTTCTGATCAGGAATAGGCTATAATGTCATCCATCATGATGGCAGATGGGAATTGCCTTAACCTTTCAGAATGGCATAAATGCTCAAGGCACTCTAATATCTGACAAACTGTCACATATTAATTAATGCCTTAAGTCCTGTTCACCATCATCAGACTCCAAATACCTTAGAATAAAAAAAAATATTCAAGGCCTGCAAGTAGCTCTAACTCAGTTCCATCAGCCAGTTCATCCAGGACAGAAATGCCACCGAAGTGTTCCCTCCAATACACTCTTAGTTCTGTCCCACTCCAGACAGGTTTTTGGTTTGTCTTAAAAGATGGCAAATACCTTCAAATGGTTTTCTTTGTTACTCTGTTTTCAAATTCTTCTCAGACATTCCCACAGCCTTCAGTGCTATTCCTACAGAAACACTGCCCAAGCTTTGTTTTTACTGCAACTAAACCACTTCTGACCTGAGTTACAAGACTGTTGAACAACAACAAAAGTATTCTTGTCTCCAACAGATCACTCTCCCAGGGTACTTAGAGCTCCCTGTCTTGTGTTCATCTGCAATACAATACTAATTTGTAACTGTTTGTTCAGTTTCTACACTGTTTTGGGGATAGCAACAAATTTAATATAGCAAAACACATGCACTGAGCTGTGCAATACTCACCAGCTCGATCTTACTGGTTCTCCAGAAGTGCATGATATCGCCAAATTGTTTAAACATTCCCTTCAGGTTCACCATGACAATTGCAGCTAGCACAGTCTAAGAACATTACAAAAATGCGATTTTCAGAGCAAAATAAACCCAATGCCAAGTAAGAACTTCAAAGTATCACAAATAATTACTTCTGTGCTTTACAGTCCACTGAACAGATGTTCTATTTAAAAACCCACAACTTTTCAGGTAGCTCAGTGGACATGTGCCTTTACTGCAGCTGCAGAAAAGCAAACCAGTTCAGTACAGTTTGATTTATCCTTTCCTAGCAAGAGGAATCACATGTTCCTACACTTCATGCTGCTGCACTTACAGTGCCTGAAGCAGTAGACTATAATCTCAAATTCATGTTTCTCTACAATATACTGAGACAATTTCTGCAACAGTCATATAGTTGTAACCCAAGGTCCAACTCCTATAACAAGAAACAAATTGTGTATCATCGTTTGCACATCACCAGAAACAGATTTTTAAGTCAGAAATGTAGTTATTCACATAAATACATTTTTATACAAATAAGTACAAACTGCAGTGAACACAACTCATTATGCTAAGCCATTACCCAGCCCCAGCCCTCTGCCAGCCAAGCTATGACTTTCTTTTAACTCTTTAACTTCAACCTGTAATTCCTATGCTGCAATCAAATGGGGCCAGCAGGACCAGGGCAGTGATTGTATCTCTGTACTCTGCACTGGTGAGGCACACAAATCCTCTGTTTTGGGCCCCTCTCTAGAAGACAGACATTGATGTGCTGGAGCATGTCCAGAGAAGGGCAACAGAGCTGGGGAAGGGTCTGGAGCAAAAGTCTGATGAGGAGCAGCTGGAAGAGCTGGGAGTGTTTAGTCTGGAGAAAAGGAGGCTCAGGGGAGACCTTATCAGTCTCTACAACTGCTTGGAAGGAGATTGTAGCCAGGTGGGGATTGGACTCTTTTCCCAAAGTGACAGAATGAGAGGAAATCATCTCGAGTTGTGCCGGGGAGGTTTAGATTGGATATGAGGAAACGTTTCTTCATGAAAATGTTTGTCAAGAACTGGCACAGGCTACCCAGAAAGTGGTTGAGTCACCATCCCTGGAGATATTTAAAACAAGTAGATGTGGCACCTAGAGACATGATTCAGTGGTGGGTTTGGCTGGGTTAGCAGCTGGACTCTGATCTTAGAGGTCTTTTCCAATCTAAACAATTCTAAAGGGGAATTGCTTCAAGGTATTGTTATGTTCTAAAGACAAAGTCCAGGATATCCGATACTGAAAACAACAACAAAAGGTATGTTGGATCATTCCAAACGTTATTTATCACTAGGCTAATTTAAAGGTTTCTGGATCAAAGCCTAACTGTGTTGTTTACTAACCCTCCCACAATCTCAAGTTTAAGCAATACTCATGGGCCTCTGTTCACCATCAATGCAATGCCTAACACACAAAACTCCCTTACCTGTGGAAGTGGTTCAAAAAGGTATCCAATAGCCACAATTACCAACAGAACCATAATTGCAGAGAGTGCACCCGCAATCTGAACAAAAGAAGCCAGAGATTATAAGTGTCCCCAAGGGGAAATATTACTGATTAGCTAATCTCTTGTGCTTTCAACAAGGCAGGTTGTTCAAGTGACTTTTGACTCCTTCCATTCCATTCACCCGTTTTGCCTGTCATGTTGTTTTCTATCCCATCCCACTCAGGATTTGAAACATGGAAAACTCCAGTTATTTCTTCTGGCCCAGGCAGAGAAATACAGTGATCTAAATAAGCTTCAGACTTCAGTGTTGAAACTCCAAAGAGTAAACTTTGTTTGGCTCAAGATTTGGGTATTTTACATACCTGAGTTCTTCCACCGGTGCTTTCCTGAACAAGACTCCGAGACATTGAGCAAGTGATTGAAAAGGTTTGGAAAAATGATCCCACGGAGTTGCAAATTCCCAAGGCAATAAGTTCCTGCGTTAAACAAAAGAGTAAAAAAACCCAGAGGCAGTTATACCTAGCAGGTGTACCAAGCTGGAGCTATCCATAGACATCAACAACCACATCTTATTTACAGTGTTTTCTAGCAACTTCATGGTAGAGAATAAGCAACCCAATTGTAGCTTCTGCTTGAGTTCTCACACATGCACAAGCTGATGCATGTTAAATCATCCGTTAAGTAAAGTCTCTGATGAAATGTTGGAGTCATTTCCCATCCCTAAACATTACAGGAATGAAACAGACTGAAAACTTAAATGAATGACAGGATTGTTTGTTTTAAGGATTTCTTCATCTTGGAGATAATTTTGATTTTAACCCTGAGTATCCATGGTAAATATTTTCTCACGCAAACACCATTCTTTTGGGGGCTTCCCACACTAAACTATGTGTTTAAAACCACAAGCAGCCTTGCCTGGGCTTTCATGAGTGGTAATCCATTACTGTACATAAAAAAAACTGTGCGTCCACTGCTTCATCAGGAAGATCCCACACGAGATCCCTCATGAGTGAGCAACTGCTCCCATCAGAGCTCCACCTACCTCAATACTGTGTTTCTGATGCCTAAGAAATTATTTGCTTCTAATGAAGCCTCTCCAGATTACTCTGCATCTTGCTATTTGTAATTGAGTGATTTGAATCATACATTTTCAATAGTTCTCAGTGAGTTTTTCTCTTTGCATTTGTACAATCCTTTTTTGATTCATTTAAACACTTGGCATGCACTGCTACTGTGACAAGGAATTCTACAGTTTAACACCCAGGTGCAGTAGCATCTGGCACCTCCTGAGGAAAAGATCCAGATGCTTAATTCAGGTGAGTGATGATTACATTTAACATAAATAGAGCCAATTACATTCATGCAGCTACAGATTTGTCCTCTTCTCTCTTTGGGTAACAGAGCACAATGACATTAAGGATGAGATTCACCTGACCAGATGCAAAACTCTGTAGGTAAACTTCATTTACACTCAGAGGAAGAGAGTAATTTTGATAAGGGGGGGAACAGCTGATCTGTACTGTGTCAGATGTTTGCTCTAGGAGATGTGTTACAGCACAGGAACTCTGTCTCCCCTGATACTACAATGATATTGACCAATAATCCAGTTGCAATATTGATTCTAAATTGCACAGGAAGGCCAGAGTAGATGAGGAGGACATATTTTAATTTTAGGGAGTCCCTGAACACAGTCCTCATCACTCAAGTCATGCTCAGAATGCTAAGTATAGACAGGGCCAATTGCTGCCCCAGAAAATGACAACTTGCCCATTTGCAATGGGTAGGAATAAAAAGAAACTATAAAACGTAACTGGAGTCTTAAAACTCTATTTAAACAATAGTTCTTTGACACATAAAGGCATTGTATTTATCACATGGGAACTCTATGCTTTGCACTTTTACAGAAAGTAGAGAAAATGTAGCTGCTCGTCAGGACAGTATGGCCAAATAATGTCTGTCCCAACAATTAGTATTTGAGCATATGTCCAAGTATGGCAGAAGCAAGTTTCCCAAAATGAATTTAAAGTGAAGCTGGTTATTTAAACACAGCCAGAACAAGAACAAAGTAATTCCTGGTCTTTAAATGTGTAGGCTGTCAAAAATCTTAATATTGGCCTGATACCAATATTAAAAAACCCCTCATTTTTGCCAATATCCCACTCTACTTCAACAACTTTGCAAAGTTGCTACTGAGAATTTTCAACAAAGCAACCCCACTACATTTACCTGATTCCCATCGATGGTGTAACCATGTTTAAGGGCAAAGATCTTGGCCATTGATACAGCCATTGAAAATCCAACTATTGCTATTGCTACTGCATCCACAAATATTGCTGGGATGAGGTGAATCTCAGGAACTGCTGGTGCACGTAACCTTAGAGATGAAATTAATATTTATAAATTAACATAATAGAAGCTACATGCAATACAGTAAAAGCACAGTCTTAATAAGAATGTATCACCCCTACCCTTGAGGAATATCCCCAACAACATCCACTTTGTATGACTCAGTCAGATTCATTCCAGCTGAAACTCCTGTGCCAATAATGACCTAAAAATCCACAAACACATTTGTAAACATTATCTAAAAAGAGATAAAGCCATCTGAAGAGATATAAAGGTTAGTTGACCATGATTAATACACACAAAGGATTACATCTATTTGTAAATCGGTTTTCTATGAGTTAGGGGCTAAAAAAGCAGATAAAAAAAGAGGAAGCACCATGATTTTTCCTCCGTCATGTCCAACTCATCCTGATTTTATAAATATATTTTTTAAACAGTTAAATGGAAATTGCTATGGTACGGTCTGAATCACTCAAATTCCCTTTGCCTACACCAGGGTCAGGCAAATTAGTGTACTGGAAAAATTAAATGCAAGGACACTCCCACCTGTGTGCACTGCCATATTTTCATGTGCATAGCCTGTTATCTGTTAAGAGAACTGATGCAACAGCAAAGAAAGGAACATTGCTTTGCTATTGCCTTACTATCAAAAAATACCCTATTACACCAGCTCCCTCATCTCTCATCAGCATCCCTTTTATTTCTTCCTTCTATCTAGATTGTGCCTATAGCTTCAATTATTCCCTTCTTTGACTCCATTATGTGCAGGCTGTCTGAGAGCTGTAGTAATCCAAGAACTCATTTTTAAATCAAATCACCTTTAAAGGTGAAAGGTTGTCTGAGCTGTAGGCTTTGTGTATATCATGATAGTCTGTTTAATCCATGTAGTTTAGAACAGTTGTTCAAAACAGAATCAGTAGTTCAAAACAGAGTCAGCTATCAGCCTCAGAAACAAAGAAACAAGGAAGTAGTAAGCCTGATAGTTACTGCATTTCAAAAAACAAGCAAGCCCTGCAGAACCTCTGAACAGGCATCTGTAAGCACCTTCACTCAGGAAGGGGTTCTGAGCTCTTGGACTCCAAGTGGGAAATGCCACCCAGAGGGATGTCTTACAGAGAATCAGTCAGGTGCCCAAACTCCTGGATAGAGAGGGTTTTACAACACATATGTATCTACCCAGTGCTATAGGGGACTGCGGGTGTTTAAATTGTTTTTCAATTCTTCTTTGTGGCTTTATGCTCTCTATATGGGCATACAAGTTCTTAATTCTAAGAGAATCCAAACCTTCGATTGGATCAAGGCGCAAATGAATCATATTCAATGGAAGTTACTCTCAAGCTCAGTAAGAGAAGACAGAACATGAGATAGTTTCTACATCTTTAGAATAGCTATATAATTAAGCCATAAGATCTCCCAACTGACTTACCACAATGATCTCCATAGGAATAGGAACTGGGAGCTTCTTCTTAAACCGGAGATTGATTTCCTTGCCAATCAGCAATAGAACAATGCACGTTAATCCAACAATCAATGCAGCAATATTGGTTGTTGTTATTTTTGAAAGCACGGCAGCTATGCTCTGTAACACACCAGAAGCATCATAATTATTCTTAAGAAAATAGAATCTTCATGGAGATTTGCCACAAAAGAGAAAATTATACACTGCTTTTCAGCTGTGGTTTCATTCTAAATTTATAACCACTGTGAATGAGTGCCTCACCAAAATACCCATTGTTCCCACAAAACACAGAAAACTAGAGTTTTCTCAAGTGAGAGAAATGCACTTGACTCATTTACAATATCAGTATTCCTTAAAGGGGGCAAAAGTTTGGAGAAAAAACTTTAATGAGGGAAAATGTCTAAACTGAACCATGTCTCTCATCCTCAACATTTTCATACACATTCCACAGTGTCAGCTACCTGCAAGCAAAAAATGCAAACTCCTTCTAATACCTTCAAATATTCTTTGGCAAGTCACATTTACTTAGAGCTGCATAAACTATTCTAAAACAATAAAGCTGCTGATACAACCACTGACGTTGCCATAACAATATGATTAAATAATAGTGATCCTGTAATGCTGCTGAACTGGCCATTATTCCAAATACCTTTTAATTGAAAACACTTACTAAAAGGGTGTTAGAAAAAAAACCTGCTGGAATATGCAAGTTGCTAGAGGGTAAATGATCCCCCATACCGATTATTTCTCCTTCTTCCACTGCATATAAATAAATAAATAAATAAATAAATAAATAAATAAATAAATGAATAACCTCTAGAGAGGTCTTTGAAAGGAGATGAACAAATAAGCAGATGGAAAATTGCAGCAACTGTCAGGATGTTATACATTCAAAACGTCCTGGTAGTATACATCTTGAATTTATACCTTCCCTTCTATTTGTTTGGCAATTAGTATGACTGGTTCCCAGATTAGTGAACTGAACAGCAAATTTTAGAATTAATCATTAATGCAGACTTGTTGCCAAAAGGTTTGTTATATCTGCACAAACATACAGAAAGATTCCCACAAACCATTTTCTATAGCCTACATGTAGAAGAAATCGTGAAGCTTTGTTATTGCTGGGCCAGCAATCTGCTCAAAAGCTTACATTTCTACAGGCATCTGAGACATTCCCTTTTCTTCCTCTAAAGAGTGGAAAGATTCTGAGAAGAACATTTCCTAGCTTTGCAGAACATGCCTGGTCTACTTTGAAGCACATAAGCACATTTTCCCCCAATGCACAAGAGACTTGCTTCAATGAACAATATCTGTTCATATTACGAAACTACATTCAGTAGAATCCTAAAATTTGCCCATCTCAGACCGTGCGGATCTATCAAGTCACACTTGAGCTGCACTTTCAGCTATTCGCATATTGCTATGGCACTTAAAGACCTCATATCCAGGGTTCAGTACTGAAGATTATTCTACTTAATGTCAAATAATACATAAAACCAGGAAAAGGCTTAAGAGCTAGATTCAGACAACACAGAATTTGCATATTTAGTAAATGTAGTTACTCACATATACAACTGAGAGGGGTCCACTGTACCGGCTAGTCTTGATGCCAAGGAGATATTTTAATTGGGAAGTAAAGACATGAACTGCAGCTGCAGTGGTAAATCCTCGCACCAGAGGCTCTGTTAGATAGATGGCCACAAATCCAAATCGAAGGAAACCTAAACACAACTAATGAAAAGGAGAACTGTCAACCACATGACTCCCACTGTAGCCTGAACATCAGCCTGAACATAGACACACACACACCTCTCCTTTCCTCAATGCCCAAGCCAGATCAGGCAAACATGAACTTGGATTTTCTAAAGCCACAGTTCAGTAAGCAGCCAACAATGCACCCAATCTTCCATGTCACTGGCAGGTCCAGTGCGAGATATGGATATGTATGTATGCATTGTTTGTATGCATTTATGGACACATTTAGAGAACATCAGGTTAAGTTTTTCTGATGGGATAGGAAAAAATGAAAAGGGGGAAAGATTCCACTTTTCCCTAGTCCAGCTAAAGTCCTGCTTCCATCATATCCATCCCCAGTTCTGTTACGTGGCTGCCATAAAGCAGCCTGTGTTCTACACGGTGCAGTGCAGAAGCACAAGTCTGGTGACAGGGGATCCACTGTGACCCAGCACCCCCATGCAAGTCCAGCAGCAGCAGCTGAACTTGCCCTTCCAGCAGACTGCGAGCACATACCTGGATAAGTCCTGAAAGAAAGGCAAGAGCCACGGCTACCTGCACCCTCTTGGTATCCCTAGCACTGTAATATTCAAGGGCATCTGTAATATTAGTAGAATTATAGTCCAGAGAAATCATTTCATCAGGCACTTCTCTCACAGCGACGCCACCAACCATCATACTAACCACAGCAAAGGTGCCTGAAATAAGAGGGAGAGGAAAATAACTGGTTAAAATCCCGGCAAGTTATTTTTTGGAAGTGGTTCTTATTGAGATATGTCGAATTGAAGTAAAATAAGGGGTTTCTACCTTAATAATGTATTTTTTAGTCCCCAAATCTGGCCCAGTACTCAGCACCATTAAAGCCAGTTAGATGGTGAACATAACACCTCTGCAGTAGGTCTCAGTTTCTATTTTGCAAATTAAAGATTCATCCTGGCCACACAGACGGTTGACTGCAGCAATGAAACTATAGTTCAGGAGTTCACAGCACACATTTCTAGATCCAATCTGATACAAGATGCTCTTCTATTGCTTTCTAAGTAAAACGGATAAACTAACAGTAAGGAGTACTGGTTATGTTCCATTTGTGTTTCTCCTATGCACTTAAATTTGAATTTATGGAAAACAACTACACTTTCCATTTCTCTAATTTTATTTTTCACAACTTTATTAAAGAAACACACACACATACAAGACAGACTCTCAGTTATCCATACAGAAATACCTATTGATATGTGCTTGGAGGTTCCAAAAAAAGTATATAGAAAAACAGGATAAAATGAAGAATATAGGCCAAACACTGGGGGAACAGCTGCCAGCAAGGCATAGGCTAAACCTAGAAAACAGACACAAATATGTATGTTAAGTAAACAACAAAAATAAATCATCTGAAGTAAAGGGATTTAAGCCTACTAAAACTGAACTCACCTAACAGGAAATCTAGAGACTTGTTCCACGTTTAAAATCAGGAGGTCTTTCAGGGAATACTCTTTAAAATGTGTAATACTCTAGGGCAGTGTCTAGAAACATGATGGGTTGAGTCAGGAAACCAAAGTCTCTAATTACAGGCACTGCAGATGTGTGTGTTTGTGTGTTTGTCTTTGTGGGTGGAAGCACTCCTTAATAGCCAACAAATGCCTTTTGTTGCTTTTGTTTTCATCTGTTAAAGAATCTAGCTAGAAACACCCAAACCCCCATAACCAGTGGGACACATTTTATTTTCTTCTCCTTTTCTGATCAGACAGAATGGTCTTCATGGCAACCTATAACTGATTAAACACTTCCCTCTTCCCTCACCCCAGAATGACTGGGATGACATAATAGTTTACGTTTCCACAAAATACGCTTCAAAATGCAAAATAAGTAGCAAATAATTTCTGACAATCTGTAAGGTCACAGAGCTTATAAAGTCTGGTATTCTTGCCCCAAAAACTAAGTCCTTTTTGCCATTAAGACCTGTCCAGTTCCACGCAGTGGAGTGCAATCCACGCCATTCCTATCTGTAGTAGGGGCTGGCAAGCACAACAGTGGAGCTGAAGGGGAACAGCTCTAAAGGACACCAGGGAAGGACACCTCCCACCATGTTCCCCCTCTGTGTGACTCAGTGTGCTTATCATGGGACCAGGCTCACAAGCAAATGGTGAGCACCATGTGATACGGCACATAACTGTCCCAAGCAGCTCCAGCCAAACAATAGCTCTACATGGCTTGTGTTAATGAAAATTGACATCACAACAGAACAAATGGGCCTCAAGGAGAAAACGCTGCATCCTGGCTTGGCTTGGGTCTGCACTCTCACAAGTGCAGGCTGGTAACACCTGAGGAAGCTGTGTGTTCTTGCCACACTTGGGCAGACTGGTCCAAGTTAGGGTTAAAAGCCCCAATGGCCCAGTGCAGAATCCAAATACAAGCAACGGTTCACCCACCATGGACAGCCAGTGATACTTGAAAACACCTCTCCCTATTAACTTAAATTGGGAGGCAAAGCACCAGGTTGCAAAAGAAGAACTAAACCAGGAAGGGATCTTCTATGCCACACATGCACTCTAATGCAGTGTAGTAACTCACAGGGCCTTCTTCACAGGTCCTAAGCAATGTCTGAGTCCTAACCAAAAATTCACATTCCCATCAGAACTGGACTGATGGCATCGTTTATTCTCTTGCTCCAATGAGCTTTTCACAAAGTACTTGTGAAACTCATCCCACATGTACTCTCTGACCCAAGGAGTACCTCATGACAACAGTATCAGCAAAACACCCTGTATTACAATAGCCTGGCCTTTAGTATGATGAACTCAAAAGTACAAGTAACTAGAACTGAAAATCAGTGTTCAAAACTGGGAGGGTGGATGTATGTGAAGCTCCTGATCTGAATACCCTTTTATTCCCTTTCATTTGTACTGGCATTTTTAAAGGCTGTCAGTGCCAAGGAAATAAAGAGATATTGACTTGATAGGAGGCCATGGCTTAAACACGGTGGTCATTGTAGTTCTGCCTGGAATGATTCCCAGGCTTCTTTGAACTCATGCTTGCTATAATTATATCCATTCCAGAAAAATGAAAGTTCAACTTTTGTGTTTTTAGAAAGGGAATGATTAGGAGCAGTTTAAGGGCATGTTTACAGTCATCAAGTGAATAATGTTTACTTTAAAACGGAATCACAAAATTAAGTATAAAGTTCACTGCTGACCACTTAAATTTTAGTGTCCTTTCAGGTCACAACATAAATTATGTTTCAGTATACAATTGGCAATGTTTGTGTCTAGCATATGACAGATATGCCTGAGAGTTAACCACATTAGCTATCAGTTTAAGATAAGTTGATGCTTACATGTGTGGAAGAAAAAATAGAAATTATAAACCTTACACAAAAGCAGGAAGCTACAGAAATAAAGAAATTATGTGCACAGACTAAGGATATTTAATTATTTTAATGGCTTACCACCTATTAAAATCTAGGCTTCTTGGATTTACAGATGAATTTTTCAGACCTGCCTCAGCCTACAGTGGAACAAGTGAAGTGCAAATATGAAATAAGTTAACACACAAGTAAACTTACATATGCTTAACTACATCACCCTTAGCCTGAGGACTCCTCTGGACAGGGCTCTGCACAAATTAAAGAATTTCCTCTACTCCAAGATCTCCTGGAAAAGTCTACTGAGACTGTGGCAGGAAGCTGCCTTTCCCAGAGCAGTGGGCACCCCATTATGATATTGTTGTAGAAATGCTGTTGCTTTCTAACCTTATGGCACTTTTGAAACTGCTGATAGTAAGTGTCGGGCTAAACAAAAGATTCTACTGTTCCATTCACCAAGAGCTAAATGGAATAATGAACATTGGCTTTCTCTTTGTCTTCCAGAGCCTGCTCCTGCTTCAGAACCAGGCTCCACTTGGGGTAACACTTCCAAGTAATTTAATAGAATTCTCCACAGATTTTCAGTCTTCTTGCAGATGATACTTTTGATTTATTTCCACCACGTAAATTACTGCCCACTACTACGTTTCCAGCATAAACTGGTGACTTCTAGCCTTAGGGGATCAGTCTTTGAATTCTTGCATGTTCTTCTCTGGTTAAATTGAGTTTGGTTACTTTGCCCCAGTTGCTCTCTGACACATTATGTCTTTATGTGTGTGACATACTGCTACCCTGTGTAGGAAATTTGCCATGACTTTCAGGACACGAGATCAGTAAATAATAGGGTGCATTCAGCAAAAGTTTAGACATGCATTTAAAGTGTGAAAACAGAAAAGCTGTTCTGCCATTGAGAGCTGTAGGTACTGATTAGAGAGGCAGCTCCTTTCAGAGTTTGGTGCATATCAATGACTTGCAATTTTAAGGGAATCATTATTCCGGGCTGGTCTGCAGTATCCATGCTGATCTCCACACACAGCCCTGAGATCCACATACTGTTCTCAGGAGCACCAGTTTCAAGATGCCAAGCACTACCATAAAAGAACACACAGAAAAAGCAAAGAAGAGATAATTAAATCCAGAGGTACACTCACCTTGAGGAAGCTGCATAACCCCAGTGCTTATACCTGAGATTATGTCTCCTAATAAGTATTCCTTCACTGGGTAACGAGGAAGCCATTTTAAAATCGGTAAGAAACTGTAAAGATGAGACTTGGCTTTCTTAGAAGAACAACTGGAAATACAAAGCAGAAAGAAAGTTAGAAACTAGCAAGGAACAAACAGGTTTAAAAAATTGTCTTTCATCCCTCTGCAGGAAAACAGCTCCCTTAAAGGCAAGCTCAGACTCCTGATGACAGTAATTTCTGGACATACTCAAGCACAAACAACTATGCCTCCAGTTAATTTATCCCTTAATCAGATGTTGGTGCTGTTCACAAGCTTTATGGAACTGGAGAAGAAAACAAAAGTCTTGTAAGGCTGGAGGTCAGTAGGAAGTAAAACTGTCCCAGACTATGCACAATTGAGTGGTCACACAACATCTGTTGCTGAGATCATTCCTAGTGACAATCCCCTAAGCACAACTTGCTTTGATAGTGGTTTTCATTCATCAGAGTACTTTGCAGTATGTTTTTCCATTTACTAGTTGCATACTTTATACCTTTTTGATCATGCCATTTTCTATTGTTATGCTTTTAAAACACCAAGTCTATTAATTTAACCAGTGCTTGTTACTATCACTACTAGTGCTGATAGACCAACTTTAAGGCAATTTGAGAACATAACCCTTCTCCACCCGGAAAGAAAAGGCACTGAAGCCAGCAGCACTGATTCCTGTGCCTCTCAGCAGAGCCATTAACCTTTTGAAACCCTGACTCATGACAAATGAATAGAGCCAGGGAACACATATCCAGTACTGCCATGCATCATACTTTGATTGCACAAGTTTAACCTTGGGTAAAAATGTAACACTGGGATTGTATAAATGTTTTTCTGTGTAGGGGAATTGCAAGAGAAATGTAGAGATTTGTTAACATTTCTGAATTGCACAGTGAAGAAGCTTTCTGCTACAAGTGAGAGAGTCATCCACACTTCTCCATGTCTGTATCACAAGAAGGAGCGTTTTGACCCACAAATTTTTTTATTTAGGACAGATAAGTTTTCTGAGGTGGAATTAAGTGTCTTTACCATAGAAGTAATTCCATAAACCAAAGCAAATCTCCAAATGTCAAATCATGTGAACATGAATATTTTACAGAAAAGCAATCAGGCACAAATCATTTGTTGTCCTGCAGAACAAAGTTTGAGCAAGAAATTGAAAAAATTCTGCAAATGAAGCATGAATTAACATAAAGCTAATGAGAACTTAACTAGAACTTAAATCCTCTGGTACCACAGAGCAAGAGAAGCACAGTTAAACACATTTCATGTCTAACCAGATGATACTTAGATTCCAAGGCAGTTAAAAGCTACAGAATGCCTTTACTAAGTCCTCATTGGACTAATAATTTAGATTTCTACACAGCTACCACACATCTCCATTCTTCTTCTGTGAAAGGATCATATGAAGCAGAAATCTGGCAATACACATTTCCACATAAAAAGGACAAATATTTCTCTGGGTCTCATGAATTCATGTCACGTGATATGACTAATACTTCACATTACTATGCTGCACATTTTCCTTCTGCACTTTGATGAAGGCAATTCAACTAATTTATCCAACATTTTCTAATATAGTTATAAATTAACATTAAAAGGAAATATAGAGCATCATCCCAGTCTTGCTGAATAGTCAAAGTAGAATTAGTGTTTTTATCTTTAAGGTTTCTTTGAAGAGGTTACCAGCTAATTGCATTAATCAATTAAGAATTATAACATTTCTAACCAGTAAAACATAGGTAAGACAAAAAGCCCTACCGACAAGAATGTGCAATCTTCTGCCCTAAAGTCTGACGGGTCCTATGTCGCCTGTGCAGCTGTCCTTGCAGGCGCTCCTGGTTGTATATTGGTCTCTGCACGCAATACCTCTGGGTTTGCTCAAGATGTAATTCTTGCTCTTGAGCATGTTCCATAGTTGATCTCAGAGCAGCAGTGAAGGAGGAACAGTTGCACAGTCTCCACTGAAAAACCTGGTTGCAGACAAAATAAGTTTGGCATTTAACCTCAGATTTGGCATGTCCTTTCAAATAATGTATTTTGACAAGCTAGAGACAAGAACTGTGATTGCAGTCTAATTAAAACAGTCTGTAACATCAGTAAGAAAATAAATCATATTCAGTATATGCAAGCTATTAATTTATGCTTCTCTTGCATAAGGAAAGCTTTTGCATGAATTACTCTGTAAATAATAGCTGAAACAAACTTGGAAGGTTGTATTCATATTTATCTGGATTTTCCCTCAGTTTTTAAAGAATATGTCACTGTAGGAGGGAGATTCCTTTATTGCTGAGTTACTTCCTGCTTACTCAAACTGGCATATCCATTTTCAAGACAGAACTCTGATTTTAACACTGAGAAATCCACTTCTTTCTTCAGGATTGCCAGTTGCTTCCTGCATCCATCCACCTGCTTTCCTCTCTATTTCAGAGGCTTCTTTTTCCAAACAGCATCTCAAGGATGCACAATTCACTACTTTCAAACAGTTATTATTTCAATGGATGTGCCACTTACTGCTATTCTCAGCCTGCACCCACTGAAACAGGAATCAGATGTGCCCAGTTTTAAAACTAGCCAGAAGGTTTGTAAAGATCTATTTGCTTGTCTGATTAAGTGCCACAAACATCTTAACATGGTTAAAAGACACTCTGCTAATTCCTTTGCCCCATGTTTGCTACTTTTAGAAATATTGGGCAAGAAACACAACTCCCAATTACGAGCAAAGTGACAGGACTGCTATGTCGTTAGGCTGAGATGCTGGCTAGTGCCTCACTCGATGACAGGACGCGAGTGCAATGGGAAACAGAGCCATCATTGTGAACAAGGCCCTTGGGCTCAAGTCCAGCAAGTCACTTAAGCATGTGTTTGCCTTCAACCAAGGCAGCTAACTCAGGGGCGTTCTGTTTTTAGCTGTACATCAATACTTTTCTGGGAAAGGGTTACGATGCAGAAATTAAACAAATTGCTACCTAAAAACTCAGACTTAGCTAACTGCGATTGGTCCAACATTCTGATTCAGCAAATACAGTCAGACTAGCAGCAAAATACCAATATTGCTATCTGTACCTTCAGTCTGATGCAAGTGCTGGAATTTTCCACTCAAGTCTTGGTAGTCTCTATCTCCTAGGACTGACACAGCCTAGCATCTCTTCAGTTCTCAGTATTTCATAAGCAACACTTCCCATACATTGTCAGTCACAAAACAATATTTTTACTAAAATTGTAATTTTTTATTTACTCCACACCCTAGATTGACTTCAGCTTTATTGTGTTAAAAAAAGTGATCCTGCTTGAGCAGTGAGGTTGTCATCTATGATTTCCAGCAGTCCCTTCAAGCCTCAACCATTCTGGGATTCCATAATCATCCCTTATGTCATGATTTACATAGAATCTATCTTTTCCAGTAATTAATTGATGTGTTCTGGCAACATTTACCTCATCTACAAATTAAGATGCAATTTTAATCAGTCCTAAACAGAAAATCCACTCAAATCAGAGCAAAAATTGCAGCTGCATGCAAAAGACACAAACCAAATAAGTTCAAAGGCTTGGTTTTGGCCAAACTTCTCCAATAAAATGAGACTGTAATAGCAAAACATTTTTAGCCAAGATTTTAAAAACATGCACCCTGCCTTCTTTCTGCTACAAAGGACAGCAACACAAGACAGTGCCCTGCTAACCCCAAACAATGCAGGTCCTGAATTTCCGCATTTGAGTTTGTTCAGATTCAAGTAGATTGGTTAGCACCTGGAAGAGCCACACAAGTTTGTAACGTAAATCTAGACCTGGAGAGGTATTGAGATCTCCAGTTCTGTACACATGCTTCAGCTTTTCCAGGTACTGTGAGCATATAAAGAATAACGGAAGTTCTGTCCTGCCCCTAGTCTTCATAGTAACATAAATGGTGCAGGTTTATTTGACTAACTGAACAAGACTCAACCTAATTCAGTTATCCAGATTGTGGCAAGTGTTAGTTTGGAATACTACCAGAGGTCACAACCCAAGTTTCACCATCACTTAGTCTGAAGGTTTTTAAACTGTAGATTGAACGTTTCTGATTCTGTTAGAATAAGAAGGTTACACTGCACTGAATCATGAGAACCAGCTAACACAAAAGTGAATTTGACAGAGGATATGATAGGATCTTGTCTTTACCTTCCCAGTGGATATGAGAACATGGAAAACAAATCATGTGTAATTAAAAGAGGTCCTAAATTTACCCTAAAACTACTGCTGGATATATCATGTTCTATTTTTCATATCACCAACTTCATCTGAACAGCCCTGCATAAGCATGTTCTTTGCTAGCAACATAAAATACTAAGATGTAGATAATACAGTAACAACTAAAGTCATTAATATCATCCCTCTCTTTAGCAAAAGTACACAGAAAGCAAGATTGAGCAGCTTGTCTTTACAAGAGATGATACACATTGTCCATAGAGTAGCAAAATAGAAGTATTTCACGACTGGTTCGACTCGACACTGTCTCTCGAAGTGTTTGCTGTATGACAAACAGCCAACATTTCTATGCCTTCTATCCAAGGCACAGAAATTGAGTCTTGTCCTTCACTCCCAGAATACTTGAAGAAGAGCAAAAGCAGGAACTGCCATTTTCATGGCAAAGCTTACTGCTGTGATTTCTGAAAACTCGAAGACCTTTATCCAGAGGAAGAGAAAGGCAATGGTGGATAGTGGAATACTGCTCTCAGACAACCTTTGAACTTCATGGCAAGAAAGAAGTTAAAAAGCTGTAAGAAACACTGTCATTAATCTTATCAGCCAGATAAGAGTTGAGCTGAAGTAGTTAAAACCTGTATGCAAAAGACTTAAGAGATGGCAATTCTTTATCTGACTGATAAAGGTCTGTCTTATGTCTTTACTGTTATTATCAAATTGAAGGTGTTAAAGGAAAAAAAAGTAAAGCAAACAGGAATTTATAGCACTACCACTAATAAATTTGCACTTTCTCTTCCCAATCTTACCTGATAAAGGAGGTCTGTCAAGCCATCTGCACTGATTCTTGTAGAGGACAATAATTTTTGATCCAATTCACATGAATCAGAGTGCAGCCATAAAATTTATAGGGACAAAGATTTGTCTGCTGTTCCTTAGATTCAAAAGACAACTATGGGGAGAAAAAAAAGCAAGAAGCTGGAGACATTAAGAGTGGTGTACTGTGTGACTATTGCAGCTTTAATAGGTGCTTTGGCTCCTAATGTGTATACAACCTGAATGTGTCTGAACTACCTAATGAAATGGAGGAGTCAGCAGCAAATCCACTGTATTGCCTGTTTTAAAAGAGCAAAAACCCTTTCCTTTGGTAGCTAAGCTCAGAATTGCTTTAAAGCAATGAAATATATTTATGGCAGCAAAGCACAGGTGGACAATACTAGTACTGTGTTACAGTGTGTCCTGTGATACGAAATTCCAAGTTTGATCATGAACTAAAAAGTCTATGAAATATTTTGTGTCTTCGAGCTTACAAATACAGGTAAACTGTCATCAGCCAAAAGGTCGGTGGAAATACTGCCACTCTATGTAAAATATGTTTTCCCAAATGTACACTGCTACTCTAAGGTCTGTTCCTACTGTCTGAAGAGGTGAGACACAAAACCAGGTGATTTTAGCAACAACATAATGGCTCCTTCCTTTCCTCTCTGACCTCATTCCCTAGTGCCCTCTGCCCTTCCCCTTTTCACCTTGAGTGACATGTACAAAGCTATTTTTTAAAATAAGCACAAAGGTGTAAAATGACAGGGTGGGGTCATAAGGAATGTGTTCTCCTAGTTTTATTGGACTGTGCTCATCATCCTCATTCCTCCTCCACTACTCCCATTAAATCCATTAGCAACTACATTTTTTAAACCTGAAACCTGTATGTAAAACTTCATACATTTAGAAATAACTTGTGACACAAACAAAACTTTCCTTGTGTGGGTCCTAATCAAAGAAATACACTACAGGAGTTAACCTTTGGGGAAAAAAAAATCAACACCTTAAATTTCTATGCAGCTTTTAGACAGGCAAAATTTCCAGTCCTCTTTAGAAAGGTGAGATGATTAAATAAACTGTGTTTGGTTGTGTGATAAAAGCTTCTCCATACACCCAATGGTGTTACTCAGAAGAATAACCACAGGATGGAGAAACTGGGTAAGACCCTGATGGCCTACTGCCAGGGCCACCACATGAGCCATCAGCCTATCAAAAGCTCATCTCCACCAGCCCACAGCAGCATACACAGGTCACCTATGGGACCCTGGATGTCCCTGCCAGCTCTGGGTATGAAAGCATCTGCCCATCTCTTAAGAATAAGAGCACAGAGGCAGCAAAAGGGGAGTCCTGGCCAGTCACACCTGTGAGCATGTGATGCTCTGTACCAACAACTGGAGTGGGGCTACAGCCTTGCGGACTCATATGTCCAGCTCAGCTGGGGAGACGGGGATGAAGGAGCTACTGGGCAGACTGAGTGTGTGAGCACAGGTGCTGGAGGGATCCACCTTGTACTTGTGTGATGTATCTCTACATTTGTACATACAGTCTCACTACTGGACCCTCATCCTGCTTAGCCAGAGAGCAGAGGGGATGAAGCTGTCAGTGTTGCCTCTCTGCATGACTTGCCATGTATAGATATAAATAGTCGCGTACACATGTTCTCTGTGTGTGTGTGCGCTTATGGGAAACATCTTCAGCCTTGGTTCTGGTTGGACCTGGGGACATGGAGCAGCAGCCTCACTTTCCTCAGGCTGTTGAATTCGGTATGATATATTTTCTTCTAATGAACCTATCTTAGCCACTGAAAAGAGCATAATAATAACATGTGAGGCATAAAGATCCTTCTCTCAAAATGGTAACAAATTAGACATATATATTAAAAATAATAAGATTATGTAACCAATAAAAAGCAATTTATATTTCATGTTCCTTGCCAAAAAATACTTTAGTCTCCAAAGGTTTACTCCATGGACTAATGAATTCATTAGTGTCCTAATAGTATCTCTTATCAACCACCAATCTTATGTTTGTTTTCATCAACAGAATGTTTTAGGAACTTGTTATGATGATTGAGCTGTTTAATCAATCCCACAGAAGACAAACACCTGGAGCACTTTGAGCAGCAGAAAACATCAGTCTCCTTCCCTCTGAGATAAGAGATGGCTGCTGTTTCCAGTGTAAACACATCGATGACCAGGAGAACCCATGGCAATATGATCATTCTTATTCCTACTTTTTGTGACTTCAGTGACCTTGGATCCTAGTCTGCCATCCTCATTCCCTTTGCCAAAAGCAGTAGCTAGCAACTGTGGAATCAGGTAAGTTAATCAGAATGGTACCATGGCTGATGACCCTTTTGTTGTGCTTAAATCAACCAGAAAGGACATACATCACCTCAGAGACAGGTAATCATTAGCCAACTTCATTTTCCAGAGAAAATCTACTGCCAAAAACTTTATTGAAGCAGTTTCAATCATAAAGCTCCCATTGATCAGAGGAGATAACATAAACCAAGATTATGCACACACACCAAGATAAGCCAGAATAATTTCTATACTTCATATGATTGCAGTGCACCAGTGACCTCCAGCTGCTGGTTCATTTTTTCAGGCAAAGTGGAACAAGCAGACAGCAAACAAGTGTCTGTACAGAAAGGAAAAGTTACTTGGTTCTGTGATACACTTCCTTCTGCAGAGAAGCCACCGAAAGAATTCTCCCCTCTCTGTCTCCTTCATCAACTCTATTTACACACATCATTAGCCTCTCAAGTGCTCCATCGAGCTATAAATAAACAACAAAAAAATAGAAAGTTCTTATTTATAACTAAAATCATTTCAGTCATCATGTTTACAGTGTAAACCCCTCAAGCAACAGAGGAAACTGAAGGACAGTAAAACTGTGGTCAGGTGAAGAAATTAGTAGGGTCAGGAGAGGGAAGAAGACAGACTTTAGAATGGGATTATAAATTTATATTCCAGTTTCACTGCTGAAAACATAGCATGAAGTAACTACCTAACTTAAGTAACATGAGGTTTTGAAAAGTCTCCAAGGATCCTCTACAAGCCTGTCTTTCTAACACTTTCTGAAAGCATCTGTTCCTCTGCAAAACAGGCTACAGCCACCGCCATGCCTGAAGAAATTCTTGAAGAACTGATGCTTCTGAAAGGCAACAAAGAACCTCAGCACAGGGCAGGCACTCCTTGGGAAAGTAGTAGTGCTAATTATTTATCAAAGCTGCAACTCTCTTCCTGATAGTTCTGAGAGAGAAGTTCAACTTCCCTATCCACTTTAGCATATGCACACATTTCATTCTTGGAAGCTACTTTGTAACACACATTTTCTGTGTAAATATTTTTTCCGCACTAGGTATCAAACCAAATCCTACACGAGCAGTGAGTAGAAGATGACTTATGATAGGTCCTAGCCCCATTAAAAGCAACTGTTGCTTGCTTAAGATGTTATCGAAGCAACAGCATTCTCCTGTCTCCTAGGTACTTGAGTGTTGCTTCACGTTCTGAAGGTGAGTGCCAGTGGGAATAACCTTCCTCAACATTGTGATGCCAAGGTTACACCTAAAGGCCATGAATGCACAGCAAACACAGGCCAACGTTGTTTTTCCTTGATATATTTTAAAATACACTAAGAGCAAAGAATGAGTAGAGAAGTTTCTCAAAAAAGTATTTCACAGCAAACCCCTGCTTTATTTGCAGCTCACTTTATGGCTTCATATTTCTTCTGTGGCTGATGAGAGAGCTCATATTTTACTGTGAGACAGCCCCATGTCTGTTCTTAACTGCAAAACCAAAAAGACCAACCCTCATAGAGCTAAAGAGTTCTCCAACTGACCCTTCAAGTGTGTTTAGCAGAATAATCCTACACGAATGGATTCCTGCTACAGATACACTAAAACAGGATGTCATGATGAAGGAACTGGAAGAGCAACAAGGGTATCTGAACTAAGGATTATCAACTGAAATGAAGAAAGGTTCATGAGTAATTTTCTGATGATTTCTACTTGCAAGAACCATTCTTTCTCAGGAACACATATGTAAAAGAAAAATGTCACCAGAAAGCAGGGAAAAAGAAAAATCAGAGTCACTACATCTGTAGTTAAAGACTCAGGTCACATGTTCAGCTATATGGGCATAATTGAAGCACCAAAAAAGATCATATATATTGATTTTAAACAAGAAACTAGCAAAGAAGTAAAACTAGAAACATGTAATACAGAACTGAAAACAAGAAAATAAGTACAGTGCAAAATTCCAAAATTAAAAATGCAATGAAACAGAGACAGTAGATAAAGAAAAAGTAAACTTGAAAGAAATAGGGAGGGCTTAGAAAACAATGTTATGTCAAAGCTGTGAAGCTGTGGCAGGATCCTAGTAAAGCAGGAGACGCAGTCTTAGATGCTGACCATGCTAATGTGGTAAATGAACTCAAGTACAGCTTCCTCTGGGAAAGGACTTGAACCATGTTATGCTATAAAGTTATGGTAGCAGCAGCAAAACTTCTGTATTTAGAGAAGACATTACAGTTTCCTGTATCTATGAAAGATCTGTAGTTCTGTTGATGTGACTCTTCATATTCACCTGAGCTTAGCAGAGCTCTGTGCGAATGGGAACAGACAACTCCCTGTGGGCACCTCTGAGTAGCAATCCAGGTCTTTTCCTGCATGGTATATCGATTTTTAAATTCTGCTCCATGAAAATCAGGTGTCTCAATAAGAAATTTTGTAATAACTAATCAGCTCAATCCTTAAATGAGCTTATTTGATTTTTCCTACTAGATTGAACTCCAAGAAGGATGTTTCAAACAACACACACTGCAATCTTTGATTTGGATTGGAAAACTCTGTCCACGCCTTAGAATCATAGAATGGTAGAAGGGACCTTCAAGAGCACCTTGTTCTAACCCATCTTCCACAGGCAGGGACACCTTCCACCAGATTAGGTTGCTCAAAGCCCCACCCAATATGGGATGAGAGGTTAGTTACGAGAGGTTTTTTAGGAGTTCTCAAGTCTCAGCCCTGCTCCAGAACCTGATTTCCATAAAATAAATGAAAAGGAACAATTTGATCTTTGCTATAGCCCAGTCTACATGTCAGAATCTCAGGTTTTCAATTAGCAGATTAAAATCTATTAATTAGCTAACCCACACCCTCCCCAATAACCCACAACAACACAAAAACACATACAGAACTGGATGCACAAAATAGTATGCAACAGTCAAAGCAGAGCAGTAAAACTTGATCCACTGCCTCGGCAAAACTGGTAAGCTTTCAGTGAAGGCTGGACAAAAAAAGATTCTACCTAGGTAGTAAAAATACAGATTAATCATCAAAAAACTCCCAGGAAGACAATGACAGTATTGTTTGTCACATGGAAGTCTTCCCAGCTTGCTACTGCACAAAATAAAATAAATAGTTAATGCACCAGTTTGAAAAGAGTGGCCCCAGTTCCTGCATAGGCCAGTGATTCATATATGTATTCTTATAATCATAAATAAAAATCTAAATCCTATCAATGAAACTGACTTGAAAAACTCATTCAACTGCCTGTACAAATTTACAGCCATATCTTCAAACCCATGGAAGTACCCGACATTGCCTGTCTGTACCTTTCCCATTACCTGGGCACATGGCAAAGAACCACAAGACCTGCACTATGCTGCTGCTAACACTTCTGAAGAGCAAAATGACTAGTTATAAAATAATAGCAACGGCAGCGTCTTTTAGCCATATTAAGAAATATTAACAAGAAGGACTATCACAAAATACAATGTGGTGGGACAACATTCTGCTGGCTAATAGATCTAGGGAAAGAAATATCTGAGTAAGGATGGTGTTTAACTCATTAAAGCTAACTGGGAAATCAATAGTCTAATTAGAGCTTGAGAGTTTAACTTCAGCATGGTTTTCTTGTGCTAAAAGTTACAAGTTACAAAACAATCAGGTAGAAAAAAACCCATGCTTTAGAAAACCAGATCTTACAGAAAAAATACATCAGCAATACAATAGAATAAAGAATAGCAGTCAGCAGTTCATTGGGCAGACACCAAGAGAGGCAGAGGAGCTCAAAGGATTCCGTGCTTTTCTAAGCAACTTGGTAGCTGCACAAAAGTCTTGGTACATTTACAGAGGCTATAGCTACAGTTCAATTAAATAGTAGTTTAAGACAATACTGGTCTGTCTATACTATAACAATAGTCAAAGCAGATAAACATATGTTCAGTTCTTCTTTTTCAAGTTATTAGCAAAAGAGCAACAGTGTTACAGCCATGTGCTAGATCTGCACCTCCATATTGCATGATTCTAGCATCACATTAAATAATAACTGACTTTCCATGTGGTTTTAGAATATTTAAGTTCTAAAAACATTGAACTTTTGGGGACAGACCACTATACCCATGAAGAACTGTACGCTAAAGATACTATTTGAACCACAGTAAAGGACTGGAAATTCCAAACCAAACGCAAGATGCAATGGCTGTTCAGTGCTCCAAGTTGTAAGATCTGATGGCTGAATCCAACAGAGCATTTTAGCAATTCATTCAGCTTAGAAAACAGGGCTCAGTTTGTTCCAGAGGCTAAAAACGTCATCATTTTCTAGGCCTTTCGACTAGATCATGCTAAATCATCTTCACTTTTTCAAATTATATCAGCCTTTAAGCAAACTGTTACCCTGCACACAGAGTTTGTACACTACAAGCAAAAAAAGCACATCAGCTCCGGACACATTACTTAGACAGAGGAAATACAGTTTCGTGATCAGGACCCACGCATGGATGCAGCAGGCGGCTTTTTTCTTATTGGACTTAGAGCTTTCCTTCATCGAAATCTGATTCTGAATATAACCCAGTATTGCCCCAACTCCCCCCATAAATATAACTTTAAATGTAATGAAGCTTTTAGAATGAAACTGAAGAGTTAAATACTCTCAAGCCTATACAAGGGTGTAAATGCTATTCCAAATTAACATGCTTTATCAGCTACCAACAGCAGCTCTGCATGTGTGAGACTCCATTCTCTCCCTATAACTTTTCCACGCTACATTTCAGAGATGTTTCACAATACAGTGCAAGATGATTAACAAAACTCTTCAATTTGGAAATACTGCTAAATGCAGAACTGAAACATCTGTCATGTCTTAGGAAGACATAGCACTGTCAGAAACCAAGTGTTTCAAAGTGTGATTATTATCCCTTGAGGAAGGCAAGAGGTGACCCCCACAGAGTTAATTCAGTGCAAGCTACCTGAACGTGCTTGCATCTGAAACAATACAGTTAATTACCTTAGTTTTTCTATTTCTACAGCAGCAGTAAAATAGCATCCTACTTATGAACATTCTGTAATATAAATCGACACCTGTTAACCCAAAATACCTATTACTGCACATTTAGTAAAAGACATTTTAAAAGTCTCTTTGCAGATTTTAGTCTTCCTTTGTGAAAACTTCAGCCAAAATATTCCAGTGCCCAGACCGTTGTAGTCAGTCATCCACGTTGAAACCAATGCTGTACGACTGTATTACTGTGATAGATATGAAGAATTATGAATGTATATTTTGCTGATTCATCAGCATAAATAATGGCAGCAATCTAATGTTTTTTTCTTTTCCTTACTACTTGACTATCCCTAAATGCCTGCTGCAACAGCCACTTGGGTCCTCTGAAATTCTGAGGCATCTCAAAACCAGCTTTCAACCATATTTCAATGTTCAGGCAATTTAAAGTTTTGCAATAGCAGCATGGGCACGAGCACAGCAATTTAAGCCTACTTACTCTTCTGGCTGGCTTTTCCTAGTTGCTTGCACTGATCCCTTGTAAGGAGTTCAAAATGTTCCGACAGTTCACGAACTTGAAAAACACTGACATGGGGAAAGGCAAAATCTCCTTCTTTGCCTGAAAATTGGAGAGGCGCGAAGGGGTCGGGAGGGAAGAGTTTAATCGAGGTTTTGGAAAGGTTTTGAAGGTCTTTAGGTTGAAGCTAGTAATGCAGCGCAAAGCACCTAATTTTTGTTGTTACAAGACTTCTTGGGAGAGTCGCTCCGACCTAAACTGACAGCCCGCAGCTTAAAGTCGGAGGTGTGCAGCCACAAGACGAGGAAATGACTGATCTCTC
>VZRN01011464.1:3577565-3830542 GCA_013397935.1 Dasyornis broadbenti | reverse complement strand
GAGGAGCAGAGGGGCTCGGGCGGCCGGCAGCTCCGCCCCCTCCCGCCCCGCGGCCGCGGGTGCGCCTGGGACTCGTAGTCCTCTCCGCAGCCCCCGCCGGGCGCGTCCCCGCCACGGCCTACGAGTCCCAGGATGCCGCGGGGCCGTGCGCGCCCCCGGCGGTACGGCCTGCGCGAGTGCTGCCCCGCCCGCAGCCGCGGTGCCACCCGCAGGGAACCATCCCCGCTTCCCGAGAGAAAGGGAGTCATGGAATCGTGGAGTGATCCGGGTTGGAAGAGTCTTCCAACATCACCAAGTCCAACCGTCAGCATAGCACTGCTCCTGTAACCCCTAAACCACATCACCCATCACCAGATCCTGACGCCTCTTGAACACCTCCAGGGATGGTGATTCCACCTCCCTGGGCAGCCTATTCCAGTGTCTGACCACCCGAACTATGAATTTTTCTTTTTTTTTCAAATATCTATCTGAGTATAGTATTAGTTTCTTCAGGGGCGCAAAGGATACATAGGTATTAATTCCATTGTGAATATGCAGGAATGAGTAGTGAAATGCCTTCACAGATCTCATCTTTCAGTCCTTGGTTTATAATGTTTTCCATTATAATAATAGCTCTCTCTCACCCAAGACGAAAATTTTCTCCCACCTCCCTGATTTGGGTTTGTACACAGAATTTGTAGAAGTTTTTTTGCGGTTTTGCAATTCTTACGCACTAAGACCATGAAAAAATTTGTAAAACTGGTGTCTACAGGACTGTATCATTTGAAAACCTTAAAATGATTACTTGACATAGTAGCCTTGTTAGAATTTAAGAGTAACTTAAATAAAATATAAATGAATTCAAGGTGAAATACGGCACTATAAATTTCAGTATTGTCAAACTGAGAAGTTTCAAGGTTGAAACATTCTAAAGTTGCCTTTTAAATATGAGCTTTGTTTATTCAAAACAGGCTATAACAAAAAGGCATTTTGTTGAAAAATTTCAGTGTGGTAGATAATGCCATATACATCAGACTTCATGTGGAATGATGTTGGATGCCATTGTTACACAGAACTGGGTAAGTGGAGATATTTTGGGAAAAACATCTTTGTTGATTCATAGTTATTTATCCAAAAAGCTCCTTTTTTTCTGAACTTGGAAATCCATTGCCTGTGTTAGAATGCAGATGTAATTCACTTATGAAGGTATGGCCTGGTAGTGAAATTCTGAAATGCTTTATTGCTAGTAAAATATACATTGCAGAACATACCAAAGAAAAACCTGTTTACACACCCTGCACAATGAGAAAGGAGAAGAGAAAGTCTCAAACAAACATAGATTAGCAGATTTCCTGCTAGAAAAATCCATCCAGGTATAAAACATTTTGAATATTCCAGTGATTCTTAGGGCTATGTTACACTAATTGTGTCAATGGTTGCATTTAAATACAAGCTGTTTTTAATTTCTTGTGTGCATTTTAGCGTGATGTACTCAAAGGTTAATAATTCTTTTTATTGCTGCTTTCCAGCATTGTTTAAAATGGTAAAAGATGCTGCGGTTCTTCAGCTTAGGCAGGAGGACAGGGATTAATATAGTGCTGAACTCAGTAGCAACAAGATGAAAAGAGGATTTTTGGTCAAAACAGGAATAGGGAGGGAAAGTTAATACAGAACAAACAATATAGACAATTGAGGAGAATAAAAACATGCCTGTGGAGGATAATTGAGGAATATTAGTTAAGAGTGCACATGCCACTGGAGCTGTGTGATGACAGAGGGTTCAGTGTGAATTTTGAGGGCTCAGCAGGCTCGCAGGGGATGGAGCAGTGGGAGCCACTGCCCTACAGCAGTGCAAGGAAAGCTGCGAGGTGCTGTCAAAGGCCAGATCCAGCACTCACAGCTGCCTGGAGCTCCAGCTGTTGGGCTGGTTATTTCTCAACTTCTTCCAACAGCCGCTGATGGTGAGCATGGGCAGGGGACGTCGCTGAGGGGCCAGGAGTGTGGAGAGTTCTGACACTTCCAGCTGGGTCATTGGCATACACTTCCCATATGGAACATCCCAAATTAGCAAACTGGGTCAGATGCGCTCCATCAACTGGCTCACTCCTCACCACACCCTAACTACGCTCATGGATCTTGTAAGAATGAGAAAATTTTCTAAGGCAGAAAAACCCCTGTATATATCTGGAGTCTTACACAGGTCCTAGGACAGGTCAAACCAGCTGAATTAGTAAAGTTGAGGTGGACATTTCCATATGAAGTGAAACACATTTGATGTACAGGAATTTTCCCACTGATTTCAATGGCAGTAGGCTTGGTTCTCAAAATGCTGCTGTTAATTAGTTGCTGCCCACATCCTATACAGACACATGACTCATGTCAAGCTTTGTTATGGTCCATAATAATACAATTATTTTAGCAGAAGCCCTCCTTAGGACATTTTCCTTTTTTGCTCTGAAGTTCCTTGAAAATGGCTGAACTAAAATAATTTAAAATATACCCTGAGAAGAGTGTGATTTTAAATCAGCTAAGCTGGGTGTCCAGTTATGAGTATAAACCAGCTGAATGGCTTTGCATGTGCTGTTTCTAACCTGGAGCTATAGGTTATCAGCAGAGGGCTGGCATGTATGTGCAGGTAAAGAGGGACCTGAAGGCATTAGCCAGCTTCATGGTATGAGCAATATCATCCTAATGCAGAAATAGCCCTGAAACCTGTGACTACACAGTACCTTCCAGAGTTCTGCCTTTGGCCCAGATGCAGTCAGGGAAACAGCTGAGCCTTCTGTCATGGCTTCTTTGCCACTATTGTGCACAGATCTCCCCTGAATAGCAGAGCTCAAAAGCACAACCACATTCTCTTCCTTTTTAAAAAAGAAGCTTAAGAAACTTGTTTCAGTCTATAAACCCAGCATTTATCATCATCCTCCAGAAGAGTATTCTTCCATCTGTGGAACAGCATTTTTATTTGGTCCTGCCTTGTTGCGTGCCAGCTAAAACTCTCCCTATCAGGCTTTGTAGTAATTAGCCACACAGCCTAAGTCCTTGGGCTTACTGCCAGCTCAGTCCCTTCAGCTGAACCAGGAATAACATGGGGACAAAAAAGCAACAGTCAGAAAACATCAGCAACAGAGGAGAGAACTGGACAATTCATCCACATGTCACCGGTACAATGCTTGCCTCCTTATACCTCATGGTCTTTTCTTCCAGCAACAGATCCACCACCTGTGGATGGTGGGCGCTCTGCCTGCTCCTTCACAGATGCACTGCATGTAGTTGCATGGCCTCAGCTGCTCTGGATTGCTAACAGCCCCAAACAGCTCTTTAGGGCCATGCTTAACATACGCAAGCCCTTTTGCTTACCTTACTTCAATCTGAGGCTCCCTTGCCAGCTCAGAATGAAGGTAGCTCCCTTTTACAGCTGGCTTGTTCCTGTTCCTCCAGTGTTGAGTCATTAGTTAAACCTCACTACAGAGCTGATCTGAGTGGGGTTTATCTGGGGCCTCTCACTGGCTTCCTGCTTTGATAATAACCAACCCCACTGACTACTAATGGATAAATGATGAGGTGATGCTGTTGCAGCATTTCCACCCTGTAACATTTGCCCTGAAGGGTTAGCAAGTAAATAAAACATAGAACCCTGTTTATGGATGTTGTCATGTCTCTTTCCAAAAGTTTTCCTTTCTAGACTAAACAACTCTCTCTACTTGGAAGCTCATGGGTTCAAGAGTCTTGTTCTGCTGTAGTACTGTGCAATCTCTCCAACTTGTTTACAGCAGTATTTAAGTGAAGGGCTCAACAGCTGACAACTGCTGTCTACTTTACCAGCACTGGAAGCTGTATTTATATTTACTGTGTTTTATCATAAACACTTCTATTGATGCAATGCAAAATGGCATTTTTAAAAACTGCTTTTAGCTGTTGATTCTACTTCTATAGATTTGTTGTCTAGTCCAGTATTTACCCAATTTGCATGCTGATACCTTGCTCTTTGACAATGTCTTGGCCTTGAGTGTATTTGCTGTGTCATTTAATTTCTACCCTTTTCTGTAAATTGTCAAGTTCATAGGAAGCTGGATTTGGTCCTTCAAAAATATTGGTTTGCTGCACATTTCCTCCCATTAAGATAATTTTATTATCTTTGGATGAAACAAGCTCGAGAGAAAAACATTTAGGCAAAATTATGAGAACTTAAGATTTTGGTTATTTCAGGACCTCCAGCGGTCAGACCTTAATTTTCCTGCATTTTTATTTCATATCTCTTAGGTTCTCCTTATTCTACTGGGACATGGGTTAGTGGGCTGATAGGAGAAATGAGAAAGACTATAAGGCTTACTAAAAGGCAGTTTTCATAGTTAGGTCTGCCAAAGTTTCATACCAGTAGATAAGCTTATTAGTACATGATATAGCATTTTTATTGCCATTGATTATCCACTGTGCTACCTTTGCTATTTTAACAACTGTTTAATGTCAGATGACTCAGCCATATGGGAGCAAAATTAAAAAAACACATTTACTGAGTATACCATATGTGTATGCTATGTGGGGTGTTGTAGGAATGGAAAAAGTCAAAGGAAGAGCTTCCTGGAATCTGGAAAAGGCAAATGACAATACCACTTGGGAATCTTCCAGTGAGGAAAAGAAAAGCCATTGCAGAGTTTGAGGTGTGTTTGGGTAAAATGCTTTGTGGGATTCCTCTGTAGTTGTGATTGCATACATTCTTCAAAGGAACTGTGAAAAGCAGCTTCTCTGATCATGCTGATCTCTTGCCTGAAAAGTCAGGCAAAGTGCCTCTTTGTATCTAAGGTCTTTAAAATAAATTAATTCCCTGGCAGTACATTAGCTGCACGTGCATTTTAGATTGAACTACCACCCTTCTATTGACATATTAGAGCAAATAAAATTATCTTAAAAAATAGGAGTGTTTAGATCTTGCATTTTTGTTTGTTCAATGGGCAAAACTCTTATTACAATATTTTAAAATCACTTGCCCAAACATGAAGCTGTTATATTCTTTAATAGCTTCATGTTTTGTCTTCCTGCTATTTCTCTGAATAAAACCTTTATCTTGTTTCAAGGATTGAAAGTACACAAAGTACTCTGGTCGTCCAGAACAGTACAGTGAGCTTGCAGGAGGCTGGACCGTTGCAGCAAGTTTCCAGGTCATCCAGAGGTCTGTCACAAAATTTTGACAAAGCCAAAGTGTTGACTAGTTGATCACTAAACGACCTCCTTTTTTTTTCTGCATTGCTCACGTACCTTTGATCAAAAACCGCGTTAAAATTAAACACGTGTTCAACTGAACATGGATTTGTAACGAACATCATTCTGGTTCAGACAGCTATAGTGCCAGAAGAAGATGTGCATGATGTATAGCACAGTAGATATATGAGATTCTTCTCTCTGATGAGGAGAAGCTCAGGTAACTGGGATTGTTTAGCTCAAAGACAAGGAAACTCAGGGAGTACCTTCTTGCTCTCTACAACTGCCTGAAGGAAGGCTGTGGTGAGGTAGGCATTTGTCTTTTCTTAGGAAAAAGTTCTTCACTGAAAGGGTTGTTAGGCATGGCACAGACTGCCCAGATAAATGGTTGAGTTACCATCCCTGGAGGTATTTAAAGGATGTACAAATGTGGTACTCAGGGACATGGTTAAGTGGTGGACTTGGCAGTGCTGGGTTAACACTTATGATAAAGGTCTTTTCCAACCTTGATGGATCTATGATTCTAACAATTACCAGCTTTGTCTGTTTGCAACCAGGTTCCTTATGTGCCACACTCTTGTTCTCAGAGCTTGGAAACAGTGGTTTACATGTTTTGGTTTGCAGATAAAGCAAGGGTGTGTATTGGTCTGTGGTCCTGTTTCATTCATTGTGCCAGGACTTCTTCCAAGGACTGTGTTATGTCCATAGGTAGGACTAGGGAGATCTCTTGGTTACTTGCAAAGTGCTGTTAAGTGTGATGTGCTAAATATTAAACAATAACATTAATGTTTGCTATAGAATCTAGGTATTTAGAAGAATTTGGTTCATGATTTCATGTAAAGCCCACATGGCTTGAAAAGTCTAACGTCAGAACTCTTTGTTGACATTATCTTTATTGAAGCATGGATCTTTAGCTTGGTTCACCATAAAGTGAAGCATTTTATTTATGATAATAGACAGTTTAGGGCTGTAGGGGGCATTATAACGTTGCTGGTGTAGATACAACTTTATCAGAAGATACAAACATGACCCGCAATAGAAACAAACACCAAAGAGAACACAATGAAACGTTCACTGTTTACAAATCACTTCATTACTACAGACACCATATGGCAGTTACTGTAAGTAAATCAGTTTCAGAGAACTGACTACATTTAGACAGGGAATTAGGAATTTCTGTTTGGGGCTTAATCCACAAATCCTTAGTAGAAAAAGTTTAATGTCAAGCATTCTTTTTTTATCCACAAAACAATGCTAACCAACAGACATATCAAAGAATAAGACCGAAGGATATCAACGCCTTTACAACTACTTTTTCAATTATCTTCTGGATTAGGTACTTTGATGATTTTTTAATACATTTTGTAAAAAGGTAAATAGCCCAAAAATCAGCAGCAAAAAATATTACAACAACAAAACAAGTAAATACAGTGCCAATGTGTCATGTTGTAGAAGAGAATACAAAGAGGACAAACAATGATAACTTAATCATATAAAATGACACAGAGCTGAAATACAGTGCACTTAAATATCTATGTGACAAAGAATGTTAAATTCTTTACTTAGTATGTAGGTTTTTATAAACATAAAATCTGAAAAGTCTTTGTGCTTAAACTTTTTTTCCTGTTAAACAGAATTAGTTGCTTACTTCCAATACTGCCACTGTAACTGATATTACAACAGATCACAATTTTCACAGACACATCAACATTAAAACATTTACCTATGAGAAAATAAGTCACTTCTCGTTAGTTCACAGTGCGAAAAAGTGGTGTACACTCTGTCTTGAGAAAGGCTTTCAGTTATTCATCAAGCCAGTTGCAGAAAAGTCCTGATACCAGATGCAGTGCTAGATTTAAAGAATGGAAAGCAACACATCACATGTTGGGAGGAAAAAAAATAAATTTCTCATTTCTTCATGGATATCGTCTAAGTGACCTTCGTCTTCTGTTGTAGAAATGCCTGAGCCCATGTTGCCGTGAAAAATTCATCATGTAATTTTGTTTGCGAGTGCTGTTGAAACCAAAGGATGGAGGAAGAGTGTCAGTTTCTTTTATAGGTAGAGTAAATTCTTTTGGAGCAGTGAGCTAGTGGGACTGATTCTTTTTTGTCCTTGCACGATATTTCAAGACTGTGCAAACTGGTGTGAGGCACACCCTTTGTATAACTGCAAGGTACAAGGCAGTTGAGAATCTGTCCCACTTTGCTTTCATTTACAATTCATTATCTTAGTGAAAGGTTAAGAGCTTTCAGCTAATGAAAACTGGTGCTGTCCAGGGCCAGATTCACTAAAGCTGTATGCACACTTCATAGCATTTCTCTACAGGGGTTTTGTACTCCAGTTACCCTTCTGTCTTCAATCATTAACTGCTTTATCTTGAGAACAGAAGAAAAGCTTTTCTCCACTTCATTATCTTCTACTTTTACCGTATAGGAAGTGAAGTACAACACTTCTACTCAGATTAATGCTTCCCTCCCCTATGCACCCTCTTCCAAAAAGAAAGGAAGATTTGGGAAATAAGCATCATCATGTCTGGGAGGAGACCAAGCAAGACAGCCCATCTGCAGCCTAATTTAAGAAGACACACTTGTCTGAAAGACCTACCTGGAGGACAAGGACATTAGGTCCCACCTAATGCAGGTTTCTACTTCTCTCACTGAGGGAAGAAGGAACCCTGAGGGGGCAGATCTGTGGAGACCTGCAGTCAACAAATATCCCATTTGTGGGTTCAAGGAATGTTTTCACTTGTGAGTTTTGTCTGTGATTAAGAAGTGAATACTCATCATGTAATAAACCATACTTTCTTCTCTAGTGCATAAGCTTATTTTTAGTGAATGTGGCCCCTACGAGAAAGGAGTAATTGTATGCTTTGCAAAACACCTATGATTCTCCAGAAGCAAAAATACTTTTTGCTGTAGTATGCTAATTTAATCCAAAACAATCTGTTTAACAAAATGATAAACTTTCCAACAGCTAATCTCAAACACAATTGACTAAACTGATTATCAGTTGTCATGTCAAAATCTAGATTATAAACCTCTAAGCAAATCCAAGTAACTTCCTGACTAGTTTTCTAAGGCTTTGCAATTTTTAATTTTTGGATTTTTTTTGCCACTGGAGTGTATGTACAAGAATGAAATAAAGACCACCTCCCACTGACAATGAAAGCAAACAGATGTACACTTGGTACAACTTTTGGCACTCTCACAGTAAGGTAGAGCTCTAAAGCATTTGGCAATTGAGAGAGGGGTTAATGTTGCAGGTTGGCTTGTCCTGACTTTCACTTAACTTATTCAAGTGAAAAGGAAAGGTCTGTGCCAATTTGTAAGAGTTTTGTGTGAGAGATTGATAGTGGTGAGTTTATGCGACTTTAATGTCACTTGGTAGCTCAAGTGCAAAGCAGCACTGAACATCAGTCTTCATTCTGGTCCTTAAGCCATCTCAGAGGAGCATAACCCTCACTCCAATGCCGGGTGTCTCACTGACGAAGGCAGGAGGGAAACCACAACCCCAAACCTGCTCTTGACAGTGGCTACCATCAGTCATGAAGCTTGAAGAATTCCTTATTTTGCCTTCCCTTTAATTCCCATTGCCTGGGAAGTGGGTTGTTCCTCAGACACAGGGCCTGCAAGGCCACATCCCACCTATCAGGAGAGCATCCTAACCATGAGGTGAGGATGGAGCACCTATCTGCTGGGAGAAGGCTGCTCTGCAGCCAAAATAAAGCAGATGGGCCAGGGAGAAAGCACAGCCCAATTATGAGCAGCTTTGTTCTGGGTACATGGAACCAAACAAAGCCTGCCAAAGTGTTTGGCTGAAAAAATTGCCATTTCTGGACCTGGTTAGATTTAGGTCTGAGCTTGGCTGTGAGAGCCTCCGCTTGGGCAAGACTTGGACAGATGGGGCACATGCTGAGCTGCAGTCCTTGGCCCAGGAACCTTTGCCCCATCTCCATCCTGCCTTTGGTCTGCTTATGTTCAGCAACAGCTCAGCAAGGATGTTCGGGACTCGTTTTGGACACTGCTATGTGCATCTGGCCTCTATTTCACTTCAAAAGACCAACCATTTTGTATCTGGCCTTAAAGGTATGGCGAAGATGTTTAAAACAATGAACGGAGAAAAAAAAAGGAACAGAAAGAATTGAAAAAAGAAACAAAGAAATGCTTACCTAGAAATGTAGAAGATATTTACTTATTTTTTTATGTATATAATTTTGTTCCATTGGAAGATGATCAAGGAGTTAGAAAGAAGAAGGTATTTATGTCTTACACTCAACACCATAGCAGTGCAGTGTGTGAAAAACAAGAGAAATCTAAATTCTCAAGAACTAAATGCTTTTTTTTCTTTGCAGTAACGTAGTTCAGACTTGCCCTCACTGACATGAGACACACTTTCCAAATACTGGTTGGATGCCACAGAAAAACTTGATGCCTGCTGTAGAAATACCTTCACTCTTTCCATGGGTAAATCTGTATACCCTATGCATTATAGTATTGTATAATATTGCAGCACAAAATCAGAGTAGGTCTATATTTGTTTTTCTGAATTAATTTTATATATTGGTAGGAAGCAAGCACTGTATAAGAGCGATCAATAGTGCTTTATAAAATCACAAGAATGATATAATATAGTCTTCAAGAGTACCTACACATTCCTTGCATTTGGTGGATGCAAAAATGCTTTCAATACTATTAGTAGTAATTATAATCTTTATTTTCACCGACTGATAAAAGGCTATGCCATACTTTTGCAGTTGTTTTCATGTTCAGAATGCCCAAAATATGCTGAGCAGCACCAAGCTGTTTTAGGAATAGACCTCCTTCTGTAATGGAGGATGTGGTGGGAACTGTTCTGGTATTGGTGGCAACTTGAAGACTCCTTTGCAAGTGTGTAATGGACTGCTCAGCACCTGCTGAGCCTTCTGCATTTTCTGTGCATTCACTGAACCATCAGTTAGTCAGAAAAGTTCAGATCCAAAGTAATTATCTGTGTATTACTGATGGAGCACAGAGCAAAGAAAAAAAAATTAACAGGAGTGACTACTGTATAACCTGTTTAACAGTTTTGAGTGCACTAATAAAAAATAAATAGAAGATAATACTGCTTAAATTTATGTAGAAAACCCTAAATAACTTTCCATTGAAGTCACTGGAGTTGTGCTAGTTGGATGAAAGCAATATGCAGCCAATAGGGAAGAGCAAAGACAAATCTGTCTAGGGCATATTTAATACATATTTACAATAAAGCAATTTATGAGAAGGAGTCTCTCTGGATTTTTGTCTTTAATAGAGCATTATGTTTATTGCATGTTTCCTAAAGCATAGTTTGAACTACAAGTCTGCAATTTAAAATTTACGAAAATGGAACATAGCCAAATTGAATGAAAAATATGCGGTACATATCCCCAGTATATACACTAATATCATTATTTCAGTGTTTTTAATGGACAGGGCACAAAACAGGAACAAAATAGAAACAACAATATTTGGGTAACAAAATTAAACATGAAAAATGCCTTAGAACACAGCAAAGGTATGTCCCTCAAGACTAGGCTTGGAGTAAATTTTGATGGTGAATTACAAATGCTTTGCTAGGCAGGTACTGTAATGAAAAAAGTCATGCTCTGAGTGAAGTTCTGAGGCTCATATCAACGACAAATATTCATTGGCTTCGGTGGGGTCAACACTTGAACCCAGAACTCAGTACATGTACTGGTCAGCGGTATCTATTAACTGCAACAGCACAAAGCAGCTGGATTATGTGAAACAAAAGAACTACCTGGGGACACTGGCTCTGTGTCTAAGGGGCAGATGTGGCTATGCCACCGTGCAGATTGACTGACATACAGTGCCTGGCAGTGGCTTCACCTCTGTGGTCATTTATTACAGAAAAGTGGGAATTGCCCCTTGGCTGCCCATGCAACACTCTGAGTGTCCTCCATTGGCAAGTCTCACTGTACCCTAACAGAAGCAGAAGAAGGAGAAGTCCTTCCCACTGCAGCCTTGGTGAAATTGTCACAGCAGCATGGCACAATCTGCTGAAGAATTTCTGCTAAGTTGAACTTCCCCCAGTTCTCACTGAGGGAGTGCTGCAGGATCAAGGCCCTCAGGAGCTATGTAGCACATCTCAGAGTACAAATGATTTTCCACCAACCCATCATTGACAAAACTTTGTGAAAGAGCTGTAGCTGTAACAGAAACGTACATTTGATACTGATTCAAGGAAAGCACTTACCTTATTCTAGTGTAAAACCAATGACAGCAAACAATGAAATACAACACAAGTTAGAAAATGCCTTTCAATGCATGCAGCACTGTGATTAGTCATAAAACCCTGATGAGGTTTAGAGGCAATATAGGACTTTTCGTCTCTTTTGAAAATAAAAATTGAACAAATTATTTCCTCAGATTTCACATCAATGTTTAGATTTTTATTTTCTATAAAATTCAGCATGCACTTTTTGGAAACATAATAGAAATGTCACAGAAGCACAAACCACATCATATTAAATTTGGCATAAATGTTGTGGATATTCAGATAGTTCACCTAATGTTTGAACTACTTATGTTCTTTATTATAAATATGTTGATACTTAATTTAAATGCATTTTTCAAATAATTACTTTTTACTAAAAATACATTTATAGCAGATGAAAATGCTTTTCCACATGAGTACTTTTTGTTAAATCTAAAATAAATAATTTGTATTTTAATGTTCCAAAATAAGGATAAACATTATTTGCACCAAATGCAAAATAAGTTCTCACTGAATCATTTGTGCCAAAAATGTGAGAATATCTTTACAATGAAGAGCATGGAGTGATGGCTATGGAGGGACTAATTCTGTTATCTATCAGTTAACCATAAAATAGTAGGTAGGGACAATATTTCTTGTATTCCGTGCACAATGTAAATTCCTTTGGATCACATAACAAGTATTGGGGTAAAGAAAGCAATATCAGACTCTTAATGTTCAGCTACCTTTCACCAGTACCTTTCACCAGAATTAAGCTAATGAGATGTCTCTAAGGGCCTGCCCTATACACAAAGAAATGGCAGTTCTGTAATGCACATGCAAAGAAGTGTGAGGTGTGTGTGCAGTGGACAGGCTGAGAGCTGTGCTTCCAGAGAAAAACAATGTGCAAATAAAATGCAGAGTTGGACATGGGCTCTTCTTAGGCAGAAGTACAGGGGCACAGAAGAACACTATTTCTTAAGCCTGGAATGAAATACTTTTTTATTCTAAGAAGAGCCACATGGAACACATGAGAGTTGTGCCCACAACTTTCTTTACAGATGGAGAGGAAAAAATGCTGCACTAATGAGGAACAGTCAGCACTAGCTTTAAAAGGGACAGGACAACTTAACAACTTGTATCCTCTCCCCACCACAGGACAGACATCAACTGTTGTTAAGCTGATATTGGGGCAAGATCAATTTAATGTGTAACATTGTCAGCACAGGTATTTGCTTTCACCTATTTAAAAGAGGTGCTCAATTTAAGCACCATTTGCAACTGCATCACAGTCTTAAAAATACTGCTTTTTAATGAGTGATTCAAATAGTTCATTCAAAAGCGGAATGACTTTAAGTAACAAACAAAAGCATCCATCTTTGGACTTTTTTATCACTGCCAGGTATTTTGCATGCACATATAATCTGCAGGTTGATTTTTTTCCCCCAGCAATTATATTGGGAGAAAAAGGAATCAAAGAAATGGCATCCTGAAGACATCTTTGCTGGTGAGAGGATGGTGGCCCTTGACTCAGAAATCAATTGAATTGAACAGTGTCATGACCCTGGCTGTGTGTCAGCTGTAGCAGTATCTGCACTATGACTTGACAGCTAGGCCTGTGACAGAACTGATTTCAAATCTTTGGATTGCTGGGAAGAGTTGGGCCATGAAAGCAGGTATTAACAGATTTGCCCTTAGGGCGAGCACTGTAGGGAGGAGCAGGGACATCCCTTGTTTTGGATGGGAAATAAAATCAAGAAAATCCTTATCTGCTTTACATCCCTACAGATCAGCTCACCCTGCTGGCAGGTGCTTTCCTTGCTTGCCCTCTTACTCCAGCCCAGTCTGCTCAAGTCCAGTCTGCTCAAGGCGAGCATAGCTCACTTGCCCATGGGCTTAGGAAAAGCTGGCACAGCACCTGGGTGTGCACCTGGGGGTGCTGGCAGCCAAGCCAACCCCTTTGTCAGCCCACAGGGTAGTGGAGAAAACAGAAGACGAGATGTGTGGAAAGCCAGGAATTAGTCCCAAACCACACCTCATAGTGTAGGCTGGCTCCTTGCTCTAGCACCTCACAAGATAGAGGCTTGCCTGCTTTATCCATGCGGGTACACAGGTCACAAACATGAAAGCCTAGGACTGAAACCAGGGCCAGTGAGTATAATCTTGATGGTGGCGGAGAGGTGTATGGGGTCTCATCCAGGTGGATGGTGGAGTGCAGGGTTGTAAGAGGGCTGAACACAGACTATGTTGGACATGGACCATCAAGGGGTTCTTAGCCAGGGGTGTTCATGGCCTTCTGAGACAAGACCAGAATTCCAACAGGAATTATTTCCAATTTAGGAGGCACGGGTGTTTCCTAAAGTATCCCATCTTTGGGATGAATAAGCCAGGCAGAAGCCTACTGACCCTCCAAGGGCTCCCTATAGAATTAATGGGAAGAGGTAATTACAGAACCCTGGTGAATGGTTTAAGTTCAGGCTGTGCCTCTCTGCAGCCCTGCCAGAGAGCCCTGGGGTGGCTATTGCCCACAGAGCTCTCCCCTGGCAATCTTGGTGGGAGGGCAGAGCACCCAGAGGACACTGTCTTCTCACCTCTTGCTGGAGGAAAGGGAGCTTGCCTGGGAAAGGGAGCTTGCTCCCCCCCAGGAGCAAGCAAGGCTTCTGTACCCTTCATTGGAAAATAAAGGAATATTAAAAATGAAAGCTAAATCTTATCCCTAGTACTCACAGTGTGAATTCTGGTAGCCCTGATGTGTGAATGATCATCTAGGGAAAGTGCTAACAGACACTGATCCAGGCTCCCTTCTGATACCCTGGAACACTCCATGGAGATGACTGAACGTCTTCATAATTTTACAGGTGAAGAAATTGAGGTGCTGGGGGTAAAGTGACTGGTGTGAGGTGGCCAAGTGAAACAGCAGAGCTACAGGAAAACCCAGATGGGAGTATTTATTCATAAGGAAGTTGCAGGTTACTTGCAGATAGATTTCAGGAGGCCTACATAATAATTGTGATGAATTACAATGTGCAGATAGAACTTAAGCAAAACAGAGGAGTCAAAGGCACCTGCCGGGACTGAGCACATGCCAGCATACAAAGCAGATGCACCATGGCATGTAATTCTGCCCTTCCTGAGAGCAGGATGTCTCATGTTATGTAGTTAGAAGGGACTGGAACTCCACATCTGGCCTTTGGGAAATAAGTTGTCAGGGCACTGTGTTTCACAGGACTTGGTAAGAGAGAAATCAGTCCAGTTTGGTCTGTCTTTCTCTGTGGATTGTACCAGGTGTCAGTTGAACAGAGTGGAAATCCTCTGTCTCTAGCCTGATATTTAGGGGAATTTTCAGAAGAGCCTTAAAACTCTTTAACAGGGCCAAAATAATAGAAGGGAGGAGACATTGTCTGCCCACCTGGTTCCTTCTCTAGGCAAGGTGTGGTTACTTGCTATGGCCATTCTAGTATAACATATCTCACATGACTGGTTGTTACCACTCAACTTGTGTGTCTAGTCTACAGCCTGGCAGATCTCATTCTCAGAGAAGTTCTCCATATTTCAGCCTCAGAATCACTTTTTAAAGATCTGTTCTATTTCTACTTATGGTCCCTAATTCAGTGCTTGGATTGATGGGTAACCTTATGCTTTATTCTTTTTCTTACATGATTTAGTCTGTTTATTTTATTTTTAATTGCAAGGTAGAAAGACATGAATATTTTAGAATGACCAGTTCCCTTTTCCATGGTTTCCTAAACACTGTGAACTTCCTGCAGGCTCATACTCTTCCATATTTTCCTGATGCAGCATCATACAGCCATTGATTAACTAAAATAGGCATCATATCCATCTCTCTCCTCTGTTCCTTCCAGTTTAAGCTTACTGTTATGGAAGCAGAGCCCAGCAAGGTGTGTAAAAGCAGCAGAGCGTGTACAGTTACTCAGTGCTGGGACCAGTTTGGTTTGGGGTTGATATGAGTGCCATGCAAGCTGGTGCTTCTTGGTGGAAAGGAGAACACAGCTAACTAGCAATCAGACAATTCACTTTGCTACTGTTACAAAACATTACTTGCAGTGTCTCTGCTAATTCAGAAACCTCATGGCTATAATTACACAGTCTGGAGGTTATCTAAGCCTAATTTCTTCATTGCTGGTTTTTAAATTGTTCAATAAAAAGAATGTTTGAACCTATCTATGGAGCAGGCTCGCCTCTCTCTGCCAACCACTGCCAGCGATGAGTTCCTGCCCGGGAAGCCACTAGCATTTCACTTCTACCGGAACTAAATTGTTAGAGGAAAAGCAGGTCATCTCTTCGTGATGCAACACAGGAAAAACGGGTTAGCTGCCAGCGAAACCCATCTCAAGAATGGGAGAATCAGGAGGGTGCCGACTTGGTAAAATCTTGACAAGGGGATGAATATAGAGCTCAGATCATAGGAACCTGATATAGTGAACCCTGTTTCTGAACAGTATCCTTCTTACTAAAAAAAGGAAATGAATAAGGCATTAGTTGCTAACACAAATTTTTAAGAGGCACAAAAACATTATTGTGCAATGAACAATACAGAAGAATCTTTTGTATCTTTGAAAGGATATAAATCAGCCTTACATGGCAGCACAGTGTTGTACAGGAATATCCTTTCTTAGATCCCAGCAAAATAATTTTTTAACAGTCATTGCTGCATTACAGGACCACAGAAATACTTGGAGGTGATAAAGCCCCACTTTCCCTCCTGCATTTTTCCACGATGCACAACATATACCCCTGCTGTGCCACTTTGTGGTCATCTTAACCACTGACTGTTGCAGTCAGGGCAGAGCATCAGGAAAGACAGGATTTTAAAGATTTCCCTTTGAGAAAGGATTCCCTGAGCCACAGTGGTTCTTACTGAGCTTAACACTCATGTCATGCTGGAGAAATTTCAGTGCTTTCTGAGGTGGGGTGGGATGAGGTGAAGCTGATACTCACAGGACGACTTCTACGTGGTCCAAAGCCCACTGATCATGACCTGTTCCATTGTGACGGGGCTGCCACCAGCGCAGTAAGACTCCTTTCATTCGTGCCTCCCTGTCACACAAACACAAGAGCCTATGAGAGCTCCAGACTATTGGTATTTTGCCTATCCCTCTCTATCCCCAAACAGTAACTGTCAAATCATTGTTTCTATGTCACTGAACATCGACACATTGTACACGTAATATCTTTAAAAATGCACACAGATAAGGTGGATTTTTCCCTCTTATCTTCAAAACAAGTATTCTTTTTGGTTTTCTTTCAAGTGTATTGATAAACACTAGCCTGGAATTTCTTAATCAGCCTTCCCCTTAAGTCTTCTTTGTTTACCCACCCATCAACGTTTTTTCTTCAACAGTGATGCAAAGATACGTTATTTCTTAGCAGAAATGTAACTTGTGGACTTAGAGGTAATTAACCATGACTGGGTACTCACAAGGGAACATTATAAGACACTCTTTGGGCTTGTATAAAGTCCTTTGGCTGATGCTGTGCAATTACTTGCCATGTAATTCCATTATTTACACTGTATTGTAGGAGCACTGCCTTGTCTACAGTGTTAGGATCACTCAGATTGGTATTGCAACTGTCTGTTTGTGAAATACTTCCAATTTGCAAAACAAACATGATTTTGCTGTAAAACATACAGAGAAAAGGTATTTTCAATATGCAAAAATATTCAAACAGGAACAATAGCATTTCTAGGTTTATAACAGTTACCTTATCAAAACTTGGAGCATTTTCAAGAATTATTATTTTTAACATGCAAAATAAACTGTTCTCACATCTTAAAAACACAACTCCCCTTTCAAAATAATAGTTTACTATGTATAACTTATTGTTGCAGGCAGTAGATCCAATTTTGCAATATATCTGCACAAAACTGGGATGGATAAAAATGCAAACATGTAAATGAGTGTATGAAAATTTTAAAAAGGACAAATAAAGCTTGAATATAATAAAATGCCTAAAATATATATATCATATACTACACGGGTGTTCAAGTAAGAAGAGAAGAGCCTGATTTATATCTGGCCCATTGGCCAATTCATCCTGTTTCTAATCTTGCTTTGGACAACTAAATATAAACCGGTCCTGAAAGCTGTCACTCTGCTAAGAGCCAGTACAGGCTGGTTACATTTGTTTTTCCATGGCCAAAGAGGCTCAACAGATGAAAAAGATACTCCTGTTCATTGCCAGGTGAACATAATTCTATTTGACAACTGAAATGGGAAAATGAGCCTGTAATAACTAAATAGCATCTTTAGTCATAACCATCGTGGAGGCACATACAAACATGGGATTTATCTTATCAGATAAGGCACTGGTCCAGGCAGTCTGGTGTCCAGTCTTTGCCAACAGCTTCGTTGTCAGTGCTGGCTTACATAGACAGTGCTCTGTTGGGCATGATGAAAACATCTGACCTTTTCATCTCCATACTCACTCTCCATCTCCCAAATTGAAGTCACAAAGCATTTTGCCAACCCTAATATTTTCTGCCAGCCACATTCAATTGCATGGCACAGCCAGGTTGGTCCATCCTAATCAATACTGGCCCACATGGCTGCACATACATGTGAAGAGTTTCCTGTCTCATGAATTGTTAAAAGAGCTGTTTAGTCTCAAGCTATTACCTTGCTCGGGTGAGATCCAGAGGCTTTGTCACAGCTTGTCTTATTTGACATCCATTAAAATAGAGCGAATCTCCATGGGCATAGGGTGCCAGCTGTCCACATCCATTCCCTATCACTCCCCCCTGAATGGTTTCCCAGTTTATTTCAGTTACTCTTTCGGATTCAAAATTATCTTTAATATAACTTGGCAGATCTTGGCTAAAAACAGAGCAGTCATCACCTAAAAATGACACAGTGAAGTTGTAAAATGCACAAAAATGAAAAGAATGGAGATTACAGGTCATGGTAATTCTACTCAAGGTTGTGGCTCAATATACAGCCTAAATATATTTCAGCAGATCCATTAATAATGTGCACATTGATATACAGCAGTCATTTTACAGAATTGAGGCTGTGAGTCGTATTTTTTACAGCACTATAACTGCTGTAAGAAAACAGTTTCTCCTGTTTTGCATTGATGCCAATAGGAGAAACCTCAAATTGCTGTTTGAAGACAAATATGTCAAACAACTTGGAAGGGATCTGATCTTATAAAGTTATGAGGCTCTCCTGGAAGACATTAAACACTGGCTCCACTCCCACAAAGCACTTAGAATTTACCAAGGGCACTCAGGTACCATTAGGCATGTGCTTAGCTGCATTGAGGGTTTAGAGCAGAACACTCTGTCCTGATGGGGCACAGAATCCCTTACAGATGCCAGTCACCAACACCTGGATCCCATTTGCGCATCCTCTGGGATGCACCCTTGGAAGGAGTACAGGGGTGGAAGCCAATTCTGGGTAATCAAGTAGCCATTTTCAGCTTTCAATAAAGGCTGGATGGACTTTACATACAGTGCCAGACGGAGGAGACTGCTGACTCAATCCAGAAGTAAGGAGAGGGAAAAGCTGTTTTTTGCAGCTCTGACAAATTATTAATTTTGAATTTATTACTCAGACATTCCAGTGATGAATTTGGACATGATACACCACTTTGTCTTGTTGTTTAATTTTGAGCTAGATTAGACTGTAGTAGATGTACTACAGAGAAATTGAAGAAATGGAACCTTGGTATCCTTCATCACAGATGCAAATGGCTCCCGTCGTGCAATACCCGCGACCACTGCAGAGCTTTGGGCACGCTTCCCCGATGTACACGTGATCAATTGCCCAGCTCTGCTTCTCTAGTTCTTCTCCCTTCTGAATCCACCTGAACTGAGTTGCACTGCAAATATCAAAATCCAAACACTGTATTACCATGTCTAGCAATTAAACACATCTGTACAGTGACATTCTAACACACCAGCAGCAAATGTAACCAAAAATGTCATGTGAGGGGGCTGTGACTTCAATAACCAGAAAGACCCACTCTGGCATATCACTGGCAGGAGTGATTTCTATTAAAAAGCTTCCTGAAGAACATTAGTTATGTATCAGATCTAAATCCCACAATAAGGAATCATTTTTAATTCCCCAGTTGTTCCTAGTAAACCGTGCCAGCAAGACAGCTGTCACTTTACAGTTCCACAGTGAGCTGACCTTTCAGTAACCTACCTGGATGAGACATGGTCAGGCAGCTGGATAGTTATTCTTCTCCACATGGAGCTGTTGACAGAGTTATAGATGGTAGCTTCGTGGAATTGAAATGGGGAGCAGCCAATGCTATTAGATGAGGAAGGAAGACAGTGTGTCTGGACGAGCTGCCATGAGTCTGTCCTGCAGGATGCAAAAAAAAAAAAAAAAAGAAAAAGGTTTTACAACAACTGAAAAAATAATGAAAGGAAAACAGGTGATTTTTAAGGGTCATGACATTGCCTATCTTACTAAACAAACAAAAGAGATTGTCAGCAATAGTTTCCATGCTCTGGAGCCACAAATAAGCAAGAGGTGAGAGGCCAAAGCCAGGGAGGAGGTTCAGCACCAGGTTTGAGGTGTTGTGGAACCCTTGGGCGTGGTACTCCCAGCAGTATGGTACATACAGCTGCTCTGGGCTGCATGACTGAAGGATTTATTTAGGAAACTGCGCCTTAGCCTCTCACAGTGTTCATAAGAGTCCCAACAGAATTTGCTACATTTTCACCCACAGTCATCTGAGCACATAATATACCTTCATTTTTACAAATTATAGTGTGCTGCTATTCTACAACACAAGAGGCAGTGTTATTGTTTGCTAAAGACCAATTTGGAGTTAAGTAATTCCCACTTCATTACAGCTTGGTCCTCTGTCCTACTAAAACAACAGTTTCCTGCAAATGTGGTTTCCTGCGAACACATTTTTAACAGGAACATGCTCATGACTGTAACTGCAAGCTCAATGCCATGAATCTGTCAACATCTGGGATAAATTATAAAGAGAATTTATGGGAGTTATGTAGACAAATCCCAGTGCTTGCACACGGGTTTTGTTCAGATTCTGTTGCAACATGAATAGGAAAGTAATTGCTTTAATAAATAAAAGCTCTCTAGGTTTTTAATATCATACTATCTTTTTTTTTCAGGTCTGTGTATTCTGCTGTCATTTACCTGGCATCCTTTGTATACTCCAGCATCACTGAGTGGAGGTCCCCACAAGAATTTGCCTCACAGCCAACCACGATCTAGAACACAAATAAAATCAACTGCTGTAACAAGTCAGGTAGACATTTGAAGTGATATATAATCAAGTTATGTTCTCCGTTTTTTTTTTTCCCTTTATGGGGTGTATAAGAGATTGTCAACTTAAAATGTGGGCAAAATCCATCAAAGGTTGATGGAAAACAAAAGACACAGTATTTCACATACTGCTCTTAAAAATTTTTACTTCCTTGCTACTGTTATTTCCTAATAAAATCCTAACACTTCATTTGTAAAGTCCAAATTAAATATCTAAACAAACTTTTTTTCTGAAATAAAAAGATGTGGTAGTTCCTTGGCATTTCCAGATGTGAAGCACCTATGAAATTTAAAATTAATAATGATAAACATGTGGACATAAACTTTAAATCAGTCCAATTTAGGAACAGAATTATTCTGAATATTTAAAACAATTGACATTTTTGTTCCGTATTACAGTAGAAAGATTACAATAGCCAGTGTACATTCTTGATTAGATAATAAGATGCTAAATTTCAAAACCAAACGGAAGCTATGCTAGAGCTGAGTTCTTAGTTTAGAAATAAAATCTTTGCTGTGAGTGGTGAAGAAAAAGAGGGAGAGAATCTGGAGAGAAAAGCTTTGCAATAAGAGTTTAGTAATATGAACTATTAAATGCTGAAGGGTTATCATACTTTAGGCCTTAAAAGAGAAGAAAAAGGTGATAGGCTGGGTAAAATAAGCATTTGGGGGCAGGTATTGACATTCAGTAGTAAAAGCCCTATGAGACTCCTGTTTTATGTTTCTTTGAAGGTGGCAGGCTGAGTGGGGGAAGCAGTGCTTTAGGAATTATATTAGACAGTCGATATAAAATAGGCAGTGATGTTGAGAAAAGGTGAAAATATTGATCAGTGGAAGATGGAAAATTCTGGAACTATCTTGTCAGACAGAACAGCAAGAAAAAAACCACAGTAAGAAAATGGATTAGTATTTTGATAACCCTACTTTCATGTTAATTCCTGGTATATTTGAGACAGGTTACTTGGGGAATGGCCAAGAACATTTCTGGGAAACAACTACTTCATGTCATTGGCCCTGTGCAGAATTCTATCTTAAACCAAAGTAAAATACTCAGAAATTTTTCTCTGATTGTTTAGGTCATTTGTCATGACACAAGGCAGTAGAAAGGGTACTTCTACTTGAACACACTTGCATTTTCCATATGACACTCTTCTCCAGCCTCCTTCTCCCTTGACTTTTCTGTTTCTTCACAAATTAGGGGAAAGTAGCTTATTCTGCATAGCATCTATCCTTATGTTAGAAAATAATTTCTACTGTATCTAATGATCCAATAATTTCAGGAAAAAGGTATTAGACTTCCCATCCCTCTGACTAACCCCAAAAGCATGCCAACAGTCAGAATATTTTGACATTTTATATTCATGCAGCCCTTCTGGTTCTCATTACCTATGCTTCATACTTTTCTTTAATTTCTAGTAAAAAGCTGCTATTAATTATTCATCCAATTGAGCATCCTAGTTGGAAAAAGAGTAATTTCTGGAGACATATTAGATGAATTTTCATTGTGTTCTTTACTTTGGAGAGAGAGAACATTTCTTACTTTAAACTGCATCATGTATCCTGGCTGTATAATGAGCTCCCTGGAGGACAGGATGTTGTGTGTTTTATCCTTTTTCTTATTTGGCCAGTAGAGATGGAATGATGGATTTCCACAGAACCCTGCAGTTCTGACTGCATTAGGGTAAAAGCTCCAGTTTTCTTCATGAGAGGTGCCTTCTATTAAGATGAGTTAAATACAATTACTGCATTGTCTTGGTAAACATCAAGGCTTAGTAATGAATCCACAGAATCACTAGACAGAGTACTTTAGTGATATAGACACTACATTTATGCTATCTGTAATGACACACAGTAAGCTACTAACAGATATAATAAAGATATTCAGCTCCAGAGAGGTAATTAAAATGCTTAAGTAATGCTACTTTAAAAAAAATATGATGAAACAAAAGTATAACACCAGGAATTTAAATGAAATGAGTTGGACTGAAATAAAATCTTTTGTGTGTGTATATATATGTGCACACATACATATCTGAATTTAAATGTATATATATGTGTGTATATATATATACATACTCCTATTAATAGCATGAAGAATAGCATATAAACAGCATTAGTCTACAAAAAGAAAAATTTGCAGAGTTAAAATAAATGAGTCTGCTTGCAAGCTCACAGGGCTGAGGTGAGATAAGAACAGATAATGCCAGACAACAGATGAGCTGTGGCAGCCTGTTTTACCGTCATCAAAGGTATCCACCAGCTGGCTGGGGTTGATCTCTGCTCCCCCGATCAGGATGTTATCCAGAGCCCACTGCGCCCGGTCAGGGCCGGGCACCACGAGCCCATTGCTGATGGCGAAAGGCTGCCACCAGCGCAGGCGGGTGGTGTTGGTCAGGGCGTGCTCCGGCAGGAGGATGTAGTCATGTCTCACTGAGATGTACTTTTGGTAATCCATCTCATGGAGCAAAGTCCAGGATATCCCTAGAATGAAAATATGCAGGTTTAGTAATAAAAACAAAGCATATGGTAGAATCTTCTAAAGGATTAAAGTAAGATAATAGGAAATAAATAGTAATAGCTGTGGTCTTCTGATAGAGCTTAACTTCTAAGCACAGCTGGCAACTATTACTGCAAGAGTAACCTTGTAATTGTGAAAAAGAATCAACTTTGGGGAAGCCACTGATGACTGAAATAAGGCAGAAGGATTATTGAAAACTCCTGAGCAATAGATGGAAATTTTAGATGGGGAAAAAACTTTACATGGACAAAAATAACTTTATAGTTAAGAATTAGCTTTTTATTTTGGATCTCTGGAAACTTCTCAGATACTCATGGTGCATGGATACAGAACCAGACTGTAGCTTAGCTGTGACTTCAATGAGTACTTGCCTCCATCAATGGAATAATCTAGCAGCACTCCCTCCTTTCTGCAAGTTGGTCTGTGGCATGTTGTCATGTTGTTTTCACTTCCAATTCTCCCCCAGTACTGTAGAAACCTAAGAGTAAATGTATATGATCACATCTGTGGAAGGTCTGCACAAATAGAGATTTGCTGTTAACAGACATGCTGAAATTGTTCCAAATGCCAGTATTTTTAAGCAAGGAACATCAATGCAGTACAAGTACTACAAAGGTTTCCAAAAACATTGCTTAGTAATTCTCATGGGAACCTCATGGAATTCTGCTAAGAACTGCCCCTTGGGAGGGACTTACCCATTGCAAATGTTCCAGCTGGGGACAGACTGGATGGGAACTGCTTTGCTTAGAGTTCCCCGAGAGTCCTGGTGGAATGGGAGCTCACCATATGTTAAGGTGCCCTTATATCAATGAAGGACATAAAAGAAGTTGATAAACTGAGGCAAGGTCAGTGGAAGACACTGGAATGATTGGGGCCAGAGCACAGCCAGTTGTCATACATTGAAAAGCCAGGAAATTACAAATGGATTTAACATGGGAAAAAAAAAGAAAAAAAAAATCACTCTGAGAGTAACTGAACACTGGAACAAACTGTCCACACAGACTGTAGGATCTTTGTTCTTGGAGGTTTTTAAAGATCCAGTGGGTCAAAATCCTGGGCAAAATGATCTGAATTCAGTGTTACCTGGCTTTGAGCATGAGGTTGGACTAGAGACTCCCTAAGGCCCCTTCCTTCCTGTGATTCAGCGGACTTGCAGAATTTCAGAAGTCAGAGTGCGTGGCTTCATTAAAGCCACATGGTCAAGAGAAATGGTGCTGAAGTTGTCTACATCAAGTCCTTAGCTTGTCTAAACTGACAAGAGTTCCATTGCTTTCCTGGTAAGTCATCCTTTTCAACAGTATAGAAGTGGAATGGGTCTCATATGAGCACCCAAATGAGGACAACCAGCAGAGGTTCTGCTCTGAACTCATGAGAGACACAGCTGGTGCCTCCAGGAGTGTCCAGGATGTCCCAGAGACTGATGTCTTGCCTCTTTGCAGGACAGAAGTTGCTGATTCCAGGACATTTCTGAACAAAGGGACCTGCTGCTTCACCTGGACATGTCAGATGCTTTCCACTGTGCTAGGGTGAGCCTTGCTCTCTGTGACTCATCTGAAAGAATCAGCACCTGGAGAATCATAATCTCATTAGTGTCTGCCTCGGGGAGTGCTATTCTTGTGGTGGTCTAGGAATTCCCTGAACTACGAGCCATGCTGTCTGCTACTTTGCCAGCGTGGGACAGTTCCCTGTGACAATGACATGGAAACATGACCTACTTTGCCCCCCGCAGGTCCAGATCTTGAGTGACAGCCTGCCTCACAGTTGCACCTCCAAAATACAGGGTTGTGTCTTCTGCGAGAATTCCACACTCAGTACAGGTATTTCCACCTTCCAAGGACATCCATAAATCTGGTTTAATTTCTTCATTGTCAAAGCGCTCTTTCAGGAAAGTCTGTAAGTAAAGTATTTAACATAAAGCACAGGTAAGTATGATTTTAAGTCTTTTTGATAACCTCAGCTGGAACTGACGTAAACATATTTGAAGGGCTCATGAACGCTGTAAATTTTTCTCGGGGTGACTGAACATAATCACTTTTGGCTGAATGTTTGGCCACTTGAACCAAATGGGCTAAATGTAAAAATATATTAGGGCTGGATTTTAACATACTTGGGAGGTAATCCAGCAAGTTAAAACTGGCATGTGCAAGTGAATGGCCATTTTGGGTTTGTGTGGCAAGGTTTTTATGGCAGAGGGCAACAGGGGGGACTCCTATATGCATGGGAGAAAAAATATTCTGTATTTTTCCCCAGCAAAACCAGCAATCCTGCCATTAAGGAGATAGCAGTAAAACTCCCCTAAAATCGCTGCCATTTTATCCAAAGTGTCCTTAATGTGCTGGATACATTACTAATTAAAAATTGCAAACAGACAATGATATTTGTTCATGTAATTAGTATTACAAATGAAAAACAGAAGGTTATAATAATTCAAGTGATAATTGAGAAATTAGTCTGTTATTTTTAACTTTTAAATTAGCAGTGTCCAACTAGAGTCCACTCGCTTGTTTTTGGGTAACATGAGTAACAGCCAAGTGAATTAATTTTCTTATTTTATGCTATTTTCATTTATTCCCTACTGCAGTAAGCTCTTTCACAATAAAGAGAATCTTTCTGTCTTGACCACATATAACCATATGTGCAAGGGTGATCTACATTTCCTATAATGATGACTGAAAGATGAACAGTGAACTTTATCACAGCTTTTTCAGGCGAAGTGTTATTTGCAAAGCAACAAATCCATTCTTGAATAATGTGGTAATAGTTTTGTTAAAAATAGATGAAAGGGCTGAAAATGGATTTGACTGTCTTCAGGCTGACAGGAATCAAAGCTAAATTTCCAGTGGGATCAATCTCTCCTCCCTCTCATTCTCATACAAACACATGCCAAAATTAATTCTTTAAAACATGCAGTAAAATTACCTTCAGTGTCTGGGTCAGGTAGCAGTTTGGACCCGAATACCCAGGATCACAGATACATTGCTCATTCAGGCAGTCTCCGTGACCTCTACAGTTTTCCAGGCAACCAGGGCCCAGATAGAAATTGTCAATGGCCCACTGCATATCTGAGTATTTCTGGTAGAACCGAAACCTCACAGGACTAGATATAAAGGAATGAAGAAAACCAGACATATGCATGAGACAACTCTGCTCAGCTGAAAAAAGGTGATTAAACACAATATGCTCATGACTGTACTACTGTCCAAATTTCTACAAGTAGTGGAAGTATCTATTGAAATTGATTTTTTACAGATCCACAATGTAATGAACATGAACATGGCTATTCTGCAGTTTCCTTGAAAGAAAATGAATAGGCAGATATATCCCCTGTTGTGTTTCTAGGAAGGTACTCAATTCAAGAAAAAATGAGCAAGTTCATACTTACTTGCCCACAAGGCTTTCAGGCAGTGAGTAAGTTACTCTTTTCCATCCTTTTGTAGGAAAGAAGACAGATGGCTGTGACACACTCCCAGAACATTTTGGATCAGCTGGTAAGCACTGAGGTACTAAGTAACTCCAGCTAACGCCAAAGTCAGTGGAATACTGCACATGGACCTGATTTTGTGCAAGTTTTTCTGAGGTTTTACATCCAACAGAAACCTAACAGAGAAGAGAGCATCAGTAATTAAGAATTAATTGTGGTCGTGGAGTTTACAAAAGTGTTTGAATCTCAAAAGTGACTGCAGAATTTTGCTTGAAATGATGGCAGTAACAGTGCCTGCATGGTACCAGTCATCTACAGATCTCTTTGATACTCCCAAGACTGAGAATAGACACCATATTGTGAATTTCATTTTCTTCTATATAGCCCGCATTTCTGGATTTCCAGATTTTGACATTTGTGCCCTCTACGCCAGAACCACATAGCAAATAAAGTTAATCTCTTCTCCCACACAACTTATGATTTGGATATTTCAGAGAAGGCCACAGATTAGGCAGACCATCTTTATGGATGGATGTGCAAAGGGCTCTTGCAACTTCCATACGTTGCTGGGTTATTCCCTCAATTTAGGTAAAGGGGTGTGAAGGCCAGTTTGGGTGCAGGTTTGATGTGAATGCGTGACAACACAGGACAAATGTGAACCACTGTGGCGCTGCTTTTCCCTCCCCAAACAGCTCTAACAAAATAGGCACCTGGTAGATGTGTAATATCCTTATTACACGATGTCCATAGAACTGCAGTGCTGAAAGAGAAGAATGTGTCTCCTTTGAGAACAGCCTGTGGTATTAAAGCTGACCAACAGAGAATAAGTAAGGAAAATGAGGATGGCCTAATAACAACACTTTTCCCTGCAGGGAATGGCTCCTGTGTAAACCTTTACATTATCCTACATCCTAAAAGATCTACTTAGACCTGGAACAAAATGTGGTTTTGAATAATTATATTGCAGACAGATTTTACCTTGAATTGCATAATCCAGCCTTCTGTAGGAGTCAGGTCGTGGGTGACTGCATAGACCTCTCTGCCGTCATGGCTCCCACAGATCATGACACCATCAGGAGAATCACAAAATCTCTCAATTGAGCAATCATCATGGAATAACCAGTGTTCATTGACTTGAAAATAAATGGCAATGTCAGTAATATACAATAACAATATAAATTAAATGGGGAGTGGTGTTAACCACAAAAGATGATTCATGGCTTTATTTTTCAGCCTACACGAGAATTATTTAGTATTGCTCCTGAGAATGTCAGTACCCCATCTTTTCCATGTAAATATGTACTGCATTTATCACATTTATTGCTGAAAGCACCTCTTACTACTCTCTTACATCAGCATTACAGCATTATTTTTTAATGTTCAAGAAGTAAGGATCTGAGACTTACTTAAAACATGAACTTCTGTTGCACTGAACATTTTGGGAGAGCCTTTTAGTGGGTGTTGCCTACATGTCTGCACAAAGTGTACCCCAGCGCTGCTAGCTGTTAAAGCTTGTAAACTTACAGAAATGCATCTTCCACAAAATTTAGTTGTAAGCTTAAACTAACTTCCCTAAAGAAAATTGTCAAAAGTTAGGAAGTAGGGAACAGATACTCAGGATAAGAAATATGCTTAGAATAACCTGGCACTTTTAAATTACTTATCTTTGAAAACAAATTAATCTTCTAAGTAACTTCATGCAGTAAAAAAATCTGCATTACATCTTCTCATTTCACTTTTTTTTTTGTGAATGAAAAAGCAAAACACAAGACCTCTATGGCAATGGGATTCTCTGTGATTACCATCACAGTGAGAGAAATATTCAGAGGCTCGGCAAGATCTGCAAATTGCTGCACTGGCTTCCTGCCCTTTACTTCAGATCCAGGTGGAAGCTTTACCTGTGGTTTTGTCCTCCATGAACATGTCGAAGGCGATCCTGCCAGTGGGCCCCGCGTCAGCCGGGGAGCGCTCGTGTTGCGGCAGGGGAGCGCTGCTGAAGGTGTCAAGCATCACCGTCCTCTGGTCGGCTGAGCCCGAGATCAGCACGTTGTCGATAGCCCAGTCGTTCTGGTCCAGCCCATCATGCTTAGGCTGCCACCAGCGGAAGCGTGTCCCGATAGTTTTGGCGTCATAGGGAAGGAGGATGTTCACAAAGCTGGAATAAAAGGTGGAAATTAGTTGTGGGAAAGAGGCAGGAGGAGGACACTTTGCAATGCTCTGTGCTGGGTGCTTTGATCAGGTCCATTCCCGATGTTTCTAGAATATATGGAAGTTGGGGAAGAAGAAAAAGACTGGTCTGGCCTATGTTCCTCAAGGAGATATTGTTGAAACAAAAATCCTTCTGATCACTCCCAGTGTCATCCCTGGGACAGGGGCTCAGAGAGAGGTGGGAAGGATCAGCATCCAGACCGTGGCATGGTTTGAACAATCTCACTTGCTCCAGCTGTCCTTATGGGACTAAATGCAGTGGTCTGGACTAGCAGGGTATAGCCATAAGATCCTAATTAGGGAAGTGTTAAGAAGGAGAATTTTTAAGTAAAATTAAGATGACTTTTTTCAACCTGGAGCCATACAGCAGATAGCAATGTTCCAGTACAATTTTATCTGTTCCGTTACAACAGTAGATGATAGTACACTGAAATCTCACATCCAGTTAAAGTGCTAGCAATTTCTTAGTGTGTTTGAATAAAATGACAAATAATGGGTCCCCAACATCCCCATTTTCTGAGTCTTTTAAATTAGTCAGTGAGGAAAAGGTCAGCTCACATATATGCATGATTTGAATCTCACAAACATCTGAAAGTGGGTTTGAGTGCATCCATCCTTTTATGGATAACTGCAGAAATGCGGTTTCTCCTCTACACAGCATTTCATAATTAACTTATGACAATCAGTGATTTTATGCTCTCGCCAGTAAGGAACTAGATTGCAAATGTAAGCAACTTAAAAAACAGGACGGACATCACTACAGTAGCTAGTAATTTGTCTTCATGCAACCATTTACAAATCTACTGGACTGCTACAGGTTCCTAGCTGTTCTTGTATTTCTGGCCTAGCAGCTGCACAAATGCTGATGCTCAAGTACACCACAATGGCACCAAAGCCATTTATAAATGCTTGTAGGACCGTATGAGCCGAACTCATTAGGATTTGATATCAAAACCACAGCAATAATATGTTCCACAGGTTCCTGTGAAACATTCAAGACCACCTTACTTTAGTAGAGAAAGTTACACAGGCAGAAAGAAAAGTATCTACAAACCCAGGCTTGCTGAATTGATCATAGAAAATTTCCATTAGGAGGCTCCAGGTGATTCCACCATTCACAGAATACTCCAGCAGCACTCCTTGGTTGCGGTTATTAGGGGTTATCAGACATCCGTACATGAAATAAAACTGGATGAATTCTGCACTGGTGAGGTTCAAATCCACTGTAACTAACATACGGCTGCAGCCCTTAAAAACAATGAAAAAATATGTTGTCTGGTGTTGTCTGGCAAAATTTATGTTCATAAAAGTGTTAGACTATGCAGTCACTATTAATGTAGTTTCATGCAGCAAAAAATTTAAAATTGTACAAAATTTTATTAATTATTTCAAAGGTGAAGTTGCAACAGAATAACATACATATTTTTTTCCCTGAAGACGTAATTTCAGTCACGTTTCAAAAATTCCTGTTGTGTATTTTTATATATTGTTACTTGTACCTTCAGTTTTATGACATTCATATAGTCACCTTTCTTCTGAATACAAGAATTGCAGAAATCCATGCCTCCATTGTAAATCACAATGTCTTCCATGCAGAATTAATGAATCACTGCTTATATGCTAATGGTTCAAGTTATGCAAACCATGAAATGGCAAAGCAATTTTAATATGTGTGTTTTCCACAATACCTTATATATTTCACATTGCTTAATCTATTAGTTGGTGTCTACTTAGTCCTACTGGAATGAACTGGAAATGTAATGCTTCTATTAGTTTATTTTAGAAAACTTTAGTCAGTTTGAACCTAGTTATAAACTTGACAGAAGAGGTCTACAAGCATATATTTCACATGTTTCTAAAATACTGTTTTAGCACTTATATAATCCTGAGGTTATCTGTTAGCAAACTACAGTTCAGCAGCAGTCTGGGTTTTATTACCTACACATGTAGATAACCTAGGAAATTTTACTGTGAGCTTACTCTGAAAACACCCACCTGTGAGACATATGAAGGATGAGGCTACGCATGGATGCAATGTGCTCTAGGATGGCCCTGCTCGAGCAGGGAGGTTGGACCAGACGACCCACCGTGGCCCCTTCCAACCCAACCCATTCTGTATTTCTGTGACTCAGTATTGCCGAAGACCATGTGCAAGTTGTACAAGTGCAAATAGCTAGTTATTAATTTACCTCTGTGGTCTGATTAGAAGCCACGCCAAACTCCAGTCTGGAAGTTTTAAGTGCTATGAAGAGGCTATTAGGAGGGAAATTGAATGTCTACATACTTATACTGTGCTTTAACCTGTCAGCTCCACTTTCTAAGACACCTCTATGGCTCCTTTCAGGAGCCACACACACTGTATCTCATTTTCCTGGCTGCAGCACAGCAAGGAACTCTAGCTTTCCTAGAGTGTTTCTGGCTGACCCTAGTCTGTAGAACCTGTTTGACTTCAACCTTCAGCCAGGCAAAGGATTTAATGTTTTAAAATATTTTATGTGTCTGATATGTTATGCTGTTATTTTTTTAATGCCTTGCTATTTAACTTTTCAATCAGTCCCATTTCTACTGTGAAATGGAGTGAGCTGGTCCCTGTGCTGGACACACACCCCGCTGAAGTGAAGAGCCATCCCAGAGGCGACAGCCCCGCAGACCGTGCTCAATTTGCCTCCGTTCACCGTCAGCCAGTTCTGGTTTGATGGGGAGCGGTTGAAGTTGTCTTTCAGCTGTGTCGGAAGGGGAGTCTCTGGCTCATCACAGTACAGCCCACCCCAGTGCTCGTCGCAGCTGCAGAGCAAAAGAAATGCACAAATCAGTTGGCACAGGCTCTGCATGGAGGTTTAATCAGTGCCATGTTATTAAGGTACCATCTCATTCTGCACAGAGATATCATTTACTAGTGCACAACTGGTATGTGAGGGTTTCAAACATCTGGCGTGTTTTGTAGTTAATATGAAACAAAAATTAGGAAGGCTTAGTATTATGTATCATTCAAGCTTCTAATATAGAGTATACTCCCAAACACAGCAAAATCAGTAAAATACATTGTGCTTGGATAGACAAACCAAGAGAATGTGCCAATCCTAAAAATGTCCTGCTAGTGTTTAAGTTTCTGTAAAATTTTGGTAGATGGGTACTTTCTTGTCTTTATATAGTGCTCTCTTTTTTCTCCTCTAAAAATGTTATTATAGTGTGTCAAAGACTGGATAACAGCTTGGAAATGTGTTCTGCTGCTATGAGATTTCACCAGGGATATTGTGTCTTGGTACTTCAGTGTTGTCAGGATAGAGGAGAACACAATAATATGTCTATTCTGCAGTGAAATATTTCTAACAAATACAGTCACAGTGCAATTATACAACCATTCTCCCATTTCTGTTGCCATTTGTGGCTGGAAAAAAGCAATACATCCATCTGGAAGGTATTTCTCTGTTGCCAAGACAGGCAAATCTGGGGGTTGTTGTTTGCTAGCTTTGCAGGACTCTGTGTGGATTGTTATGCAAACAATTTGACGATCAAGCCAATCTGCCTCCCCTGGCAAACCCTACCATGGAGCAGAGGCATCAGACCATTAAGATAACACCACTCAAAAGGCAAAATCTGGCCTTGTGAAGAACTGGCATATATCCTGGTTAGTGGATAGGTCCCACCTCCAGCCCAGTTTCTCTGCACCCAGCACCAGGCTGAGAGCACAGGGACATGGTGTGAAATCCCCTGGGAATAACATATTCTGGGAAGCTCCAGGACCCTAGAGGGATGTGCAAACTCAAGGGGTACCTTCTCCCTACCTGGTGGGAGGGGAATCAAGATGCAGCAGGGGCAAGAGCAGAGTTGATGCATTGCCACAGAGGAAAGGACTGTCTGCTTGGCTATAGAACATGAACAGGCAGAGGTCTGGCAGATCCAACCCCTGCACTTACCTTCCACTTGTTACTTCTATTCCCAAGTGGTCCCAGTGCCCTGCTAAGTTTTAACAGCAAAATCCACCTTCCTTTGTAGAATCGTATCACAGTTTTTCCTGCAAGTTTGTCAAAATGACAGAGGAGGAGTGAAATGCTACAGCCCCGAGCAGGACAGGGAACAGATGGCACTTACACACAGTTGTCCTGCGTGCACTTCCCGTGGCCACTGCACATGTCTATGCAGCCATCCCCAATGTAGACGTTATCGATGGCCCATGTTTGCTGCTTGTCGAAAGGAGCAGGCTGGTGCCAGCGGAAACGAGTTGCTTGAGACCTGGGGAGAGAAAGTAAAACAGAATGGTGTTATTTTCTAGCTAAGGCAATCTTTATTTTGACTGAAAGGAAGTGTTAGTCTCGAGGCCAGGCTGCTCTTGGAAGATTTGTTTGATACCAGCCTGCCCCAGGGCTGGTTTCTGACAATGACAACATCCCTCCAAGAACAGGGTGCCCACATTTGGAGAAGAGGACAAAGCACAGGTGCTAGGTATCATGCTGAGAGTGTGGGAGGTAGGACATGGATCAGCAGTGAAAGCAAAACAAGTGGGCCATGGTTGATGCAGTGGAGAGGAGGGTAGGAAGAAGGTGGTACTCCCAATTGGAAGCTCAGGCCAGTCATGACCATGTCCCAGCACAGATGCAAACTTGAGGGATAGCTAGGAGCTGAATCAAGCCAGAGTAACCCCAATCCTCCAAGTTTCACCCTGAGCTGGTCAACAAGTTCAAGTCAACAAATTAACCAGACTTTTTCTCTATGAATCCTCCCAACAACACTTAGGTAAGGGCAGCTCTAGCGAGTGGGTTGGGGACAGGCGAGAAGGCCCATGTAGGCCTTGCAGCATGACCCCAGCTTTGGAGTTTCTTCCCTCCCCTCCACCCAGGGCTTGGCTGGAAATCCTAAGAAATTATCTGTGGTGTGATCCTGGCTCTACTCAGCAAATTATTTTCATTTTGTTGATTGAAATGGGCTTAGCTCTCTATATGTGAATTAAGTGTCTCAGCTCCCAAGATAAATGATGAAAATCTAGCCAAAACAGTCAGGGGACACCAAATAGCTATTTAGCTGATGCAGGTGTAGACTGTGAGTCAAGAGCTGTGAGTATATGAATTTCTATTAACTGTGAATTCAAGGTAATCCCTATTTTGCTGTACAGCACTAGATGGCACCATTGAACTTTTTGTAGTCTGTTTTCTTTTGAAACTCAGAGAAATCACAATTATTATAAACACCAAAACAAATGAACAGCAAAACCCCCCAAAACTATTCAGTGTAAAAACGGACCTTATATGATAAATTCATTATCATCCCATCAATTATTTCTTTATGAAAATGCTGCATGAGCTGAATAACATGTTTATTTAAAGAGAAATCTACTGCTCTGAGCTCAGCTCAGCTGCTCACCAAACAGCATTTAAAAAAGAAATGTAAAAATTGCGAAGAAGTCCTTTCCTAATAAAGACAAGCACTTATATCTTACACTGCCTGCTTTGACTGGGCGCTTCACTAACAATTTATGGAGCTGATGCTCCTGTGAGAAGCTTTGTATTTGCATTCGCATTTTAAAATCAGCTCTAAGTAAAACTAAGTGTTCATTGCCTTCTAGAGGCCAGAGGTGAGGTAGCACTCTGGAGAGCAGGAGCCCTAACAGACTACACAGTCATGGGTGGTGAGCACTAGGCCAAGCTATTGACTGCATAGCCTGCATGTCCCTGAAACACACAGGCACAAACAATTGGAGACACATACCCACTATTACACAGCTTGAAATAATAAAGCAGCATAAAAATTATATTGCATCTAGGCTAAAAGGCCTATTAACTTCACTGTTCTTATCCTAAAGCTTAACATCTCCCTTGCTTATGAGATAAGGTTGTAATAACCTCTCTCATGCAATGCCTATCTTAATAACTTTGGGAAATGGTATTACCTGAGCCAAAAAATGCTATTATGGGATTGGACAGAAGTGCAATTTTTGCCTCAGTAGGGCATCAGACTTCTTGTGACATACACTGCTCAAAAAGCTCTTCAGTCTTAAAATCACAGTTATTTATAAACCTGAGTTTATCTCAGGTGGTAGCTTCCTTTCAGGTCCAAATTCGATTGGTTTGGAACATCAATCCCAGCCCTGATTTATCCCATTCAACCCCAGAAAGACTATTCAGAACACAAATTTACAGTCTTTATACAAGAACTGTTGGAGTAATGGATTTTTACAGACAATACGTAGCGAAGCTGCACAAAAGAGGAAGCACAGAAGATTAATGCCGGGAACAACTCCTAAAAAAGGTGCTATTTCTTGATGTAACTGCACCGAAGATAGGGGAGAGTCCAGATGTCCCAAATGATTAGTAATAGAACATGGACTTTTCCACTACTAATGTCAAAATGTGTAGCAACTTAATATGTACTTTCAGTACAATTGCTAAAAAATAAAGGTCTCTGTTTCCAAACTTATATGTGCCTTAGGTGACATCTTTCCCGGCAACTTTCTCGAGGCTCTGCCTGTGCTTTGATACTTCTGAGCCTGCAGTTAGCTCAGCCTACGTCTGTGTGAGGAGACTGGGCTCAGAAGGAGGGGCAAAGCTGGGGCCTCAAACATGGCTGAGAGCCTGACGCCCTTGCTACCTGTGTTTGCAATTTTTATAGAACAGAGCTTCATTTACTTATACTTATTTGCTACTATATACATGGACCAAAAAGAAAAGACAAGGTACAATTGCTGTAACTCTATAATGTACCATGACGTTATAAACTCCTAGTTATGCTTTCAGATTTATTCTGCAAAAAACCAGAGGGAGTTACCTAGTATAGGGAGGCAGAGGCAAAGTAACCCGGGTCCACTTGTTGAAAGTGTCTGAAATGAGAATCCTCTGTAGATAGTACTTGTTGCATTCCACATTAGTGGGAAGACAGTCTCTCAAAATTGGGTGCCAGCTCAGCCCAAGGTCCACTGAATATTCCAGTTCAATAGCTAAGGGTGGAAAGATGGTTAGTTACTTAATTTAGAGGCCTATATCCTTAGGCCTATAGTAAAGTGCAAACCCCAGACAGCATCACAAGTCTAAACCGACAAAATAATCATTCAGAAATTTCAAAACCTTGTGTCAGAAGCACAAAGCTATCTCTTTGGTGGTAGTGCTGGAGGATTTGTTACATGTTGGTGAGCAGGTATAGCTCAGGAGAAGTCTGCAGTACATCTCTCCATCCACCACTTGACTCAAGGGACCATAGATGAAAAGAAAGAGCCAATTGTTAAATTGCCAGGATTAAGTCAAGACAATTTCTGTAGCTGCAGCATGCAAGAAAGTGATGTGGCAGCACCATGACCACCAAATTTTTAGTTTTTCAGGCTGAACGGTGAGATTCAGCTGGATGTGATTGCTATGTAAAGCAAAGCAACACTCAAATTCAAACTTTTGGCTCTGTCACAAGATGGCTTAGTCAGCCTTCCATCCCTCCTGCAGACCAGCTCATTTCATTATTCAGCACAATTTTGAGTTTGTTAGTCAGTGAGCTTGTTTCCATTCAAACACAGTCTAGCCACATTAAACTAATGTATTCATTTCTCAGCGAAAACCAGCAATTTCATTGTTTTGATGTTTATGACTTATAAACTTCTGTTATGAAAATTAAAGGTTAGTCAAGCTTACTAAATACTTCAAGTCAAACTTTCACACAGCCATGAGAAAGTAAATAATAATAGGTGCAGAACTGTAACTTGAAGTAAATATTCCAGCTGCCAAGCTGGCTGAATTGTCTGCGTAAAACACGGAGCATGGTTGCAGTGACAGGGATGATAAATCTGTGATCTTTTTTTGATTACAGACCCATTTCTTCTACACTCATGCACAGGGAACGACCCTTAATCACCCAATCAGTCCTACTTGATGTTACAGCACAGAAGACAGTGCTATAGAAATACAAGGACAAGTAGATACAAACAAGGGTAAGTGAGTTTTCAGTGTTAAATTTCCCTCACCAAAAGAAAGGTTTTGCTGATTGTGACTGGAAGCATGATTAGGTAGTGTCAGTGTCCTTCCTAATTAATATGAAGTTAGGATAATGATAAGGGTAGTAGACAAAGAAACAAACAAAAAAAAACCCCAACAAAATAAGGAACTGTGTCTTTGCTGGTGCATAGCTCAATTGGCAAAACACTTCTAAACTTAGCAGAGATGATCTCAGGATGCCGCAGTCTTTTTAATACCAAAAGAAGGAAAAATTGTTAAGCATATGAGTAGTTTCAGATTAGTAAAATCAGAGACGCTATATCTGGGACTTAATGTAAAATCTGTTTCCATTTTTATATAGAATTTTAGAGGAATAGTCAGCAACCCAGTAAATTAACACATACCCCATGATGCAATGTATTATATTCTTGTCCTCAGTAAAAAAAATCTATACTCCAAAGCCCTACCCTAAAAGGGTGTAACTTAAGATTTATTAAAACAAGCATTCAAAAGCTAGAAAGACCTATTTCTTGTGTGCCTTAAAATTCACATAATGAAACAATTTTTAATTTCCATGTGATGCGTATCGAGTACAAAGCATGTTTTTATTTATTTGTGTATCTGTATATGTATACATAAAGACACACATGTTTAAAAGCTGGCTCTGCACTCAACAGACATCATATGGATAAAAGGAAGCTAGGTAATTAAAAATTGCATCATTATGTGTACATAAATATATATATACACACATATGTGCATATATCTAGGTACACACTCATATAGGGATACATATAGATCTCTACATGTTTATTATTTAATATGGGCAATATAAATTTTTGCTGTTGATGCTGCCTTAGCATGTGTCAGATGCGTGTTGGTATAAATGATTTCTTAGATATATGAGTACGAATGAGATCAGAACTGAGACTACACTGAAAATGCAAAACCACAAAGCAAGAAACATATGCTGGGAACACCCAGATGCTTATTATTACAGCACCACCCCAAGCAGTGGACGCTGTCTACTAAATGGATTTGAGTAAGGCAGCTGTTAATCTTTTTCTTAAATGGATTGAACTGCAACTTAGGTACTTGCAGGGAATAAAATACTTCAGTTTATCTTAGGCTTCAGACACCTGGAATAAAAAAGCTGATGTTACAATTTCTAACAGAAACATGCAGCTTTCTTTTGTTTCTCAGTTCTCGTTATGATGAATAATGTAACCAGAAAATAAGTGAACTTTCCTCTGCAGTGGAGGAAGAGGAATGGTAGGAGTTACAAAGAAGTCATTACCATAACAGGAGTCTGTGACAGAGCAGGATGCTGCAAAATCTATTTGCAAGAAAGAGTCTTCATTGATAACAATGTCAGTGGTGACAACATAGCGGGTGCTGGCTTTCTCAATGAACACCAGAGCATCCCCAGAAGAGCCACAGACTGGCATCTTTGTCCCACCAGGGTGGAGCAGCCACTTCCTACTATCCAGTGTGGTGAAATCATCTTCCAATACTGTATTACCAGAGATATTTCCTCCAATAAGAATCTGAAACATTAGGAAAGAAATTGTTATTGAAAAGATGTCTAGAACTCTTCACAAATATTCACGTGACATAACAACCTGAGGGAGGAAGAGACGCACCAGTCTATGTGTATTTATTCTGCTAGTCCAAAATGGACAAATTTACTTAGTGAAGCATTTAGGCTGTGAGAAAGGGGAGTCTCTCTTTCCTGTAAAGGAAAGAGGCTGGCTCAGCTGTACAAATCTAAAATTCAGAGAGATGACTTCCAATCTCAGTGAAGTAAAACTGCTCACAAAAATAAGTGTTAGTAGAAGCAAAGTGATTGCACTTTCCTAGAGATTGTTCTGCTCTCCTATAATCTGGTGCACTACTATCAGATTGCATCTGCTGATAGAAGTGGGGAAATTGTCTTTGTTTCTTTTATTGACTATAAAACATCATCATTTTACTATTCAACAGCAAGCAAGGTAGAATTGGTTTTTATTTGTTATTCTGAATTCAGTTGCTGATTGTTCTGAACTAATATAACTACATTCAATGAAGATATAGAAACAATGAGTATTTTTTGATTTCTAAAAGGAGGAATGGGAAGAACAATTTTGTAACTACACCATTAAAGTGGCTGGGTTTCTCCAAGCAGTTTAAACTAACTTCCTTGACAAAAAAAATAATAAATATTAAAGCAAATTGTACTTGGACAACCCAATAACACTACTTGGAGCACAGTCATTTTAGTGGGTTTACTTGTGATTTATACCAAGTCATAGAAAGTAATGTAATAATCTTTATGGAAGCAAATCTCAAATATGAAACTTCATTTTCATACAGATTGACATTTGTTTTGTTTTTTTTTTTTTCCTATTACATTCTACCAAGCCAATTACATATTTGGATACATTTAAAATGAAGGTTTTGAAGTTTAAAATCAGACTTGCATTTTGCATGGTAAGGTCTCCTGAAATGTCAGCCTGAGGCTCTACACACATGTAAAAGACTTTCGTGGATTCAAAATGGGCGATAAGTGCCCCATATGGAAATGGGACATTAAAACCACGAGTTCAGCAAACAGGAATTGTGCTCTAAATATCTTTCTACAAAGCATTTTTGCTTGTCTCAGTGAAATGATACATGCCAAAAAAAGGGGAAACATTAAGATGGAATCCAATCTAAAATTGTGTTAAAAGAAGAAACTCCCTCAAGGATTCTCACCTGGTCAATCACCCAGGGACTGTAGAAATGCCCATTCTCGGATGGTTGCCACCAGCGAAGACGAGTGGAGCTCGAACGGGCCTTCAAGGGAATTTCCAGGGCAATGTATCGTCCCACGTTGCTGGCGTTACTGAAGAGGAACTCCTGGAGAAGGCTCCACGTGAGGCCCCCGTTGAGTGAATACTGCAGCAGCACAGGCTGGCTCCTGGGATCAGGTACCCCCTTGCCACATCCCAGTCTCATGAAGAACTGTACAAATCTAACAGGGGAAGCACTTACTGGAAAGATTTATTTTCTACAGCATCCTACACAGTGAACCAGAGACTTGGAGTTTGTCTATTGACTAGCCAACTGATTTCTAGCTGTAAGAATCAGCTTTAGGAGATCTTTTGATTTCCTTTCCAAAGCTTCCATAATATAAGCAGACAGACAGGTGGAATGACAAAAATTCATTTTGCCTGTGTGGTAGTTTGCCAGGCGTAAGAGGCTGAACAAAGCTGGTCATTTATGTTTTGAGCTTTTGTCTGTGTAGCAGATGGTGTTGCAAGTATCAGAAACATAATCCTGGGTGAAATTTTTATCCCTCTATCCCATGAGTACAGATTTTAGTGGCAGAAAAGCAACTGTGCTCTAAGTAGATCATAATTTGCTATGAATTTGCTGAAATGCTTAAATTCAAAATAAGCATCCCAGTTTTCCATTGGCATAAACCAGAGAAAATCTGGACAGGAGAACAAAGCACATTTCACTTTCAGGGATCATTTTGTCCATTTAGTCAGCCTGGGAAATTTGTCTAAATTACACCGTTTAAATGTGCTGGCTTCCCTGAAGCCAGCCCAAGCCACCCAGGGACACCAGTGCTTTCATCCCCCAGTTAATTGGCTTCCCCAAAGCTGCACAATAGACTTGTATCAAACTGCGAAATCCTTCCCGTCAGCCGATGCTCATAAATAGCTCCACTGTGCACTTGGAGTGGAGGGAACCGTGCTGTAATGATATTTACTTATTGGACTTGCAGGCATATTACAAGTATTAATTCATGTTTGCACAGCTTTCGCACAACTTCAGAGTGTTTTATCTGTTCTAATTATTATTGCATTAGTGCTGCGTGGCTCACGCTTAAATGAAATGGCGCCAAAGAAATTTTGTATCAAAAATCTTATTCTGGTTTGATCTGCAGGTAGATTTGCTGGGAGAGGAGGCTGCAGGGGTGCTGGGCAGACAAAGCTCCAATAAAACACCAGACCTAGAAGTCAATTAATTCCAGTCCTCACTGCGGCTCACAGTTTCTCTGGCTACTACATATAACTGCTTTTGCTATAGATTATATCCACCTCCATGTCCCAGACATAACATATTGCTTGTGCTGTAAAGTAGCACTGGGTACCCTCATGAATCAACATATCAAATGTAATGGATTTGCTTCACTGCTGGCAAGTCTTCCTGCCTCCTCAGATTTACTCCAGCATTTGCCACATAATTCAAAGGAAATAAACCCAGATGACCTTGTCTCTGTTGCATCTGATTTCTGTGCATTGCTATTCTTACATCTCAGATTTTACTAATGTAATAATAAAACACTCAAATATAGGTAACAATGCCTAGCAGATAAGAAAATAATTTTAAATCTCTCTCTTATCCCGAAGATATTTTGCAAAGGTTCTACTTGTTTTGAAATGGAAAAGCAAAGTGGTTTTTTTGTAGATCTAGTAACACTAAAATGTGTGAATATTCTAATAATTCAGAATTGAAAGGGATTTGATCAGCTGTAATACCTAAAATATTCTGTCCCTACTGATATTTCATGAAGTGCAGTTTCAGCTACTGGTATCACCATGATGGTGATATACTGTCCCCTGTGTTAAATTCTTTAACATACAGATGTGATGGCAGTGGGCAGTGGATTTCAGAATCCCACTTGATTTCAATCCCCAGGTGCTGACTGTGCTTTGCAGCACTGACAGATGGGACTCCTTGCCTGTGTACTTCAGGGCATCACCTTATAATGGAAGGGGAAGTTTTAATGTGACTACTCAGTCTAGCACCCTTAAGAAAATACTTGTTCTCATCACTCCTGGCATAAACTGAAACCTCTCCCAAAGTCCTGTCCAGAACTCAGCATGCCTGTGTCACAACCAGATCTGTTGTGCTTTGCAGGCGGCTGATAGAGTCAGTCTGGAAATGAAGAAAATCTCACTGCAATTACTTTAGGTTGCTAAAGAGCAGCTCCCAGCAATGCCACTGCAGTGTGCCTTGCTGTTCAGAAGAGAACATACAGTTATTTGTTGATAACTGTTATTTTTCATAAACATGTATACAAGAAACTGAATGTTCAGCTTTGTTTTCTTAAGACAGAAGTAATTTATCTCCATATAACACCTTGAGATCAATATATGCAAATCCAGCTAGAGACCATCATGGAGAAGAGATAAATGATGGTTCTTTGAATATGAGCAATAAAGAAAACATCATTTAGTCTAATGGAGCAACTTACAAGATCTTTTGCATCTTTTGTTAAATGATCTTTTATTTTCAGAGTGGTCTAGGAATCAAATTAGTGCCAAGAATTGGGGTTTGTGTTTATCAAGTTCTGAAAAAGGTCTGCTGTGAGGAATCTTACAAATTACAGGGGTCCTTAATATTACACACCACTGAGGTTTAGCTAAGCGCTGATCTGAAAAATACAATGGTTAGATATTAGCTATTTTTACTGACTGTAGTCTTTACAATTAAACCACTATTTAAAGCTTCAATACCAATGCTGACAGGTAAAAAGTAGGTAAAATGCCCGTTAAAATGTTTCTCACAGAAAATGAGAGAGGAGTAGAGTGTTTACAAGAGACCAGTGGAAAAAAGTCTTGGAAAAAATGCAGTCTATCCAAAGTAATAATATAAAAATATCAGCTAAGATACTGAATAATCAGAAAAAAATGCCTATTTGTTACCATGCTCACAATTAGGATGGAGTTTAATTCATATTAGTGTAAATTTTTTTAATGTGGCTTGCTTAGCATGTCTCATTCATTACAGTTCTCCTCTGCAGGCTGTAAAGATACAACATAAACTGTAAATACCCTAAAGTATTTGGTTTTCAGTAGCTGGTGACAGCTTGATGGGCATTTCTCAGTGAATTATTGAAAACAAATGTGCACAATAAGAAAAAAAAACAAGCTTCAGAAAAGAAAGAATTATGAGACGACAAATATAAGAGTTATACTGTCAGCAGATACTCCTGTTTCAGAAATGGCTCATAATACACCAGACTGTAAGGCAAGCAGGACATGTGACATGCAATTGACTTCTCATGTTATGGACTTAGGAACAAAAACTTGCATAAACTACTGAAGGCATGGCATCAGTTTCCGGAGTCCTTATTCACGGAAAAAAGCAACATTTAAATAGTTAATAAAATTAGAGTTAAATTTAATTTAACATGGCAACAGTGGTTAAAATGGAGCCATTTGCTAGTGTGAGGACACAGAATATGTCAGCATGCCTTTACTAGAGAAGTGTCACATATGTATTATTCCTCAGTATGTTATTTCCTCAATGAAATCCTGAAAGAACTTTTGAAAGGGTGTTACCTGGCTTGTGACAAATCTAGGTCTCGAGTCATCAGCATACGCAAACCTTCTTCATTAAAGAAAAGGTTGTTTCCTCCAGACATGATACCACATTTCCTTGACGGCTTTCCACCACTCACAAGGAGGAATCTATCCGACTCCAGCTGACCTGAATACACAGTGAATACATATTTATGATTTACTCTGAAGTGCTCCTGCTGCAAGAGTGCTACTTCCAGAGGAAGAGAGATAAATTAAAAATCACATGCTGACTGAGAAATATTCAGTGTTTCCAATGCCATGTATTCTAGAAAGCTGACACAAATCAAAACAAAATAAACAAAATAAACTCAGAAGTATGAAATCTGATTTCCAGTTATTCACGAGGTTTTCTACTTTTCTTCATTTATCTTAAGATAACAACAAAGTACTTAGGTCTATAAAGAAACTTTGGGTACCATGTGGTAGCATGCAAGCAAGGGCTGGCAAAATTGAAAAGGAACAGCAGTACCTGTGACAGGTGCTGCTTTATGCAAAACATGCTCCTCTTGCCGTGCTTGCTTAGCGGGGGAAGCCTTGAGGGGGTTTTAGCGTGGTGTGAGTGGATGCTGTGTGTGCCCAGGCGTGCGTGAGGCTTTGAGTTCCCTCCTGCCTTCCCTCCCCTGGGGTCTGCTGTGGCTGCTGTTCCCACTGCTGAGACACATGGTCTGCTCTGAAACCATGTTTGCTGTACTAAGGTCAGTCAGATTTCCCTTGCAGTGAGAAATGACACAACCTTAAAGCCCTCCACCATTTGCCTCACTTGCAAATGCTCTGTCTGTGATAAAGTCAAACTACCATCAAAACATAATTTTCTTCTAACAATTTTTCTACCTGTAGAGTTTTAGGAAGTTCTGTTTCAATGGAAATTTTGTATTCCAGCATTAACAGTGCATCAGACATTCACAAACTGTGCTTGCAAATGGCATCTAAACCACTTGGTTCGGGAACAGCCCCATAGCATAAATTACAGTCAGAAGCATGCAGGGGTGAGGAAGGCTTTGCTGTTTAATCCCTTGAACCCTGGGTTCCACTAAGATGGATGGGCAATAATCAGATGCACCTTCCCAAAAGAGATACCTTCAAAGTCATCCTTAAGGAAGTCAGAGTTCTTGGTGCTGATTTTGCATGTGGGCCCCGAGTAGCCGGGGTCGCAGATGCACTTGGTGCCGTTGATGCAGCTGCCGTGCCCGTTGCACATCTCCTCGCACTGTGGGCCGATGTACACGTTGTCAATGGCCCAGGTCACAGGCTGGGATCCAGCAGGGTAAAACCCTTGGTACCACCTGAACCTCGCCAACCTGAAAATGGCATAAAGTGTAATTATTTAAAATAATAGTTCATCTTGTTTGTATTCTATACATATACCATTATATGCACATATATATTATTCTTTCTGTTGCAACTGGCTTGACAAATAGATTATTCTAGAAACTGACTGCTAGATCTAATTCCTTCAGTACCTCATGCATCTTTATGTTGACATTCAACCCAAGTACTGACAGAAATAAAAATAACATTATTCATTAGTTGTAATCCCAAAACTCAGCAACAGATATGATATTCAACATTTAAAATCCAGCTACTCTTATCTCCATCATTCATGGGGAAGATGAATGGCTGTGGTCTCTTGGATTCCCTTCTGCTTTGGTGTACAGTGCGTGGGTCTGCCTGGGCCGCTTTCACCCTCTCCTGGGGAGTGAAATCCTACTTCATGCTTCCATCCTGTCTCCAGAGAGACCACCTGTAGAGGTGGAGTGGTAGGATCTCACCCTCAGTTATGCAGAAAGAAAACATGATCTGTCATGTCACCAGGTACTCAGCTTGCTTTCAGGCAGCTTAATCTGAAACCAGGCTGATGTTGCAAGCTGTTAATTTAACTGTATTCTCCTTTGGGTGCTGTCCTGTCATTTTTAATTCATCTCATAAGTGCTGCTCGCATCAATGCTGCATAAAAAGGGGAACCAACTGGGGAAGGAGGGAAAACAAATTGAGATGAAGAAAACACTAGAGAGACTAATTTTATTCCCAGTTGAGAAAACGTTTTAAGGGAGGAAGGAAACCAGAAGATTGAGAAGGGAAAAGCACTTAATTGCCTTGCGTGTTTAATGTGTCTTGTTAAAGATATCTAAATTCAGCAGGAGAATCAATTCCACGGATAATTGTAGCTTACAGTTTTTTTCCCTTGATTTGCTAAAAAGAAATTTTTATGAGGGGATTTAGGTGGCAACTGATAATGCATGGGTGGGGAGATACTAACTGTTACAAGAAAGATGCCCAAGAACCAGAGCTCTACTGGAAGTCAGAAATCATCAACTTTAGCGTGCCCTGAGGTGAAGGACACAAGCGTGAGGCTAGAGTTACTGTAAGCTCCTCTTGAGAGCAGATCTTTGCCCCAGAGGCTGGATTTTTTTCCCTGAGACATGTCAGCTTCTACTCTCAGGGTCACTCCTGGTGAGGGTGAAGTATAACTTGTGTCTGAAGCAGAGCATGAACCACTGGTCTTGCTGAAGTTGGTTGGGGTTTCTTCTTTGGCGCAACAGGACCTGGACTTTTCCTTCAGGACGTAACTGGAATACTAATTATTACTTACAGCAGTCTGCTGAGAACATATATTGATTTCTAAAATTAAATATGTAGTGGAAATAAAATGTCTTCATCCTCAGTTAAATATAACCACTTGACACTGTGGGGATGAAAAGGCTGGGGGATATTTTTTTAAAAAACACAAGGAGACAGGTTTGGATTTTATTTCTTGTTATTCCAGTGGATTCTGGTGGAGAAATATCCCCTTCAGCCTTCTGGCCCAAGGATGTAATGCACTGAATGCCCCATGTAAGCTACTCTGCACTGTTGGGCTTGGCTGGCTGTCAGCAATGGGCTCCTGGCCTGGTGTGTTGGGGAAGGAATAGGGGGGAAGGTAGCAGTCAGGAAAGAAGCACTCAGGAACAGAGGACTAAATCAAAATCCTAGAAGGTTTAAATGAGTTAGGAGTATGCACAGTCAAAATTTTCAATTGGAGAGATGCATTGATGGTTGGTAAAGGGTAAAATAATGCTTTTGCACAAACCCAGGAAGCACAAGTGAGCTGCTGAAAGAGATGGCTACCTATTCCGTGCTTGAAATGTTAACTGTCATAAACCTGAAAACTCAAGTTTAAAATTTAAACATTTTCTTAAATTATTAAGTATCCAGTCTTTCCAAACTTGGTTCTTATTTCTTATATAGGTCTTTTCATACTTTCAGAGCCACACATGGGGTCACTTATTTAGTGGAGGACCCATTGACTGCAGTAGTTTCATAAATACTCAGTCTCATAGCTATATGGACTCATAAAGTCTCATAGTTGCACAGCTCATTTTCATTCATACATGCTACAGTTTAATCATTAATGGTGTGATTTTTACATAAAGTGAGTTGATGCTGGATGACACTTATCCCTGAAAAAGTAAACAGTAGTGTTTTCACTTTGAAAAGTTACATATTACTATGCCTGCTAGCACATACTGTTTTTCTATGCTGTGTTATCATCCAACCTGATTTGTTTCTCTCTAAGCTTCTAGTGACTGCAGCAGTTAATTTTCTTAGAATATTACAGTGAAACTGTGAGTATTTAGATCAGACCATTTCCTCATAGTGAAGTAGAATCAAGCTTATAACCAGCTCACATTTTACTGCATTTTCTAATAAAGCTCAAATTTCATGCAAGAATATCATCAGTAAATTCAAATGGCTGATGCAGTTCTGTAAACACTCAAAGCACTCTAAGAACAGTCAGTTTTGCATTAATATTACCAAGTAATCCCTTTCCATTAAAAAGTCATCAATTAAATACATAGGTAATAGGAAATTACCTGTGGTTATTCTACATCAGCATAAGGCACAACATGTTTTGGGGAATCACCTGAACACCGGCTAACAGTCAGGGCAAAAAGCAGAGAAAAATTGGTCATCTGGTCTGCCTTAGTTCTGCAGTTCTTATCCACCACTCTTGTGCTGGGATGACATTTTGGGTGAAAAAGAGAAGTAAAAGCAAAGCAACAAGCAGCTGGGAAGGATCAGAAGCTGGACGCTTACCCACAGAGATGCAGTTTTCCGAAGTGAATGACCTCCCTCCTCCAGCCCTGTGTGGTGCCTGCGTAGTAAGTGCTGCTTGGGTGATGCTCAGTGGAGCAGAGGGAGCTGAGGTGGCTGCTGCTGCTGTAGCACAAGGGGAGCAGCAGGTGCCAGGTGGCCCCCAGGTCTCGTGAGAACTCCAACTTCACTGGGTCAGTAGAGGAGCTGTCAGTGGTGCAGCCGATATTGATCTGGGGGCCAAGGCATCAAACACAGGAGGTGACACAGGGAAGGCTGTGGCACTCCCAATCATTCTCCACCTTAGTAAGCCTCTCCCTTGTGGTACAGTATTTGTTTTTTCCAGGAAAATAGTGACTTGGGAACCCATAAACAATGGGGATGTTGCACTCAGAACATGCATGTGAACATGAACTCTTGCACATTGCCCTCCTGTCCATGAGTATATCACACTATGACTTATGATAAAATGAATGTGATAAGAAATCCCCAACAACGTCTACTAAAAGAAAACTGTAAAGTAATTGGACAAATCCCAAAGGAGAGCTGTTAACATTGCTGAAACAAATGCACCAGCTCTTGTAGTGCTCTGGCAGATACTGAAGTAATCACAGCATCAAAAAAAAGTACATTATTTAAAGCAGAATATTAAAACAAGAAGTGCAAACATTAATATTTGTTAATGCTGAGCTGTTAATTACTGAGCTTCACTATGGTCCTCTTTTATGTTACATTAAAAAAAAAAAAAGCTTATCACCTCAATATGTTCAGCTTTCATAATCACTACCCATTTGTTCATGTATAATGGCAAAGCCCAAGGGCAGCATTAAAAAGCATCACAGCTGGATTGGATTTAGAATCAATGTCACACCAAAACTTAGTTTGGCAGTGGCAGACTTCTCAGGCTGTGCTTACAAGATTCCTATTATAAAAAACAGTAGAAAAGGCAGAAAACTTACATGAAAACCAGTTCTACTACTGAAAAAAATACAAGATGTTTAAGGCAGAATCTGAGACCTCTTAAGACACATGTTCTGCACGCAACCAATGAAAATTAGTCTGCTTTTCTTTCACATTGATATTTATCTTCAGATACTCTTATAATTCCGAATTGCATTTGTAAAAGAAGAAAAATTAGTTCTTTTACAGAATGACTCTATTGTATAAAATAAGATGTACTGTACTTACCACACAACAAATAAAACCCCATTGCTGATGAAATATAAAGCCTGTATTAAAACTATGTAACAGTTTGATATTTTTATGTATCCTTGTATCAAAAAAAGAAGTGTCTTTCTAGCATGCTGTTCTGTAATGAAAATCTATTTATTTCTAAAATGCAGTAATACTTAGAACTGTGCATGAACATTGAAAGTGTATCCTACATCAGATTTCCTTCATCACTCTTCAATGCACATGAGTCCCATCAACCTATATTTGACTAGAAGGGTTGTCTACTCATCTGGAAGCTTAGAGAGATGCTTGACCCAATATAGGTTTTGACTTTTGAGACACAGAAAGAAACTCCACTGCATTATGCATGACTCCTTCATTTACACTAATGTTCTCAAAAACGTGAGCTGAAAATGATGTTCTTACCACATATGGAAATAAACATGTAGATTTTATGAGTTAATGCTCAGAAGGCTTATGAATATCTTAAAGTGACCTCAAACATTTTTGTTCTACAGGCTGTAATCTATATTTTAAAACAGAAAATGGTTTGCATTCAATAATTTATGAACTAGTTGCCTGACAAATTGAAGGGTGCATGAGTAAACAGCTAAACCTAATTTTCTTGGAAAATCCTTAGTATCATTGTAGTAATTTTTAAAAACTTGTATAATTTGCTGATGATTATGTAGCTCATATTAATGCTACAACATGCTACATTTTTGTTAAAAGCCGCCTGGTAACTGCGGCATGGCAATTTACATACCAGATTCTTTTCCAATTTCTTAATGGCAGTACAATGACCTCTCTAAACTAGTAAGTACTAGACTAACTGGTTACTCCCATCAATAGCTGCCCTAGCCAATGCACAGTTTAGATTCTAGGAAAAATCAGAAACACAGTTTAGTTTAGACTCTGTGTGTCACTGGGGTTCCTGTTTCCACTGACTATATGAGAAATACAAAAATATGCTCCTTATTCATGAGGTTTAATTCATGAGGTTTAATTAACTCCCTAAGATGGGATGACTTCAGGCCATGATAGCCAAAAAACAGTTTCATTTAGAGCATCTACAATATGGGCAGAAGCAAAAGGAAGGCAGAAGCTTGTCTCTCTGAGAAAGTTCAACACTGCAGTTAAGCCAGCAGGTATGAAAAGTTATTTTCTACAGTCCCAGATGAAGTTGTAGCTCTCCACTGGTCAGCTTGTGAAAATGCTGCACTCTTACCTTGAGCAGGCTGTGAAGTGGCAGTCTGGACCCTCATTATATTTTGCTCATTCTCTTGCCTGCCAATGGTGACTCTCCAACTTATAGGATATGGACTTTAATACCATCAGTGAAAGTATATAGGCATGGACAAAGTAGTAATTTAGGTAAGAAAGCAGAAGACTTTGAGGCAGGTATTTCCCATATCTGTGTATTAAAATCATCATGATGCATTCATATGAGGGAAAGAAATGCCAAAGCAATTAGAGAGGAAATTAGACAGGTTTCTCTACTTGGCACTGAGAACAGCTGGGCAAATACACCAGAGCAGAACATGGAAGAATATGAAGCAAAAGGCAAAACAACTTTCTGAGGACAAGTACCTCAAATTGGATGATAGTATTTTCATTCACACTCAGGTCCCTTGTGGTAATGGAGTGCTCTCCAACTTCATTTGAAACAAATACCATAGCTGAATCTTCTTCCCTGTAAATAAAGGAAAGGAGTGCTTCAGACTCAGTTTACAAAGTTACATCTTTCTGCTGTATTGCTGAGAGAATCTTACGGAGCTCTTTTAGATGAATATGGGCAATAAAGCCCAATGTTTCCACCAGGATAGAAAAACCAGTTGTCCTCTTTAGGACCGAAGTCAAAGGTATCCAAAAGGATAATGGGATTCTTTAGGTTATTTCCGTCAATAATGAAGTCATCAATAATCCAGATTTCTTCTTTTTTGCCTATAAAGAAAAGCGAAATATTCTTATTAAGACCTAATACTACTATTATTAGAGAGCTGAACAGCAGCCAGTATTCATGGATTATGTGGAGAAGAGGGTGCTAAAAGTGTGGGTTCACTATTTTCACTTTCCATGAAAGTAGTCCCCATACTGCTCTGCAGCCTGACCCTGTGGAATTAACTTTTATTCCCTAAAAATTATAGAAGTCACAGCAAAATGAAGAGTGAAAAACAATGTGCATTGAAAAATTATCTTCTATTGAAATCACATTTACTTTGAAACTCTGTCATCGTCTTCTTCAGTTAAGAATCATCTAAATGAGCAGTTGCTACAGAGTCCAAGCAGCCTGAAAGTGCAATTTCATTCTACATCCTTGCGCTCAGCAGCTTGTGTTTGCCTGGGAGGAATTCTTCCATAGAGAAGGAAACTCTGAAACTCCTTCTCTCCAATGGATTATGTATTCATATATGTCAGAAAATTGGTATTCTCAAACTGAAGAGGAAGGATTAAATTGACAGATCTTTTGTGTAACATTTTTTCATCTATCTAAAAGTGTTTGAGTTGATCAGGGAAAAGTTTAGATAATTGTTTTAGTCAAGACATGTCAGAAGAATGAACTAAGACTGGATTGTCAGGACCAGATTTGAATTTGCTTTTTTTTGTTAGGGGTATGCTAGGAATTTGCCTACATGGAATAAACTGTTGCTGAACCACCATGTCTAAATGATTGCTGGAATTCTTTAGAGCTGTTAATGTCAGTTTCTGCTAGGAAATGTGCTCAGAGAAACTGACAGCAGAGGAGAGCTTCCTTCAGCTGGCACAGCTGTAATCAGGAGGAATGAGCTGCATTTCTCTTGTGGTTTTCCAGTCCTTTACAATTTAATCAAAAGATTAACTGCTCACTACATACTCTTTCTAAATGGGTTTTTAATGCCTAGTTAATTCTGAGTAAGGTAGACCCAGTTCCCATTGACGCTTGGGACACTTTTGTATAATTGGAGCATCCTAATGGGGCCTTAGTGTAAGTGAGAATCAGGTCCATTAAAAATAACGAGAAGAACCTGAGTGAAGTTAACTTTATTGGTGTTGCTTGATCTCCTACTCCCCACAGGGCCAAAGCTGATGGTTTTCTGCACACAATTCAGGAATATCAGATACTTTCACTTTAAAACATTCAACTGCTTTATAAGAAGAGTAAACATAATCCTGCAGTAATTTTAATTGAAGGAGTTCAAACACAAATCCTCCATGTTTTAAGACTCTCCATAACTGTTAAAAATTCCACTCTCTTAGGGATGCTGAGCTGTGCAAGCATGGACCTGGATTCCCAGGGGTGTCTCTTCCTTACCAGTGTTGTAAGGTTGCCAGAGCCTGAAGCGCGTTGCATTGCTTTGGGCTGCATAGGGCAGGGGAACGTTAATAAAGAGGACATCTGTGGTCTGCGTGAAGTAAAACTCATCTATCAGGTGCCAAGTGATGCCACCATTGACAGAATATTGCAGCAGGATGGAATGAGACCTCTCAGGGGTGCCTGGAGCAGAAAGGACATGGATTTATGTTCACTAAAATCCAGTAAGTTCAAAAATATTTCTTCAAGTATAAATAAAATTATGTTGCTCTGACATCCATTACAAAGTACGGACTTCCTTTAACAACAACTTAAGCTGTTGAGATTTTATATACATATTGTACACATACATCTTCTTCCTGTGCTTGCCCTTTTGTCTCTCTGCAAAATACAAATGAAATAGGGCCTAAATTTACATTACTGTTCATTATACTTATGATCACAGTTAATTACTTAGATGAGAAGCTATCTCAGTGTTATACTCTTTTAGATTAGAGCAAACCGGCTCCTTCTACTACAGACATGTTCCAGTAACACAGTATTTATTTTCTTGTTTTGTCCAGGTACCAGACATTATCATCACCATCTGTAGCACCCACAGATAAAGACACAGTCCCTATCTTCACAGATTTATGGTCTCACTGCAGACACTGGGATGAGGATATTCATGCCCAGAAATAACATAATTGATGGAAAGCACTGAGGATCTTTATTAGCATGTTTTAACAACAACAAAGCAATATTTTGTGCTTTAAGCTGGGCCTAAAAGGCAGTGGAACTGACAGTAAAATTTGCATTTTCTAACTACCAGCTCCTCCTATTATTTTACTTAGAGCTTTAAAGAGTAAAAAAACAAAAACTGTTAACAGTCCTAGCTATTAACATATGCTAATTAGAGCCCAGAACTCACACTTGATGCTGGTTACACTACACAAGCTCAGCACACTGCGTGTGTTTGGCCTGTGCCTAACTTGCTGACCAGGAATACCAGTGTCCAGGTGACGGCATCTCTGTACTGAGTTCTCACTCAGACAAATTTACACTCTCTGCTCCCTTTATGGTGTGGCACAGTGATGGCATGTCCCCAGAAACTCAGTCTGAGGGCAGGAACCAGCAGAAAAAAAGGACTAAGGGACAGTTTCTTCATCCCTGACTCACTGTGTGTTACTCTTCTCCCATGTTCTGTTCTTAAATTAACCACATTGGCTGAAACCAAAATGCCTGATGCACATGTTCCTGCTCCCCTGTGCCCCAGTGCTAAGTATTCAACCACCAGCTGTGGCAATTAACAGTAAACAACACACTGCTTTTAATACTCACAGCTGAGAGATGTGCCCAGCTATATTAATTTGTATTCAATATTAGGGAGCTTGTTGGGACTAAGTCCTGGATCCAGGACTAGGGCTAACAAGTCATACAGATTTAATAAGGAACAATTTCTCCTGGAGTTTCATGGTCTTACTCCTTGTGGGTCAAGTGCTGAAATCCAGGCTTGAGCCTTTGGCTATTCCTGCCTTCAGAACAATATTTTTACTCACTTTATTTATTAATATATTGTCAGTGATCATAGGAAGAAATATTACCAAGGCATAGTTTTGTAAAAGAACTCTTCACAAAACTTTGCTTATAAACATGAAATATTTGGCATGTTATCACATTGGGCCGTGTTATGTTTTTGGCTGTTACTGTTTTCTCTCTTTTTGAAAAAGTACTAAACCCAGTAATATATAGCCCAATATATATGATTAAATGTCCATTAAAGAAAATCAGTAATAATTCACAAACGGCTACATTTTCACTTGTCCATACAGAGATTTGGCTAAGATACTTATTTAGGAAGACAAGGTGGTTCAAAACTATTTTCAAGCTGTTGGCAAATGTTGAGTCAGTTAGGGCCCAGCCCCAAAGCACTGAGCTTCCCACAGAAGCTATGGACATTTTCCTTACACCAAAGGGAGAGGAGTTTTTCAGTGTTCAGAGTTCAGCCTGGCAGTGCCAATTCTATTAGCAATGCAGGGAAAAACTTCTGAAATTGCATGGGAGTGACTCAAACCTTCAAGCAGGTTAGTGGTTCTCCATCATGTCACTCCAGACTTAGACATCATTATTTTTTAAAGCCAAGGATGGCAGGGCCTTGGAGCAGGGTAAGACAGAATCAGGCTTGAAAGACCTTGAACTGTCACAAGTTATTTACGCCAACACGTAAACTTGTCTTGCAAAGTCCGACTATCCTTCATATCAATTAAACAGAATTATGGAGTTTCAGTTATCCCCAAGATACCTATGAGGCAGTCAAACGGTATGAGATTTTAATGCAGTGGACTGGAGCTTGAAAACGAAAAACACTGTAGTTTCCTATCAGTCCTTTAGTAATTTACTGTAGGCACCATTTTATGACATAAAAAAACCCAGGTAAATTAATTCTTTTCCCAACATAGTGGAAAATCTCTAAAAAATCTTGAGCTGTTTTATTTCTTTTCTACTCAAAGACTTTACTACGCTGTGCTATTTTTGATGCCACCACAGTACACTTTTTTCTTAGGAGCTGCACAGACAGCCATGTAGGCTGGTAGCAAGGTAGGGATGATTCAAAAAATTCAAATTTCAAACAAGGTCCTGTATAATCTACCATAAACTGGTGATCACTACCATACACGGAAGTTGCAAATATAAATCCGTATTCCTTTCTGTGTTGCTACTATGTACTAATAAAGCTAGAGAACTGATAGTAAATCAACAATGATCTTACCTTTGGCAATGAATTTAAATGAAAACTGAATGTACACTGTATTAGTGCAGTCTAGATCTCTTGACACAAGCATTCTCAGTCCTTCCTGCAAATACAGAATATAGTGTGACTATCAGTTCCCATTATTGAAGATGTTCTGTACCTTGTTGCTGCCTGGATGTTGTCTGCTACTGACTGCTGGTGGCAGCAAGAGGTAGTTCTCTGTATCACACCTTTTCCAGGCAGAAAACAGGGACAGTGACAGCCTTGGCAAAGTGAGCCAAGATATGGCAGAGGTAGAGCTACATGATCCGGTACAGATACAGTTACAGCTCATTCAGTTTGTGCTCTGAGCCACTGGGATGTGATCAGATCTGCAAACACTGGTTTAGACATTGAATCAAAGCTACCACACTCATTTTTTGTGCAAACTGTACCATAGCCAAGCACCCTAATTTCCAGGCAGGGACAGTCCTCTCTAGGAGTTCTTTTCTGTGCCTCAAAACATATTTTGTACAAATATCCTCTTCTGGGGCAACCTGTTGACCTTCAAGGAGCGGGAGCAGACAGGAAACCTCATAGAGACCCCTGAGTCCCTGTCCATATCTAGGATGAGCTCATTGTTGTGTGGATCCTGGGGCCAGAGCAGAGATCCCTGTTCTGCAGAGATCTGGCAAACCACCTCTCAGAGCTCCCCTCTCTCTCAGACCCATTCCCCCTGGGGAAAAATCTGCAGGAACAAGCAATGCAAGTCTGAGACAATTCACATCTCATGATTTGCCATTTAAATAATCTAAAGAGGTTGAACTGGAATCAAAGTTTTTGCAAATAAATATTTCAAAGAATTAACTTATACACCAAACATTATTAAACTTCTATTTTTGGGGGGGCACTTGAGTTCAAAGTGTCAAATGAAGGCTTGTGTGAGCTGAGAATTCACGTGCTTGTAAACAAAAGTCTTTCTATTATGCATTTTGTTAAGAATTGAAAAATTCAGAAAATATATTTCCCGGTCTTTTAAAATCTGCAATCAACCAAAAAAAAACCCAAGTCTTTAAAGAGCTAGAAAACATCAAAATAATAGAATTGAATAAAATACAGGCAAACTACATAAACACTAATTACACAGACTACAGCCCTGACTAATTTGTATTATACAAAACACTTAAAAGCCAATCAGGAGACTTCAAGATGATTGTAATATGTACCATATTTCTAAATAGCTCACTTCAAGAATCTCAGTGTAGGGTTTCATTCTTTTCCTTTGGTGGTCAAGGAGTTTATACCACAAATGGAAGTAATATACAACAGGTGAAACTCATTTGTTCATTAAAAAAATCAAAAAACCCCAACTGTGAAAAACATGGTGCATGTTTAGGGTAGGAAAAGACAAGAAAAATGAAAATGTCAAATTCTAGCCAAAAGACTTCAATATAAGCATACGGGGCTACCAAGAGAAAATTTACTTTTTATTTTTAACTCTACTGGTTTTCATTCACTTTTAAAAAATTTAAGTAATCTCTGACCCCTTTGAAAATGAGAGCTGTTCCAGACTTGATGGTGTCACCATTCAGGTTTCCCCTCTCAGCACCGTAGACTTCAGGCCAAAGGTCTGGATGCAAGTTACCATTAAAATCATCCTTCAGGACTGATGGCAGAGGAAGGACAGGGACACAGTACGGACCTCCAAAGCCTCTGTCACACCTAGCAATGAATTGGGAAGAAAAGGTATTATCCATCTGGCGTGGATAAAATACATCCTGTCTATGAAGCAGCTTAAGCAGTTTTCTACTCACATGCAATGACCTGAATCACAGATGCCGTGCCCCGAGCACATCCAGGGGCACCCTGTAGCCAGGACCACATTATCAATAGCCCAAGAATCAACTCCAGAAGCATAGTTGTACTGGATCCATCTGAACCGTGTTCTGGGAGAGCTATTAAAAACAGAGGAAATTTGTTTCAGGGTTCAAAATTCTGCTCCATAGTATGCTAAATAGTAAAGAAAATCCCACAGAGTTCAGAAGAAAAGCATATTAATAATCATGGCCCTCTTATTTGGAAAAGATGCATATTCTAGTTGAAACTGGAAGTTTAAATTTCTCAGGTTAGTCTGTTAGGCAAAATTCCAGCATATTCTAAAAGAAGGTGTCCAAAGTGATAATCAAGGAAGACCTTTGCTGAGACACTTGCTGATCAGCAAAGGGGTTGAGCAGAAATTAGCAATTCCATTAGCATTTGACAGCTCCATATGTTGTTAGCAGAGTGGAAACAATAAAATTGCTTCAGTAAAGCAAGAAGTAATGAAAATTCATTTATACTAAGTGTTGTGTAAAGAGAAAAACAATGGTTATATGTGTTCATATATATATATATATATATAAAAATGTATAAGTACAAACATGCACATGCATACACACCGCTGTCACTGCTGACTGCCTTGTTAACCTCAAATAAGGAAAGTATTTTGGAAAAAAAAGCTCTTTGGAAGATGACGTATGGCCCTCTGGAGTGGACTGTGGAATTAGACACCAAGATGTGAACTCCAGGCCCAGCTCATTTACTGTGTGTCCATTTTTACCACTGTATTTTCTGGGTGATGGAATTTACAGAGGTAATGTGTAGGGTGCTCTGAAGAATTACAGAACTCCTCAGAACAATGGTAAGCAGTGTCTTCATTATCTGTCATTTCTAAACTAGAGCCTGGTTTTATTTGGAGAGATATATGCCAGCACATCTGCCACCTCCATTTACAGCCGTGTGATATCCTGAGGAGGCAGGCAGAACTCTCCTCTTGGTCAAAAGGGTGGGGGTGGCACGTCCAGTGACGTGTTCTGACTTGCTGAGTGCTGTGGCTAACATGCCTAAACGTTGGATGACAACTTATGTACAATAACAGAAAACACTACTGTAGGAAAGGATGGGTCGGGGTATTTATTCTTGCTTCTTATTGCATATATGTTAGAAAAGCTGGTTTAGCATTCTTGTTCTTACTGTCATAAATTATAGGCCAGACTTCAGAATTCTCTCATCAAAGTTGTTACTTCCTTAAGTCCCTACAGTTCACATTATAGCTGATGAAATATTTTGAAGTGAAATTTAAAATTCTAGTGGCGTGACAACACACATTTAAAAATTTAAAAGACATGCAGAACATTCCCAAGCTGGGGGATGTTTGTTCAAATTAGATCAGCAAAACCTTTGTCATGCTAAACAGCCAGAAGAGCAGCGCTCACTTGGTTGAGGGTGGGAGGTAGACAGTTACTCTCTTCCAGTTTTGGAATCTTTCTGAAGTGTAGATGGAGCTCTCGGTGTACTGCTGACAGCCGATGGTTGGGGGCACACACTCCTCTGTCACCAGGTGCCAATCTCTCCCGTTGTTTAGGGAATACTGCAGGTGAACGCTGTGGGAATTGCTGTATGGTTTGCTGCAACCCATGCTCAGCTCAAACTGCAAGAATGTGGAGGCTGACACGTGGAAGTCCCAAGTCTCAGCGTAACGAGGTTTTCCTAAGAAAAGAGAGAAAAACAACAACAGCAAAGTCTACCTTCAGCATATGCTTTCAGTACTGCTATCATTCAAACCCGTTACCTCTATCTTCACCTTTTTCCAGTCTTCCTACAGATTACTAAATGCCTGAATTTGTCTGTATCTCCCATCTTGTAGCACTTGATCCATATATAATTTATAAAATCGACTCATACAAAATGTAGTAATGTTTGATGACACATACCAATGTTTTCACTGAACATCAGAGCTGTATCCATAGACAGGCAGTCAATGTCTACTTGACCTCCTTGTATTCTGTACCAGTTTGCTTGTAAATCCACAGTTCCATCAAATTTATCCTGGAAGCCGGTCTGAGAGCTGTCATTCATCCCTATAAGCACATCGTCCAAAGCCCACTGAGCTGAATGCTTCCCTACAAAAACCAGAACAGACAGGTTACTGGAGTCCCTGTAAGTTGTTTTTTCTGCCCATATGCTGTGTTCACTCAGGGAGCAGTGCTCAATCACACAGACTGTGTGCTGTTAAACAAGACTAAAACATTGCTCAAGGATGCACCTGGACTCTAGAGCATATTTCTATTACAGATAAACACAGGTATTTTCCTCTTCATTTCTTTAGCTTCAGTGCCTTTGCCATCATATGTTCTCCCTCTGTTTGGATGAGACACTCCCTGAGCCCCTAGATTGGGGATTGTCATTTTATGGGTCACAACCTTCCTGCCATTCCCCATAGCTAAATTGGAAAGGCCTCTGTCTAGTTCCCAAAACAGCTTTTATATGAAAGCAAATAGAACATGAAGGAAAATGCTGAAGGCTCTGCATATAGATAATATTTAGAGAAGTGCTGTTCTCCTTCCTGGAAATCTTTCTCCTCTTGCTTTCCAGCCTACAGGCATTTCACTTTCATCATCATCTCGAGCCGATTTCTTCAGCTTTCATTTCAATTCACCTTTTTACTGGCATGCTGAAAAGAATATCTTACTGCACAATTACTGCCCTCACAGGAGAGGAAGGAAAGCCTTTACAATAAAGTGTAAGCTTGCAGCAATGTGCCAGGAATTTTGCCTTGCCACCATGAGGAACATGGGTCATGGCTGATAGGACTACTCCACACCGAGGTATGGCAGACAGAAGGTAGGCCATGAAGGAACGAACATTTGTAATGAGAAATGGTTGTCACCTACAGGCACTGGTGTGGAAGGTGATATTTCAACCTCCAGTCATAAAACCTTGCTATTGCTGGGAGCCACAGGGCTGCCATCAGATGGTCTTCAGAGTGAGCATCCTCAGCAGGTACCTCCAGGGCAGGTATAGGGAGCAACAGGTTGGACATTGCACCACTCACCAATGCAAATGATCATCACAGTACAATGGTCTGCGGGGCACCAGTTGTTGCTCAGCACTTTTTACCAAAGGAACTTAACTCTTCTTAACTAAATCACATCCCTCTTGTCTTGTCTATTCTCTTACCTAGTGAGGACAATTAAGTCCAGCACATACAAGAAAATGTATGAATAAAATCAGCCATCAAAATGATAAATGATGTCTAAGATGCTGCATACCATAATTACCTGAATGTAAGATATGTGCTTTGCTCTCCAAGGAATTGCTGTTGAAATGTACTTTGTTATATTTCTGAATATATATTTCCTGCAGATAGAGCTGCTGCCTTGTGCAAAGGTAAGACACTTAATCAGGACACTTTTAATAGTGGTAAGGTGACCCCTTGTGAGGAGGGAGCTTTCAGAACAGCTGTAAGAATCAGTCAGCACCAGGGTTTTACTTTCAGGGGAGGATGTGGGGAGCGGCTGAGTGGTTTTGTAGGTTCATGGGAGCTGGGACACTAGAAATGGTGGGAGGAGCAGGCCCTGTTCTGGAGTGTGGAGATATAGAAATAGTGAGATGGGAACACCAGGTAGGCAGATTCAAGCCCAAGTTATCCCTCCCCTTCCAAAACAGAAAAAATGAGATGAAGAGTGTAAGTCATTTGGCATCCCAGGTCACTCTATACTCTAGCAAAAATTCTAACCTTATTTAGGCTTTTTTTTTCTTTTCTTTTTTTTTTTTTTTAATAATATTCTTTTCCCCTCCCCCTTGTTATCTCCGCATCTTTGGTTTAAACTTAGCTCTTAAACAATTTTACTCTTAAGCCCATTCTTCAGCTTGGGGCTATAAAGGAAAACCATTCTTGTAGTGTGACTCAGGAAAGCCTAAATATGCTCTTACAGCACCCAACTGTTCAAAATACTTTGTTTTTCATGAGCTGAGGTTTCTGCACAAGATGTCTACACTGAGTACCATTGACATGTGGGTTTGTGTAAAGCTGCTTAATGAATTTTTAGGATGGTCCTGCTTACCATGTTGTGGCTGCCACCAGCGGAAAGCGGTGGCAGGGGTCTTGGCCTCCCTGGGTAAGTCTATGGAAACAACCTGGGGCTCCAGGTATGACAGGAAGTCCAGCTCTCTCAGCAAACTCCAGGTGATCCCATTGTCATTTGTGTACTGAACAACAAGCCCTATATTTAAAATTAAGAAAAGCAATTAGTGTGACTGTGCAGAGCAAAGGGGGGAAAATTCACCCTGTACTCTGGAAATGCCAATCCCCATCCAGTGCTCAGGCCTTTGGACACCTTCCCTACCCTTTAGGCATCTCCTGGTCCAGGGGCATTTTGTGGACAAAGTCCTACTGCAAAGGTGATGTTGGTCACCAGCTGCCACACGCTATTTTGACTGTGTTCACCAAACTTAAAGGATCGAATGTTTTACATCCTCAGGGAAACTAATGATCATACCACAGAAATTTTACGAATAATGTGATTTTCTTCACACAGTATTTATTTCATGATGGGTATCCTTGCAGTTTGTGTGGGAGACTAGGTTACAATTCTGATAGCTGGGATCACAATGCTCATGCTGTGTATGCAAGCTCACAGCATCCTTGGAAATTAATTATCATAATATTTAAACAATTTAAGATAGCCTTTGTGTCATACACACAGTATGGCAAATACTCGGACACAACACAACTTCAACAGAGCTCATCAGAGGGGCTAATACAAGAAAGAAGCACCTATGTATGTTTTTTCTCTTAAAACTCTTTCATGTTGGAGTATGTTCAAAGACAATGGAATTTCTTTATGTCTTATACTGGTGCAAATGAGAGGAGAATCAAACCTTGGTGTAATCTGTGCTGCAAGATGACAGCTTTCCTGAGTGAGTGCGTCAATGTAAATACCAAATATCAGGAAACCGTCCATTGACATTAAATGATTTATACGAAGAGGAAAATTAAATTTTCTCATCCATCACATCAGCGGTCTGTCTTCATGCAACGAGACCACTTTACGTGGGAATCTGCTTTCAAAACTCTGCTGATCCTTCCCAAATACAAATATCAGACCTCCACCCCAGAAACTTTAAGCATGTAGGTAAAATAAGAGAGGAGACATCTGGCAGAGATGAATTTATTCAGACTGAATAAATTTTCAGCCGCAGATTTATAATTTTGTGTTTTGGGTAATCATGCATGACCTTGTTTTGGAAGGCAATTTTTTGTTAGACCCACTGGTGTAGTTGAGAAGATGAACAAGTTTTCAAGCAGACAACTCTTTTTCAGGTCAGAAATGGAGTTTGACCACTTTATCCTGAACTTGAATTTCATTCTTTTTATTTCAGTCCTTATGAAAAGTCCTGTGTACTTGTAAAGTCACCTGTTTTCCAACACTACCAAATAGTTTAATATAAGCTATTACACCTTGCCTTGTAAATGTTGTCTTTCTTAGACCATCATGGCTCCTATAGTTACTCCTACAGATGGATCACCATTAGGTTCAGTGCAACTAATTATAAATAGATACGTAAATCAAAAATAAATAGCTTTCTGCACCATTTATGAAAACTGAAGAGGTAATTGATTTATGTTTAAAAGAACCCTTTTTGATTTTGTAAAGGCAGCAAAAGGCAAAAACACTGCAGAAGATGCAAAATTACAGACTTATTATAAAGAAAAGAGGCTTTACCTTCATTCCTGGCTCTTGGTCTGTTGCAGGAGTTACCAACAGTCTTGCTTCCAAGTTGCACATAAAATTGAACTAGCCTTTTGAAAAACACAGGATAGAAAAGAAGTGTAATCATCTTCTGATAGCACAAGATCAGTCAGGATAATTTGCATTTCTGAACCAATTTGGCATTTTCAGTTAGGTCATTATTCCAAGATTATTGATTAGGTAATGTTCCCAGAGAAATCAAACATGGGCATGGTAAATTGTGAGATACCCAAGACAGAAGAAAGTGATATGGTTTATTAATCCTGTGCCTAATAAATATATTTTTTGAGTGAGTAGCAGAATTTAGCAGTTCCATCTCTCACAGAAGTTGCAAAATCTCCAAAGCAGGCAAAGCTGCTTCTTACATCAGATCTTACCTTGGCCTCTTGTAACTGGAAATTAGGTGAAGCTTTAAAATACAGCATTAGAGTTGTAATAAAATTATTATATCCTCATTAAACCACCAATATTTTTTAGATCCTTAAATTTTGATGTAAATGATTTTCAGTGAAATGAGTTCACTGGACATTTTGTGAAGTAGGCCCATTGATTTTGAACCTGTACATTATTTCATTGAATATTCTCTTGTTCTCACACCATGAAATGGTGAAAAAAATGTTCCTGATCTGCTTTTCTTGCAACCTGCCCTGTAGTCAGTGCTTTTATCACTTCCCTACCTTCTCTTATTCCTTTCTACCGTAAACCATGGCAACCATCGCATCTGAGTCTCTGCATGAACATTTTTCCATGCCCTCAATTTTTTCCCAAAACTACTTCCTGCAATCCTTCTAATGCCACAAAACTGTCTGAGACAGGATTGCTGGTTTTATTGACAGAACTCTGGATTAGTCTGGAACATCCTTGTTTAGCTATAGAGTTATTTGAATTTATTCCATCCTTGTGCTCAAAAATATTGTTAATTTTTCTTTCCCAATCTGCAGTAATGCCATAGTATCCCTGCTGAGCTTGAGTTTATTATTGTGACTCTGTGGTTTTAGAGTAGTTTACATTTTCTCTTATATACACACTATTGTGCTATATAACAATAATTTCAATTAATGTCCTGCTGCTCACTCACCAAATTTCACTGCATGTCTCAGGCATTCATCTGAGTCTTACTGGGTCATAACTAAGGTAAAGAGCATGGAGATGACTGAGAATGCCATCACCCCCTAATCTACACATTCTTCACAGGTTGTCTCCATTGCACACCCAAAACAGCACCTGAGCAGAGAAACTGGACCCAACCCCATGATGTGCTCTTGCATGATGAAAGTTGGCAATGCCATTCTCTTCCTGGCTTCCTGGCCACTTTTAAAATCAGGATGATAGAAATTCAGGCTTCATTAATTCTATTGCATGTAGATAACTTCTTTATTTAAAATATAGATTTCAGGGTGAATTTGTAACCCTGTGGAAGGAAACAAGGCTTGATTTGCCACTCAAATAATTCCCCACAAGGATAACTCTTTTTGCTTTAGAGGAGTTGGTCCTAATTTGTAGTAATTTTGGTAAAATCATAGACAAGCCACATGATTACAGCCAGAGCCAGCACAATGTAGACAGGACTCCAGTTTCCCTCATCCACTACTACATACACAATACATAAAAATAATCTGTGATCTCTTCTGATTCTAAACCCAATCACATTCCACTTCTGTTATCAAAATCTGTGTGTACTATCTGAGACATTTCGTATGTCCATAGGGTCTAGGACAAGCCAGATTTTCCTCATCAGTCTCATTCCTAAAATAACCTTGTAGGCAGACCAAGACTAGACAGGCTCACAGTTCTACACAATTAAGCTAGGTAGGTTCTATTTGGTTGCTGCAGCTCTGTTGTCTGAGATAGTATTCAAGCAATAAAACTCTAGACAGAAGCCTCAGAGGTGAACAGACTTGCAGTCCTGTGATGAAATTCTTTTATTCTTGCCAAATGTAAAGATCATTAAAAAGCAAAACCAAAGAACAAAAAACCCTTTCTGCAGAAGGGTGAATCAGCCCATCTGATCTCTGAGTGTCTGACCCAGAACAGCTCCCTGGGATGGTTGCACAATCATTAGCAATGGAGTCTGTAAAGCAGATGGGAGCCAAGTCAGCTAACAAGCCAGATGTCACCACTTGGAAAAAACATATCTATATTCCATGGTTTTCATCTAGCTGCCAGGTAGGCACTGTGTGCAAATGCTCCCACTGAACAGACAGTCAAGAGTGTCGTAAGGGACAGGCTATCAAAATGGGAGGCAGTAGCTCATCAGCAACCAAAAGCATCCATGGATCACATTGTCAGTCAGAAGGATGGAAATACTGCTGGTGAAATTGTGCCTTCGTTGTGTTGGGCCATGCAATAAGGAAGGTATGGAGAGACTTCAGGGGGTTTCTGAAGTGTAGGGCAAAAAACCAAATTATCTGGGTGAAATCAACTTTGGCACTTACAGCTCTCTTAGTGCTATGGGATATTCTCCTAATATCTGGGAAGAAAAGGTACAGTTAATAATATAAAGGAATAAGGAGGCAATAGGACAAAGACAGCTAAGATTACAATACCACTTAATGTGTATACTAAAATTTGAGTGATTATTTATGGCCACTGGCTTCTGGGCACAAGCTTTAGTTTGAAATGCTCTTAGTGAGACACTCAGGTCTGGCAGTGCCCTGTGGGGCTGCTCCCCTGAGCAGCACCACACACCTCAGGCTGGCAAATCTCAACCCCTTTGTAGCAGAGCAAACCAGGAACACCAAGCCCACATGGACCATGCTCTGCTGGGAAGAAAAGGGTGAAAGGGAAAAGGGTCTTTGAACTTGAAAAAAAAGAAAAAAAGAATCTGTACATTCCTTATATAAAATTTACACTTTACATTCAAAAAGCTATAACGCATGATAGGGAACATACATAGGTAGATCTGCAGGAATTCAGAATGAAAATAAAAATTTAGTGTCTTGCAATATTTTTCAATTTTTCAATCAGGCTCTTCCATGCATGGTTTAACAAAATAAGATCTTAAAAACACTATTAACCTGAAAAATAAGCAGCTTAAAAATCTACTGCAGGAGTTTCAGCCTTCCTATTCACAACCCTCAATCCACATATATAACAGTATGCCTTTCAAGGCATATTTCCCTGCTGTTTACTCAGTCACCAAAACCCCCCAACCAAAAACCCTTTCAAAAATAAAAGACAACTGTGCAGGGGCTAAGATGACGCCTAATAAGATAACTGAATTCTATGCAAGACATTATTGAATGCAAAAAGTAATACCAAAATGGGAAAAAGTACTTCCCTTTAATCTCCCCTTTCAAGTGACATTAATTTTAGCTCCAATAATGAAAAAAAACTTTCTAGGCTGAGGAATTATTTTCTTTTTAGGGTATGAACCTTTCAGTTAACCCTTCACAAACTTAGTGTGCCTTTGTTTCGAGTAAAAAAAGACAGTTAATGTTACAGATGGCCTCAAATATTAAAGTGGGATGCATCTGCTTAGAGCACAGCATCTGAGGTTGAATGTCTACGTTATACATGGTCAACCGAGGCTGCCTTACAAGTAATGAAAAAATGTGTTTCCAGAAGACAAAGCACTGGCCGTTGCTAGCCACTATTTCAGGATGAGCTGTGTTGCCCTTTTGAAGCAGCTATCCTCTCCTGTGAACCCAAAAGCAGCCTGGGGCAATTGCTGGAGTCTAAAAAGTCCATCAGGTCAAGCAGCATCAGTGGCTACTACCTTTAAGCACACACTGAAGAAGGCAAAAATCCATGTTAGTCCCATTTGTGCTTGAAATGACCACTATGTTCTGTCTGGCACACAGCCCAGGGATGTGGCTTCGAGCTTGAATTGTTCAAGGAAGTTAACCTGCTCACTGTGATGCTTACAAAAAAAAAATATAGTGCTGATTTATTTTGACATAACAATCAGTTGCAGCAGGAGAGCAGCTCACGCTGTGAGTACATGGTTGGAAGAGACACCTCAGTTGCACTTACCGAGGGTCCCTCTGGCCATTTATGGTTTTGAGGCAGTTTTAAGACACCAGATAACCATATTCTTGTGCAAAACAGAAGAAAAAATGTCAAGAAACAGCATTGCTCAGTATTTTGAAACTTCTTTTGGCTTTTAAAATTATTCAAATTTTACAAAAATGGAAAACTATAAATATGAATATTTGGCATTAAAAGCGCTTTCAAAGTAATATTAAAACTACAGGAAATACTTTTCTTTATAAGGTTTCTCCATGAAAGATGGAATAACTCCAAAATACTGTTTTGAATGTAGACTTCTTGATGAAGTAGTCTAGACTACTTCCAATATAATGCTTTCCAGGATTTATAATGCAAGATTTGAAGACAGTGGAATAGAAATCCCACTTCCCAGAGTTCCAGGGCAAACATGTACTTGTTCAAAACATATTTGTCAAACAATTAGTTTGTTTAATTAATAACTAATTGACATAATTATGTCACTATGACACGTATTTGTCTGACATCCAGGGGACAGAAGGAAAGCAGCTGGCACAGTGCTGTGCAGTGCCAGGGAGCAGCTGAGGATGTCCCCAAACCCGCAGCCCCCACACTATGGAGCCCTGCTTGCCTGAGCCAGAGAGTGATGACAATAACCTCTGGCCAGTCTCTGCTGAGCGATCCCACAAATTCAATAATGGAGCAAATCATGGCATTACTTACTCTCAGGGCAGTATTTGTAAGGAGAAATACCTCTGATTAAGCTAACTGGCAAAATTGTAGGGTGCATAAGGTTTCAGGTGCATAATCTCTCATGAGACTGGACAAAGCAGCAGCAAACTCCAAGCTAAACAGTGGTTAGAATTAACAGCCCTTTGTTCATCCTAATTACATTAATCAGCTAGGCAATTTGAGAGAAGAGGATAATTGCTACCAATGGAGCAGAATTCAGTAGCAGCAGGGAGAGAGGTGAAGGCTTGTTAGCCTCCTGGCTAAGCAGAAACAATTCACATTCCATTCCTTTACACTTCTGACAAGTGGAGTAATTCACAACATCTGGCAAGTAAACAACAGCTCCTTGCCATGCCATCCTCATGCCTGCAATTCAACACAGTCGGGGAAAAGGAACTTTTCTCCCCAGGTGTGGGCAGAGTCTTAGGTTTCGTGCATTCTCAAGACCATGTCTTCTGCCTTAGAATACAATGCAAATTAAATTCTCAGCAGGATAGAGAATTAATATTTTATTTTATGCTGCTATTCCACGGTTTCTAACCCAAGTATTCCTTTTCAAATAAAAAAGAAAGAGTACACCAGAATGAAAAAAAAAAGTATTTTCTCTATGTTTCAGAGCTCTTGGACAGGTTATGATTACCAGAAAAAACATTTCCCAGCTTCTCATATCTACACTTGCAACAGGGCAGAATAGAGAACATGAATACACAGGCAATTGTGAGAAGCAGCACTGAGCACTGACCTGATATTTGTTGTGTCCAGGGGAACAGTCCTTGCCTCCCTTTTGCCAGGTCCATTGAAGTACAGAGATTTTCCATCGCTGAGCACACCACAGCCTGTCCCAACCTGACCTCCTGTTATCTTGTACCAGAGAGGGCTTAGCTTCCTCTCAAACCTGTCGAACATCTCACTGTGATTAGGCACATTAGACACACAGGTTCCATGTGATGCTTCAAGAAAAGAAAGAGAGGGAGATGCTTTGGTGAAACTGTGCTGTACAGAGTAAGGGTCAGATACAGTACACCGGCACACGGCTCTGTTGCATCCCCATGTGACAAAGCACCAGGCTTTTCTAAGAAAATGCCCTGACGACTGGATTGTACCTTTCTAAAGCTACTTTACAAATGTCTGTAGGAAGAATAAGCCTTCTTCCTCTAAACTCTAGAATGGCTTATTTCACTAGGTGAAAAATAGCCAAGCTTTATGTTGATAAGGCATTTTTTCCAAACAGAAAAAATTTATCCTTCTATTTAATTTTAAACAAACTGAACAAAAGATGTTACTTATCGCTTTGTTGGTTGAGGGTTGAAAAGAGTGCAGTGTGCAACTGGTTGTGTCAATAATTTTTCTTCACAGGGTTTGCATTTTGGGCTTTTTTTCTATTTCAGCATAAAAGCCCCTGAAACCACAAGTGAGCAGAATTTTCCACAGAAGGGCCTGTCAGAACATATGTTCCTTCCTGGTCCCATGCCATCTGATGGCCAGGGGACTCAAAAATGGCAACGGTTCTTTTGAAGATGATCCAAAGGCTTTTAAGCAGACTTTTCAGTTTATAATATTTTATTTTGTTTTCTCTTTTATTGCTAGTCCCTTCCCATTCATACAGATGGTGATGTTCAAAGATTGTGGTTGCCAGGAACATCAACAGAGTCCGCTGCCTTCAGCTGCTCTGCTTTGCTTGTGCTGAATTTTATTTAACAAAACAAAAAAGATTCCTGTTGGCAGCCCATGCAATACATGTCATCATATATTTTTCCGGAATATCGGAGAGGAAAAACAAGATGCCAGATTTACAGCTTTAACTCAGCCAGTGCTCACTGCAGTCCCACCTGGAGAGGGTTGTCTTACCCGTGTAGCCCAGGTCACAGAAGCAGACCCCTGAGACGCAGTCCCCGTGACCGCTGCAGTAGTTGGGACAAGGCTCAGAGATGTAGACACCGTCCAAGCCGAAAGGAGGCACGCTCTTGTGGGAGCTGCTCTCCTGGATCCAGCGGAATCGAGTCTTACTGCAGAGAAAAAACAACGGTATTGCTATTCCCGGCTCCAATATCTTCTGCTCCTTGCTTAACACTAAAAGGACCTTTTCCTAAATTAACCATTTGCAAACAGGATGCCTGGATTTCTGTCATTCTACATTTTGTGCAACATTGCTTAAGGATATTTCTTCCAGACTTTTTGGCTGCATTTTGACTTCCTCTGTTTCTTTGGCCTATATCCATCAGTGTGATGCAAAGAAGAAATACATGGTTTTATCAACAACAGTGAATGATTAGATGTGACTTTGAAGATGCTTTTTACTGCTCAGTTCAACTTGAACTGCTAATCAGATATTAAAATCCCAGAACTACATTTCTTACAGCACTTTTGAAAAGAACTGGGTAATGGCAGCAATGCAGAACTTATTGTGGGATGGCACACTTTTGAGTAAAAGACCTTAAAATTATTCATATACAAAAAAAAAAAGCCACTTTCTGAATAGAATGGCAAATAACATCTCTTACATGCTGAAATCAGTCTGGGCCATCAATCCCAAAGTTAAACATCCTGATAGTGAGATGGAGATGTGGTACACCTGGTAAAACACAGATGAAGGAACAAACAAGGGATACTACAAATAACTTATCTAAGGCTGCTGAGCTAACATAGCTGGCCTGGAGACGTGATTGACAGTCAATCACTTCATACTATAAAAGCCTAGTATCAAATTTTAATGGTAGGGCCTTCTGAAATAACCCTTCTTGGAGTGTGTGTGGAGATTCCTTCCTTGGGTGGGGAGACCCCTCAAGGTTAACCCTCGAGGCTGAGCAAGAGATTTGCCCACAGTCTTTGTATGAGTGAATGACACAAGTCTCTATTTAATAATTGGTTTTGATAGCTTTAATACAATTGCTTTCATATAATTGCTTCAATATTGCTTCATAGTGCACTATATTATAACAGTTGTTACAGCTCCAATATTGTGTAGTAAATCTTCTTGTCTAATTGTTATCATAATAAATCATACATATATTTATAGGAATACATCTGTTTTTCCATCCTTAATCCTGGACAGGACAAAGTTGTATAAAAGTTCAATTACACCTGTATAATCCTTTAGATATAAACTGTTGACAAAATCTGGGGCTAAGATTAGATCCAGCTAAATCCAGGCTCCTCTCTGAGAAGGAGTCTAGAAAGCAGCGGGATCCTTTCATGACCTCATGACTCAATGGGAGAGTTTCTTTAATAAACTTTGTCTGAAGCTCCCACTCTGCCCACAACTCTCACTCACTGTGTAGGAAACTTGTTGAAGAAAAAATATGTTGGTTATTAATTTTCAGTCTTTAACTGCTAGCTGACTCATTTCACAGGAGCTCCAGAAAGGGGAACAGACTTAAAATCTCACTGCCAATATAATGGATTAACTAAGATCCTCCTTGCACTCTGCCTAAAATGTAATAAACCTATTGCTTTTTCTTTTTTTGCTGTGCACTGGAATTTGGTAGGTAGGTGCTCATGCTCTGTACCACACAGTGAAATGGAATGCTCTCTGGTTAACCCATGAACCATGATTTCCTAAGTGACCCACAACAAATTCAGTTCTCACCATGCCAAGACTCTCTTTGCAGTCACAATACTTACATTTTTAATGTATTAGCATGAGCTTCTTATTCCTGATCACATTACTGAACATAATGTCAAACAGATTGCTGCTATTGATTCTGCCCTGCTTGTTTTGGGTAAATCAAATCAGCTGGTGTCAGATCTGTGCAATTTGGCACCTGCTTTTATTGGCTAATTACTGAAAAAAAGACAAACTTGTTATGGTACCCGCTGCTATTTCAAGCCCTTGCGGCAGAGGCACTGGCTCCCCTGCTACACACTGTGTCACACACTCAAAGGGGCTGGAGGATGAGGAGTCTGTGGAAGGAGGATGGGTCAGAAACTCAGAGGCAGCACTAGAATAGCTGCCTGGGGGTGGGGGGCAGGAGGTAGGGGGACATGGCTGTGGTGTGGCCACACTGGCAGTGCTTGGTGCTTCCAGCAAAACAGATCAGGGTATTTTTTACTGATGGGGTAAGACAGGGAGTATGGGGAGTGAGAAACTTCAGCCAAATCCACATAACATTGAGAAAAGCGTCCTGATTTCAAGGCTTATTTGTGTCTTCCACCATTTGATGCTTTCTCACCTGCATTAATCTGATGCTGAGGTTGTGCTTGCAGATGGGCACAATCATCATTCCTCCCTCCTTTTCCTCTGGCTGTCCCGGCTGCCTTCAGTGACACAGCAAATTATGCAACTGCTCAAATACAACTTTGTCGTTTCTTTGCCCAGTGGTAACCAGAATTAACCCTGTTCAAATGGCTTACTTAATTCATGTGATTTATTACTCTCTGGTTGGTGTCTCTGACCTAACTGATATGGATAAATACAACGAAGGGATTGATGTCAGATTAAAATGTGCTGGGCTCCTCGCTGCTCTGTAATTTAATTATTTATTATAGACCAATCTGACGCCTTTTAAATGGAAAACTTCTCACTGCTTTGGGCAGCACAGTATAGTTTTCCCAGATCTGCCATTTTTAAACACTGCTTTTATTCACACTTTGCCACTTTTTCTTAATGTAGCATCTTAGAAGCAGCTAATTCAGCTAATCCATGGGTCCCACTGGCATCTCTGTTTTACAATGCACAGTACCTGGCTGCAAGCGACCTGGGGATAACAATAGTAATTCTTGTCCAGTCCTCAAAGTCTCCTGTGTGGTACACAGAGGGCTCGCTGAGCTCCCGGGAGCTTCCCTCGCAGCCCTTCATGCCTGGGGACGCGGGGTAGCAGCCCTCCTTCACCAGCGACCAGAAGAGCCCAGCATCGTGGGAGTACTGCAGCAGAACAGGAGCAGAGCTGCTGTACTGGTCGGTGCAACCAATGTTCAGCTGCAAAAGAGCAGAGAGTCAGAAATGGTATGAAGGAACCTGCACTGTTATTAGTATTAGTTGGCTGCAAACCACCTTTTTAGTATTTATTGGCTGCAAACCACTTCTGACTTTTTTGTTTGGGAGGCTTAATGCTCTGAGCACTTGCTCTGAACCCTGCTGGCCGACAGTGACTGATTCTTGGAGTGTGTTTCCTACAATTATATGACATTTCTTAGTAAAAATTCCCACCATTCCTTCATTAAGGTTGTTGAGCTCAGCAGACAGAAAGGTGCAAAGAACTCTCCAAGGATCCCTGTGCATTGCAGGCCCCAAACTGCAAACTCTGTGCAGGCGCTTGCATACCCAGAAGTGGAAGGAGCTGTATCCTCTGGGATCCATCCCATCTGCAGCCCAGTGTGTCCAGAGGATCAGCCTGGCTCCCAGGTGAGCCCTAACCACAGCCTTGTCACTGGCCTTGCAGGAATCATGTCTGGAAGATGCCACCGCAATTTGGGCCCCCAGAATAGAGTAAAATTGGATTAAGTAGAAAAATGCATATTAAAATGTGAAATGAGAATGCAACCAAGACCAAAATCAAGTGCTGATTTGAAGTTTCAGTTTCATTTTTCAAGCTATCAGAAAAATATTAGTTTTCATTATTTTATTGCAGAAATTCTACTTGAGCTATAGAATGTAAAATGTAAAACACAATCATTCATGTAAAATGAAATCATTCTGACAAATTACTGTATTTGAGTTTATCAATGCAAAATTATTCTAGTCTGCTATTTAAAACGGAAATTTCACATACGAAAGCATGCAAATAGGACTAACACATTCACAGGCTGAAAGGCTTTCCAAAAAAGTATAAATTCAGTCCTTAAATAATAGACTTTATAAAGAAGAACTCATTGTTCTGTGATATGTGCTTATGTTTTGTATATTTATGTTACATTGTCAAGAGCTTCAGTGATGGAAGGTGTACAGAACATTTGTAAGTATTGATTTTTTTTAACCTAGACAATTTTGTTAATTGCTGTTGATCATTAAACCTACAGAACAGAGACTTAGTCACTGAAGTAGAGGAAGGTGGTGAAGAGGCAAATAGCATCTTTTCCAGGCTAAATAGTATTTAGATATTGAGATGTCCTTGGGTTTTAGACAGTTTAAAGTATAAAACTACAAGCAATACTCAGAAGGAAATTGTACTGAAAACCCTCAGTTTGTATAGTATTTTATTAGCATAACTTTTAAGTTGAAATTAGATTATTTTACAAATCCCAGTATTTCTAACGAACTTTCCTATTTATAGAACGGTGGGAATTATATTTGAAAAGCTGCCTGTAAACATCTGATCTCTTTAATAATTCCACTTGTAAATTATTCAGTGTCTGTATCCACCAATTATGTAAGGACCATGTATTTGTAGGGAGCTCATTAAAATTGCATTGCAACCAACTTCCAGAATTCACCAATGGGATTTCATTATAAACTCAATAAAATTTTGATTAGGGTTCAGAAACAAGAGCTTGTCAAAGCAAATACACTTTCTTTGGAGCCCATATTCTGATGTATTGTCAGACCACTGAAATTTTTGTAAGCTCTTTAAAGAAGAAAATGCTAATTGGAGCCTATATTCATTGACACAATAAAAGTAAATTATATGAAAAACCCACACTGGAGTACAGAGCAGCTTGTAAGTCCTTAAATAGTTTAAAACACAAAAAATGTACCCAAACCGCATTGGAGCTCTTGTACTCCCAGAGCCCCAGACGGGATAAATCCTTTTTCGCTTGACAGTGCAGTAGCATTTCCTAGTACTGACTTGAATACAATGACAGTCATTTCAACCCACTTCTGAAATGTGTTGAAGAACAAAAAGCTTTAAAACTTTTCCAGAGGGACAAAAATGCTTTCCTGCACCAAGGTTTCAGCTACTCTTCTAGAAAGCAGGATGGCATTTTATGCTGTATGAGTTCATACTTGTGCTCTTCACATCTTTTTACGCAATGATCTAATTTATCATCTTCATTTGAACTGTGGCCCCAGTGGCATCTTGCAGGTATTGGCTAAGGGCAGTTTTATTGATATTCTTGCACAGATCTATGCTTAACAAATACCTTGAACTGCAGGACATATCCAGGCTTCAGAGTTAAATCTCGAGTCACTGCAAACCGGTCTCCATCTGATTTACCGAAGAGCATGGCAGAGGGGGTGGCAGAGCAGAAGCTTTCATTTTTGGTCATCCCTTCGTTGGCCAGCATTAACCATACACTCATCTGGTTCATAGGGTAATCAAATGCTGGCTTTTCATAAAAGTTCTGTTAGAAATGAAAAGAAAGCCATAGGCGTCATCACCTTGCAGTGTGACTTCAGAATAATTCCCAAAACGATGAACTTTCAAATTTTGCAATTTTGATTTTCTGTAATTTTCAAAAAAAATTAATTTCCAAAACTTCAGTCTTGATTTTTTGCAGAGATACACCATTACATCCTCTGTCACAAAACTTAGGAGCCTGATGATTTTGTGAAAAGACCCAGGTTATTCCCACACAGAGACGCAGCTGCAAACACTACAGCTGTCTCTTTAAATAGACCCACGATTTTCAAAGAAAATTATATTCAAACAAGTCTCCTAACAGGACAGTTCCTGCTTCGTGGGGATGCCCACAGCCTGCTCTGGCTTATTACCTGTGGTAAGGTGGGATTAACAACAGGAATGATGTGCTTCTGCTTCTCTGACAAAATGATGATATCGTCGATGGCCCACTGATCGTAACCTTCCCCTGAGAACACTGGCTGCCACCAGCGAAACCTGGTGCAAGGAGTCTTGGCTGCAGCCGGCAGCTCCAGATAGACAAATCTGAGGAAAAGAAATTGAGCAGAACTTCAGAGAGCACAGTTGGGAGAGAAATGGATCACTCAACAGGGAAAAGAGGTAGGAAAGCCAGCATCTATCTTATATGGACAAGTCCTGGTAATTTGCATGTCCAGAGAAGGGCAATGGAGCGTGGGAAGGGTCTAAGACAGTAATTCACATGAGGTGTAGTGGAGGAAATTGGGATTTAGTCTGGAGAAAAGGAGGCTCAGCAGAGACCTTATTGCTCTCTACAACTGCCTGAAAGGAGGTTGTAGCAAGATAGGGATCGGCCTCTTCTCCCACGCAACCACAGACATGAGTACATTGACACAAACTCTGCCAGGGGAGGTTCAGGTTGGACAACAGGCAGAATTTCTCCACTGGAAGGGTGGTCAGGCTTTGGGACTCCCTGGGACGCCCAGGGAGGTAGTGGAGTTGCCATCCCTGGAAGTGTTCAAAACAACAACTGGATAGGGCACTTAGTGCTGTAATTTATTGTGATATTGGGTCAAAGGTTGGACTTCATGATCTTGGTGGTCTTTTCCAACCTTAATGATTCTATGATTCTATAATTCTGTTTTCCCATATATTTAGATACCTATTTACACCCTGCATATCAAGAAGCACCCTTCGTCCTTCTTCTCTGTGGAGAATGTAAACTCTTTAAGACAATGTCTACTTTTTATGCTCTATTACTACATTGCCAAGCACAATAAGGAACTGATTTGAGTTCTCTAGCTTTGAATTAAACTGTTCAGCTGATCCATGTTCAGCAAGTCTTAGTGTTTTTCTGATGCCAGAAAGTAATAGTGACATATGCTAGCAAAATTAATTTCTCAATTCTCTTCTGCTGATTGGTCTTATTTGTAGAAAAAAGCATCCTTCTGTTACAATGCAATAGATTATGTAGCAGTTTCCTTTGGGTAAAAATATTTCAGCTTTCCTATACAAATCTTTGTAAAAGAACTTCAGGTCTCCTCAGTTTGCTTTATGTTCAACTTGAAAAACACCTTACAAAAATTGTGTTAAATAAAAGTTCAAGTTTCAAGCCTAATCATACCTATGCCAAAAAGTACAAGAATTAGTTACTTGCCTGGTCCTATTTCAGACACCTTACATGTGTGCATTTATATGTACAATCCTTTCGGCACTCTTTCTTTATATCACGTGCCAGGGCCAGTCCTGTTCAACATATTTATCGATAACCTGGATGCAAGAGTTGCGCGCACCTTTTTGCTGGTGATACAAAGTTGGAGGTGCTATTGACTCTCTTGACAGTCAAGGGGTCTTGCAGAGGAATCTTGACAGATTGGAGCATTGGGATTGATTCGCGGGATAAAATTTAAGAAGCAGAAATGTTGATTCTGCACCTAGGATGCAGCTGAGCACAGTTGTAGGTCCCTTCTAAGTGAAATATTCTATTCTAGTCTAGTCTATTCAAAATTCAAGAGTTTTATACTTCTAAGTGCCTAGATCACCTCTAAAAAAGAATAGTCTGCCAAGTTACAGAAGTCCTTCTGAAACCATTGTTCATTGCAATGCAAAGTGACAAGATGAGAAGATAAAATTATTTGTATGTTGAAAGACATGGACTACAGGAAATAGAAATCATGTTAGTACCTATGCAGACAAATACAATTTAAATTTTCCCTGACAAGGTATCTGACAGCAAATTTGAATGGCTGAATATGATTTCTTGTCCTCCTTAAATATTTATTTAAAGGAGCTTTTGCTTCATAAGACATTAATACACGTTCATTAGATCTGAAACCAGAGCCAGAGGAAGATTTCTACACCTCTTTTGGGCAAGTTGTGTATTTGCTTGCTAATGTATTGCAGATATTAGCATTTTAGTCATGTTTTACATGGTGGGTAAGTGATAGGAAATTTCATATTTTACTTCAGATTTTAAGGCCCACTTTCATTACATTTTTCATTCTTAGTGACAGGAGTTTACTGTGCCAGCCAGAAAAAGTTTCTATACAATGATGACTTTTAAGCATTATAACTTTAAATTATTATTCATGTTTTCATAAGTTGAGAAATATTTTTTTTTTAAAGCTGGTGCCATATGGATTAATTTAGACCAAAATCATACCTGGGTTTGCTGAAGTCAGAGAAATACATTTCTGCTAGTAGCTGCCAGTTGATCCCGCCGTTATTGCTGTACTGTAGCAGCACACCTTCTTCTCTGCTGTCAGGTTTATTGCATGAAGAACTCTCTCCTCCAATCTGGATGTAAAACTGTACAAAATCCACCCATGTTGTGTCCAAATCCCAGCTTACCAACTGCCTTTTTCCAGCCTACAGCACAAAGAACAGAGGGAAAATAATAATTTTAACGAAGACACCTTCACGATGAATAGACATACTTAAAGTCCATTGCAGGTGAATATTGCACACAAAATAACACAACATGGAGGACTTTTACTTTTGTGTCAACTCGGCCTTTTTTGTCTTTCAATTATTCTGCATGGCCATCCTTTATGTCACCCTGATTTGATCCCACAAGAATTTTTATTATTAGATTTCAACCCACAATGCGACTTCACAACACAATTTCCACACTATTATTTAATCTCATTCCTTCAAGTCCCAAGTACCTTTGGAAGACAAAGAGCAGGTGCTGGATATCCTGAAACAACCAGGGCCAAATATTTCAAGTATTCAGCTTTTTACTGATAATGCATAGAGAAGTAAAAGGCCATTTCTCTAGTCTTATTTCTCTGGTCACACCTTGCACTGTACAAGGTTACCCAATTGCCTGAAATCAGCTCCTATAATACCTTGCTTGTCCATCTCCAAGCATAAAAATGTATCAGAAAGGAAAACTAGGGCTAAGTTACAAAATGACACCTTTGTTTTAAGTAATATTTATGTTTTTCTCTCTCACTTGTACATTTGTGACTCTTACGACAAATTTCCAGACAAACTTGAGATAAACAAGTGAGATGATCTAGCTGGATACAAATAACAAGATTTATGAGCTGAGATTTAAAATATCATCTGTGTTTTTTAATAAGGTGATAGATTAATTAAAATCCCATTCCATTCATTACTTCTTTCTTCTTTCTATGCAGTTCAGGGTAAACCTGGCACAGATAAATGTCTACAGCTTTCTTTCTCAGAACATTTTGCTTTGCTGGTATAACAGCTTGGGTCCAGAGTTCATTTGTAGACCTTACCAAACAGACCATCTTACACTGTGAGACTGATTTCTGGCAGCTGAATACATGGGGGTCTGAAACTTGGTTGGCTTGCACCACCGATGATAAGGCAGTAAAACCTATAAGGAATCCTTTGACTCTTAAAAAGCTCATACAGGATACAGTCATACTGATTTAGTCTTGAACAGTGCCTGTTGTTTTAATTTATTTGGTTGTTTGTTCCCAGCTGAGAAGGGAATTCCCTCCTGGATGGTGCCATGAGAGTGAGATGAGCTCAGCCCTGGGTGCAGCCCTGAGCTTCCTGGCACAGCCCCACGTGGCTAACTCTGGCTAAGGTGACACTGATAATCTCTTGATAGTTTGCTTTCACAGCTTCTTTTGGAGACCCACTGGAATTTGAAATTATCACCCATCAAATCAAGCCAGTAATGCGTAACAAGGATGCAAACACCCTTGCTGTCCCATGGGCAGGTGTGCCTGGCTGGCTGGAGGCACCCAGCACACTGACCTGCAGTGGGCCAAGCTCTGGCTATGAAATTATTGCAGGTGGCTTTTCCATATCTACACCCCATAGCAGCTCTGCCTGCCAAAGGGGTAATCACAGCACCAGGTTAATTGAGAAAGGGCATGAGTGACATAAAACCTCAGAGGAATTGCACAGGCTAATTGAAAGAGCTCTGAATTGTGAACACACCTACAACTGATTAAAATGAGTTGCAAGACAAAAGATAGAGGGTTGTCAGAACAAAGCCAACATTAATTCTGGCAGCAGTAATTGATTAAGGCAGCAAACATTAGACATTCAAATAAAAAGTGGCTGTTTGAGCAAATGAAAAGAAATGTGAATATGAGCTCCCCAAAACAATACAGAACTGCTTGGCAACTATAAAAATAATTTTTTATTATCCATCAGCATGGCCACTAGATGCCTTGAGAGAGATCTAAACAGAAATTAAATAAACCACCTTCTGTTGACAGCACACAGACTGCTACTACTCAAGAAATGAGTGATAACCTGACACTTAGAGATCAATAGAAAGAAGCCAAGAATTTCTAAATGAGTTTTTCACTCCTCCTTAGCAGGAATCAGAAGAAAGATCATAGCAGGTTAATTCTAATTTAGCAAACTACTTTTGAGAAACTTGGCATAAAGAACCGAGCCAGAAGGAAAAACATCTAACACAGAAGACAATGATATAAAAAAATCCAATTATCACAATTAGCTAGTTATAGTGATTGGTCTATTATGAAATTTTCAATGCAGAGCTCTATTTCCAGGGGAGCTGGATGTGAGACTATGTAGGAGTGCTGAAAATTATTTCATGGGTTAGATTTCTGTAATGAGGTAAACAACACACAATTACACAGCGTTGCATATTGGATTATTCTTCTGGGACTAATCTGGCTCTCATGACAGCAGTGGCAGTTTGATCAAACCTTTAAAAGAGAAGCACATAGCTGCATTTATGCTCTTCCTTTCAATTAAGAACAAAACAAACCTTAGTACTAGACCTGAGGACCAACAATACAAAAATAAATCTGTGATTACAACGCATAATTTTCATTTGGTCCTAAAGATCTCTTTTTATTTGAGATATAATTGCTACCAATGAGCAGAATTCCCTGTATTTCTTTCCTGTTCTAATACTTTTTGTCTGCAAAGTATCCAAGTTATACAAAAGAATATTCTCCTTCATGTTAACCATTTCCTAAAAGCCCGAAAGGATGGGTTTTTTCACTGGTTTTGTTTCTGTGACCTCAAATTACGCTGCTTGTCCCCTGAAAGCCAACCTTACCCTATCGCTTACCCAGGACAGTACTGAAGAAACAAATAGGAGCTGCTGGATGCTGAGAACTGAGTCTTAAAAATGAAAATGTACAAGTAAGACATTATGCATGTGCACACTTCCCAGCACACTGGCAATTTACTACCTTTCATTACAGCTGCTATTTCTTGAATACATACTGCACGTGTCTTTCCCTATCTCTTTGGATTTCTTTGTTCTTTACCTGCAGAGCACAGCTGTGCTGTTTAAAGCACTTCTAATATTGTGTGCAGCTTTCTGCCACCTCCCTTTTCTTTGCCATAGAGCCACATTATGCTCCACTGAAACCTACAGGATGTGCTTTTCTCAGACTCCCAGCCCTCTTTAGTACCTTGTTGAAGTAGAGTGAGGAGCCAGATGAGATGACCCCACAGCCTTCCTCAGGCTTGACGATCTCTCCCCCAATAATTTCCTGCCACTCTGTCTTCAGGGTGTCTGGGTTCTCAAAATCAGACATGATGGTCGAAGAAAGCGGATTTTCAGGCTGACACTCAGTACCCCGAAACCCTGAGTCACACCTGGAAAGAAGCGTAAACATGACAAGTTTTAAGGATTTTATTTGACACTGATAGATTGCAGTTTTGTATTGTGGAAACAAACTAGAATAACTGGAAAATGGGAAAACCCTGTATGTTTTTTCTTAAAAAAAAAAAAAAAATCCCTGGGGTGTCCAGAAAGTTTGATGCTGGTAGGGAGTAGTATTCTGTGTCCTTGGTATAGCACCCATTCTGACAGTGGCTGCCAAGCAGTGCTGAGCTGGTCCCTGGCATTCTTCTGACCCAAAGCAGCTCTGGCACTGAGCTGGGGCCCTATGCAAAGGGCTGGAGGGGCCACCAGGACATCTGCAGCAGGGCAGCCCTGTGCCACTGAAAGCTCTTCCAGTGCTTGGATCTGCCAAGGGTACGGCTCTTGGACAGACTGGTGTGGAGCAACAGGCTGCTAATGCTGCTTGAATGGTCAATCCCCCCGTAGCGCTTTTATTTTTTTAATATTTAATCTAAAAATAAGAACAACAGGCACGAAAAGGAAAGTATGGAAAATAGTAGGATACCTGAAGTACCAGAAGACCATTGCTAAGAGTGGCTGACAAATGCCCCATACCTGCAAATGCCGTGGTCGCACCAGCCGTGCCCGCTGCACATGTTGGGACACTGCTGGCCGATGTAGATGTTGTCCAAGGCCCACTCATCCTGGGCTGTGTAGTAGCACTGACTCCAGCGGAAACGTGTGGCACTGGACCTTAAAACCAATAACAATGCATTGATTTTTGGTTCTTTATGGAATGGTGAGCTAAAATGAGATAAAATATAACTAAAAAAATATAAAGTTGGTATCACAATCACAGCCCAGGCTGTAAAGACTGGCACAATCAAAGACAGATTTTTGCAAATTAATTTTCTAGATGATGCCACTCACTCCATAGGGCTATATAATGGACTTTCCAGTGACTCATGATATTTCTGAGGAAGAGCGCATTGCAGAGATGTTGCAGAGATTTTGAACAATATTTTAAGGTAAGCCTAGCTATGAATATCGCTGGACTTTTATTGCATGCCATTCTGTGATGGTTACAAAACTAGAAAGGTGGATCTAGGGCATGACTTTGTCTTTTATATTTTTGGTGGTTTTTATGACAGTTAACAGGTAATAAACTGTGTAAACAGGTTTCTCCTGATATTTATTATTTAAAAAGTTATTAAAGTTCTTGAGTGTAAGTGAATTCAACTATTTTAATCAACAGTAGTTGACTGTTTTCTCTTGGATATAAAAATTTCTTTTTTTCAGGATCATTCTAAACTATATTTTGCTCACATATCACTGGTGACATTGAGATCACAAGTTTTTGACAAAGATCCTGTTTCATAGCACCTATTTTTTTTCCACACTGTAAATAGCTTGCTCTTGGCCAACAACTCAAAATCTGTAACACCCAAGGTTTGTGGTGGAGAATCATCAAATTAAAATACTTGCCTGACTAAGCTCTGGATATTTGCAATATTCTTCAAGCACAAAACCTTGCTTTAGCTTCTCTTTTCTAAATAGTTTATCTTCCACAGCTTGTTTTTCTTTACAATAGTGAAGTCAGCTAATACCTATTTAAAAATGCTTTTTGCTGGCCCTTTAGGAGATTGTCCAATGTGACATTGACATTTTCCGTGGGAGTGACTCCTGCTAGCCAAACCCAGCCTGACACCCACCACCTTCAAAAACCAAGGCTGGAGAAGAAAATGAATCATGAGAAAAACAATTTTTGTCATCATCAACCATTTTCAAGGTGCCCTGCCAAACTGTGCACATCCAACAGGTTACAGACATTGGCTGGTGGCCACTCCCAGATGGCGGACACAGAGACCCTCCACTTCATGCTCGTGTCAGAATGAGATTAAGAAAAATGCATTGCATGTGAAGTGAAACAAAGATGGAAAATTGTCCATCATGATGGAGCAAAAGGGGCTGTGCTGGCTGCATGATGGGTCTGGGTAAAGAGGAGTGGTGGTGGCAACGTGGGCACTGACGCTGGATTGCATTGTTGTGGAGAGGTAGGACAGGGAAAACGAGGTTGACTGAGGAGAATTAAAAATCAGATTTTAAAATGGGACAGGTCTGTGTCTGGCCAAGGGCTGGTTGGGGGAGCTGAGGATGAGAAGCAGGCGACTCCTGTTAGAAGCCTCTTTTCTAGCTTGTTTCTGAGCCATATGGTTATGCTATGATGGCACAGGATACAATGCTGTTACTCTGCTTCGAGGTACAAAGCCCTTTCCCCACCCCCAATAATTTATGTAGAATAGAACTTATTAAAATGAATATTGTAAAGGTGGCTGAGCCACCTGCTCGCACGTATGGAAGTGAAAAAATGAATAGAGCAGGTCTGTGCAGCTGAAGAGGACAGAGTGGCAGAGCAATTAGCCACTCTGGCACACATGAGAAGTTTGGTACATGTGTGGAGAAATTTTTAAAATACCAGTTTGAAATTTCTTTTAAAAACAAGCGAAGCTGCCTAAGGGCTTGATTTTTAATTGAAATGACCCTTGTTGCCTGTTTTAAGTATCTGTTTGATATTGCAAATACTGTAAGCATTTTTACAGCACTGAGTTAATCTGCAGGGGCAAATATGCTGATTAAATACTCCCTCAGGATATAATGTATTGATGGGTTACATTGCAAGAGCCATGAATTATCCATTAAAAGTGTACAATGGCAGTAATCAGCACACGAAGGACTTCCTAAGCTTGTGTAGGCACAATGGGCAGTCAGTATTGACTGCAATTATTTATTGTTTATATTTGGAGTGCTCTGAAGTCAGCACATCACTTTGGTGCTGAGGTTCATGTTCGCATCAATGGCACCACAGAGAGCCCTGACAGAGGTTGTAGGCTCTGGAAAGAGCAGTAATGACTGGTGTTAACTCTAATGTTTGCTGAGGAAAATAACAATACTGAAACCAAAGAACGGTGTTAGAGCAGGCAAACACATCCCCCTGTGAACCCCCAGCACAATAAAATTGTGTCATGTTATTTTCCAGGTCACAGGATGGAGAGCATTGTGCTCAGGTATCTCTGTTTTTCATCAGGGACCGAGTATGGGTGAAGGTGGGGTGTGAGACCCTGCAGCCCAGGGGTATTTACAGCAAACTGGGGGAGATTTATAGGGATACAGAGACAATTTCACCATGCCATGGCAGTCTCATGGTGCCCAACAAATGGTGGTGCCACTTAAAAAGAGCTTGGTGTGGCACTGATGGCGTTGTTTTGGCCACTCACTGGCCGCTGCCAGGTGCAAATGACCCTGATGGGTGCTGTGCAGGTGTGTCTGGACTGCTTTTGGGGCACAAGGCTCACACCTGACCTACACAAACAGTGGGGAGAGCCCAGCCTGTGCAGTGACAGAGAACACCTCTGTGCCCAGGGGAGCACAACACCTGGAGCCCCACTGAGAAGATGTGCAGCTGCTCCTGGGTGCTGTTCCCGGGGCTGGGCATGCACAGTGAGGCACAGAGCTGACACCAGGGCTGACGGTGCTTGCTGGGGCTCATGTGGGTTTCACCTGACCAAAATGTTTCCGTGGAGAGTCTCATCGTCCCATTCCTGCTGCAGGGCACTGCCACCCTGCCAGGTGCAGAGCTCCCACAGCCTCCTCGGGTTCTAGGTTGGTTGCACGTCAAGCTAAGGGGTGCACTCAGTTCCACTTGTCACTTAGAAGCTCTCCCCGACGAATGATGTGATTGCGGGAGGTTTGTTTCTCTCATTTGAAGGGGGGGGGGAGGAAGGGAGGAGGCTTATTACTGCCTGAAGATAAACATGTAGCCCAAATAGAGGTGTGTGCATCAGCTAGAGGCTGGGTACAGTCTCCAGGAAGCCACATCCCGGCGTGGAGGAGTTATTTTTATCTGCAGACAGAGAGCTCTCCCCTGGGGACAGCTTTGCCAGCACGGGAATCCCGTGGCCCCCAAGCTGCAAGGGACAAGGGAGTGCCCTCGCCTTCCCGCCCAGCCGGCGGCCAGGGGACCTGCGGGAAGCGATGCCAGCGTCACACAGCTGTGGGCAGGGAAAACTCCATGGGTTCAGATTCCTCCCTGGGTGAGGGATAACGCGTGTTAGGCTGAATTGACAATTGCAAAAGCAATGCTGCTGAAAAGCCAGTCCTGCTCACTGTTTTTGAAAGCCTTCCAAAGCTCCTCTGCACCTCAAGGTAACAACAGCTTAAGAGGATTATGCTGTTAAAAATGGTAATCAACCATTTAAAAAAGCCATGTTAATTAAGAAAAGAGAATAAGGAGATGAGCGTCAGCTGCATTCTCAGTGATAAAACACTGGTTTTCTGGACAATCACCATTTGGATACCTATTGAAATGGGCAGTGCAGCACTGAGGAGCTCTGAAAGCATTTCTTACTAGCAAAATAAACTTCCCTAGTTCCTCATATTTTTTTCTTTTTTTTTTTTTTTAATGCTATTAGAAAGCAATCTGGCTTTCTAATGACATTATATCTAAGTCAGGTTGATGTCAAATAAAAGTCATTGTTGTTGTGTGACATTTTACATAAGCACAAGGAAATCATGTCCCAGAAGTACCGCAAGTGAAATGATGTTCTGTTATAAAATTTTTCAGATATGTGAGTTAAAATAAAATCATTGCCTTCCCTCCTGATATTAAAAGCCTTAATGATCTAATGCAAATTTGTGACTGATAAAATTATATTTGCCACCTTCTGAGTTACCATAATTACATTTACCCAATTATCCTGAAGCTCTCATTCAGTCATTAGGTGTTGATTTGTTTATGAAGTCAGCAACTGACAGCTGCTTGTATCTCATTAAAGCTTGTTCATATGTAAATGCTTTGCATAAAACTGAAATTAATTTTCATCAGTGTTAGAAATGTTCAGTTCAAGTACAATACAACTTCAGCGAGCAGGTGCTTATATTTCATTTCTTCAATACAAGTCTCATTCTTGCAGCATATTTTCTGACATTCCAAATCTCAGATAACATAGGCACCTTGTAAACTCCTGTTTGCCAGATGCAGAACATCTACAGATGCGCTGAAATACCAGCACACCCAGAAAGTTTTACAAGAGAAATAGGTGCTGTTATGAACAATTTTCCAGCAGCATGAGCACAGTGCCACAGCCTGACACTACCCAAGCGCCCAAGGTGCAAACCCTCACCTTAGAGCTGTGCATTCAGGGATAAAAGCTCCAGCAACCATAGCAGGGCTGCGCCGGGGTGTGAGGGCATGCTGAGGCTACCAAGAGCCAGAACAAGGCTAATGAGACATTCCTGAGTCCTCATTAGGTGACTTGTTTACCTGTGCAGTAAGCACAGGGCAGGCTGTGGGTTTGGCAGCCTTTGTCTTGTGTGGTTGAAACAGAAGGAAGGTCCAGAGGTCCCTTCCCCTCACCCCAGTTTTGGGAAGGCAGAAGACCTGGCTCTCCTGCTCTGCACTGTTCTTCCTGGCCATTACTAAGGTTTTGCCTCTGGGTGGTTGTTGCAGTGGATACAGATGGGGAAGGGATAGGAGAGGGAGGGAGAGCACTCCAAAAAGGAGCCCTACAGAGCACATTCACTGCCAGCCACCTGGAACAATGCCCTCCGGCTGGGCTGGCAGCAGAGAGCTGTACAAATGGTCACCAAGAATGCCCAGATTTTGGAAAGGCAGCAACTTGCCCTCTGTTCTCAAGTGTGCTCTAAAAACGTGTAAAAAATCGCCTCTCAATCTCAACCCAAAGGAACCGAGCTCCTTGCCACTGGAAAGGAAGGTTAGAAAGAGGGAAAAGCGGCTGAGATGCATCTGTGTGTGTGTGGATTGTGTTTGGTGGGGAGCATGCAACCACCCTTCCTCTTCACCCCGATAATGCCATTGCACAACACAACACAGAAAATGTGTTCTGTGAAGAGCAAAGAAATGTTCAGTGGTAATTTGTACCTTAATTACAAACAAAACTCTGCTAACAGACGGGAATCCCTTCAGATACAAGACAGAGTGTGAAATATTTATGATTTGTGCACAGCATAGAACAGGAACCCAGCTATTACTTCATCATAATTTCTCCCCACAGTCTCCTAAATTAAAATAGAATTATTTGCTTCTGTCGCTTCATATGCTGAGAAAAATTAGTAGATCCTAAATATATAAAAGGCCCACAACATTGGTATTATCATCAAATGCACCGTCTATAATAACTTTGAGTACAGTATATATTTTACAAATGAAATTAGGAATAACAGCCTACTTTAGAGTGTAACCTGCAAAATTGTAGACGCTCTTTAAACTCTTAAGTGCCTATGTGAACCACAGATTTTGCAGATGGTGGCACATAACAGCATGCAAGATTTAGTACATTATAATCTAACAACAAAGCAGTTATTTGTAGACTTACTTGCACCATTTGGTATTATCTGATCTGATATGTTTTAAGAATTCAATATTTGCCCTTGATGTTTTGCCTGGAAATAGGAAATTCTGAATATTGGCTGTACAGTAAAAGTTGCCAGTGTGTTGAAAGAATGTATCATTGTGGTGTGATTGATGGAAATAGGCTGTGCTGAGGCCGTGCAGAGTGCAAAAAAATAACGATGAAGGATGGGGAAATACAATGATTACTTAATCTGAGCAAGCACTCATTACAATTGCCGTGATGGATTCAGGTCAAACATAATCAAAATGTAACTCTAATTGGAATAATTAAATTCTCAAATGAAGGATGCCCTGAAGATTATTGGGATTTATGACAACTTTTTATTTGTATATTATAATAAAGATTTTAAAATAAACAATGAAAGACACAATCTAGTTAATAAATACAAATTTTAGGGCAGGAAAACCAAGTTTGATTACAACAAGACGAATAGAATTTCTGGTAATTTTTGTTTCTCTTTTTTTGCAGAAGAGAATGCTATTTTTTTAAGACATGCTATAAAAAGAAACAAGAGTTAAAAATTTCCCAGAAATGAATCATTAGTTATTGTTTATACAAGGCTTTGGTCTGAAGATGTAAACAATAAGGAATGTGCAAAATAAAAATTAACAATCCAACTAAAGCCTTCCTCCAATAGGGCATTTTTAGACAAGTGCCACTATTTTTGAAAAGTCTGAATGCTCTTAGAAGAGTTGAAGTATGTATTAAAAACAATCCTTAACAATAGTTTCTGTTGACTTCACCAACATGTCATTCTCTAATTATGTAAGGAATGCATTTTATGGGAAATACCTGCAACTGGGTCAGCCCTGGCACCCCAACTATTGGCTTGAGTATGACCTACAGAGGACTTGATCTTTGTCATAGCAATTTAAAAGTAGATGAATTATCTGCATCCCCTCCAAAAAAATTAAAAGAGAGGGAAAAAAATGCTTACCAAGTCTTCTGTGGTAAAAGAACGGTGATTCTCCTCCACTGAGTAAATTCGCTGGAGTGGTAAATACTTGCTGATGTAAACTCCTGACAGCTTGGCATACTGGGAAGACACTCCTTCAAATAAAACATTTTGAAACCAGATTTAATGTTGAGGAATAATTGGGAACAGAAACAAGGGTCAAAAATTCACAGAACCAGGAGCTTGTCTGGGTCCTGACATTGGAGTGAAAGACCCAAAAGAGAAAAATCCTGGCATGATACAGAGAAATTTCTCAGAAAACTAGTAGTACCATTGAGGATGGAAAAAAGCCATATGAATCTATTTAAAGGGTTTAGCATTAGTGACTGGCAATGTTTTTTTTTCTCCATGAGGAATGTCTGTCTCCTTTTTTTTTTTTTTTTTAACTATTTTCACCCCAGCCTCCAACATGGGACTATGAAGTAAGGCTACAAGACCACTCTGAAGTAAGTCTGTGAAAGTGACCTCCAGATCATTACAGGTCATTTTAGAGACCTACTTGTGAGCCTTTGCCTGGGCGTTCTTGCTGGCCCCACACAGTGGGGAGCAGCAGCAGGAAGAGACAAAGCTGTCCCAGAGCACCCGACTGGAGCCTGCTGAAGTTGTGTCCTTGGGCCCTTCCCAAGCTCTGCAGCTGTGTTAGCTTTGACACCTACGGCAAGCGGTGTAAATTCCCATTTCCTGCTTCTAGGACTACTTCTGCATTTAACTCAGATTCCTGTTGAGGTCTGTTCCCCAATTTTTACTTTTTTCCCCCAGAAGATACAACCATTGTCACATCTTTTTAGTATTGAATATAAATGAAGTCCATTATCCCAGCTTCTTACTGTTTTCTAGCACTGCCCTTTCCATATTACTTCATTTTTTGCAATACGCCATTAATTTATTTATATTTTGCCTGAACAGCACCCAAAATTAGTGTGCTATGAGATATTAATAAAGTGCTTGGAAGTTACTAGCAACTTGCATGATCCTCTTCCAGCTACCACTTCAGAGTCCCTTCTGCCCTTTCCTGCCACAGCACAGCTTCTCCTAACCATCCCCACAAGCCCAAGAGTATTTCTCTAGTCACTTGTGTGCTCCCTGCCATGAAGGGTACCAGGCAAGAGAACAGACACCTGCTTATGCAAGTAGCTTACTTTGACTGCTCTGAAACAAATAATAAAACAGTGACTCTCTACAGCAGTTATGGCAATTAAGAATATTTATATAGTTAAATCATACAGTAATAGTTATGTATTAAATATGAAGGGCATAATGTATTATTTTACAGAGAAATTTATTGCTCAAATATCTTAAGAGTATTAAATGAAGATCTGAGACCTTATTTTGTTGGGTTTTTTTGATAGATTTTCTAAAGGCTTAGTTTCCTTTCCAGCAATTTTCAAACATTTTTTGTTGATTCATAGTCCCTAAAAGATCTTAGAAAACAGGATCTGATGAGTGTCTGCAAAGCAAACAAAACTTTCAAACATTTTAATTAATTAGTGTTTTGTTTATTTGCCAGATTATGTCCTTGAAATATACTACAAATACTCTTTTATCACAACAACCTGGGTGGTGTGAGAAAAATGATTTGGCTGCATGTTCTCTCTGAACTCAGCTCTACAGAGCAAGGAGAGGAGCACCAAAATCTGAAGGCAACTGATCTTCCATTGACGGCAAGCACAAATCCTAAACACCCACCACTAGGAACTATCCTTGGACACCACGATGATGCCTGCTAGGTATAAAAGACATGAACAGTGTTTGAAATACACGATTATAGCTTTCGTCTGGATTGTGTTTAAGGTAAGAAATCATTAGTTGGATTTGCAAAGTTTAAAAATTCATTTATTGCCATTTCTCTATTCTGCCCACCAAAGTAAATGTGGCAAAACACAATATGGCAAAGGGTAACCAGGCCAAGCTTTAATTTCACATAGAAGGTGTGGAACTTGACATACAAATCCTTCTGTGAGCCTGCAGACCAGGCAGTGAAAAGGCAGTAGGACAAGTTCCCTGACACCCACTGAATCTGCTCAGAGGCAGCCAAAAGACTTTGGTTAGCTCACCCTGAGGCCAGGGCAAGTCCAGCTTTCGATCTAAGAGGGAAAACAAGACCACGAACTATGGCCAAATGTGCTGCTCACATTTGTGCTGAGACAGCACTGAGCTACCCAGGGGAAGAGCAGCCAACACTGCTATTTGCACTTTGAGCAGAGTGGGGGAAACAGCCGGTCATTACAGCCCTGGACTGTGTTTGAACCAGGGATGGGAGATGAAAGGCTCTACATTACAATCCCCTGAAGGAATGTGCTTTCCATTTACGAGATGGCTGCGCACAAGGGCAGAAAGAATTTCTATCTGTTTAAATTCCAGGAAACAGTACATGCATTTTGCTTAGAAAAACAAAGCAATAGCAGAGGAAAGATCTCAGCCATTACCCTATAGCTCTAACTGTGGCCCAATTTTTTTCTCAGCCTTTCCTGTCATAATTTTGTATTTCAGGCTTTCAGATACTTTTTTCCCAAATATAATGAGGAACAGTCTAAATACCTCTATTAGTAATTTTGACTGATTCCAACAGAGAATTTCTTTATTGAAAGGTGAAGAAGGAAAACATCTTTCTTTGTTCCATGCCAAAAGCATATTTGAGACCATTGTTGTATAAAGCAGAGTTTATGGAAGACAAAAGTCCTCACTGCCAGCCTCACCTCCTGAACAAGATGCCATGTGAGGCCATGGTTGGTGGAGTACTCCAGTTTCACTTGGTTGTCCATATGAGGAGTAAAGGCCTGACCGCAGCCCATCACCAAGTTGAACTGTATCATATACGAAGCTCCAATCTGCATGGACTGGGTCTCCACATAGCGCATGCTAGAGGCTAACTTTGAATCTCCTGTAAAACTGAGAGAAGTAAGGAAAGAATCAGGATCTATCCCCAAAATAATTCAGAAAAGAACATTGTGAATGGTTCTGGGTTAAATACAGTGGTGTTTCTTTGTTCTGTAGATTGGCATGTGAGATGAGATCATTCACAGAAGAATCTTTCTGTTGGTACTTCTGCAAATTATCAGGAAGGCCTTGATGTATCCCAGAATGTGAAACACTGAATTATTCTGTTAGTTCTTACTCTGTGCTCTTTGTATTAAGGATCAAGTCAGGATCTAGCAAAGGGCAACATAAGGAAAAAACAACACAAAGAAAGTTCATTCCCCTGGAGTGTCCATTGCCTAAGGTCATGCCACAGTCAGAGCTGTAATTTCATTCTAAAACTGGGCAGTAAAGATACACTGAATCTAGTTTAAAGTATTCTTATTACATAGACTTTTCCTTTCATTGATTTTCAAGTGATCCTATATGCAGTGCACTCACTGACTCTTGACTGTGTTTCAGAATTAATCTTCTACCCTCAGCTTCTTTTCTGTAGGATGTACTGATATTAGAGTTATAATATGCAGTGGATTGGAGAACACTAATAATGTAACACAATATACACACATACGTTGCGAGGTACCCAGTTATCACATATATAGTAATACAATTTATAGTCTGAAATTCCAAGGTTATTTCATTTCAAATGCCATTTTCTCTTCTATGCACTATTCCAGAGAAAAAGGAAACAACCAAAATCAAAACCTCAAATGCAACAGAAGCATAAGGAGGAAGTAATAACAACTTAAACTTTGAATCTTGCTCACTAGCCTTTAAAACAGATTATTTTAATGGAAGTTCACATAGAATGAAAATTGCCTCCCTCTCCTTAGTTTGAGATGTTTACTTAGTGTCTTCAGAAGTACTGCAGTCCTTTCAGCTTCAATATTTTCTAAGACTAATTTTAAATGTGAACAATTTAGAATAGGCACTGGCTCTTTTTAAAGAAAATCATTGACAATCATCATGGAAAAATAAAAGCTACATTCAGTACAGTTGTGATGAAGAGAATAGTCTAGTTCAAGGTTACTTTTATGACCGAATAAGCTGCAGTTTATCATCTTAAATAAGAAATCACAAACTTTAAATACAATACAGTAGAATATATTATCTTGCTACTCCTGTAAAATTCAAGGTCATGACAAAGTAAGTGTGAGGACAGGAATAAAAGTCAGTGTCACTTAGCACTCTTTTAAATTAATTCACTGACCTTCATTGCTTTCTATAGAGTCCTTTCCAGAGAGAATACTTAAGCCATAAATGTCAGCATCTTGCCTTAAAGCTTTAGAAGAAATTACTGAAAGCTGACATTAATTTTGTCATTATCAAATTTCTGTTACTTTCATAAGTTAAGATCCAGGCCACTTTTTACTCTCTGACAATACTTGTGATTTCATTTCCTTAAGGATGATCCAGCTCATGACATCACAGGAAACTACCCAATCTTTGTTGATCAGCAGCCCAAAGTGACTGTGGACGGACACTCCCTTCACTGGGAGGGCACAAGGGCACTGTCATGGACAACTGGACTGGAAGGCAGTAAGTTGTCTTGGAAGACTGTTTGCTCTTTCAGTCAGTGTTATCAGGGTTTTCTTCTCAATAGGAAGGATAATTTTAAGTTGGGCAGAGGATATAACGTACACTCATCCGCAGTCCAGCTGCTGGAACCCTGTGGTTTGTGGCTTCATGATTAGATCTGAATGCATCTCAGACGAACTTGTCTGGATAATGCCTGAATTTATTCTTCCTCCAAGCTTTATCTTGCACTTTTCAAAACGACAAAAACCTGCAAATTTAAAAGCTAAAGCTAATGCTGATTTGATCTGACAAAGGCTGAAGCCCTGTTGGGAAATCTGTGCCAGTACAACCAGGCTCTTCAAGTATCAGTCAAACATGTGCAGTGGAATCAGCTGAAAGTTACGTGTAGCACTGCTTTGGAAGAGGCTTTGGCACTGCACACACAAACTTGGGCACAGCACATCACAGTCACCTAAAGCTTATCTGAACAGAATAAAGGAGTTGAAACTCAACAGTTTGATGAAGCATCTGCCCAGAAGCTGTCTTCTCAAAGTAACAGAAGACAAGTGAAGGACTTGGACTCAAAATAGGTGCAAAGAATTAAATGTTTTGCCCTTGTCTTCACAAAAATTCCCTTTATTTGATACTACTAGAGTAAAATGAGGGAAAAAAGAGGTCTTAAACTCTAATATTTTCTTTCTGGTAGCATTCAGGTCATGATTAAAATATTTTAAATTTAGTATTCATTTTAATTTAATAGCTTAGCCACTGGATATTGTACACAGTATATTAAATAAGTGTATTAAGTAAGTTAAAAAGTCAAACCATTTCTTTAAAATATGTATTAAAGAAATGTGAAAAAGGAAGCTTGTGTTGACATGCAGACAATAGGTGATGGTCTAAAAGAAAGTCTTTTAAGGGGAGGAAATCACATTATGGGTACACAAAGTCCTTTATCATCCACATTCTGCCTCCAGCTGAACACAAGTAGCATTAAAGGTGTGGACTCCACCTTACTTGCCACTTCTTTGCTCTCCAGATCTCTCATGTCTGTGGTTAGGGGTATGTGCTTTTGCTAGAATACCAAATGTTCTCTTTGTTCTGGGAGCCACACAGCTGGAATACCTTTCCAGATTTTGTAAAAGATAATGTCCCTGGTGTAACAATAATTAACTAAAAAATCTTCAGAAATGAGAATGCAGAGGCTTCATTTTTGTATAAATATGTTGCTGTGAGTTGGTTTCTGGCACGTATATAATTAGACCTGCGGAGGCACAGGAACACAATACCCACAGGTGCCCTCAGAACAATCACTCTCCCTCCAAGCATTGCCAACTAATTGGTACTTCTGGGAACGGTATCACAGTCAATGTCAGCCAACCTGCATTGCTCCAAACTGCTCTGAGATCCCCAGAGTTACCATATTTTCAAGGCTGGTACTTTTAGGAATACTGAAAGGCCACATGGATGCAGCTTGTTTTGTAAAGCGGCATTGACTGAAAATATTGACAGGATGGCCCAACGCTCACACCAGACACAGCTTTGCTTCCATCAAAGGCAGGGGATGTTTGTGTCTTTTTACATCACATCATACCTGCTTTGCTAAATAATTCCTAGATGTATTAACATCATTAATGTAACTAAGTCAATTACCTGAAAGAAACTTTCTGCATGATACAGAGTAAGAACTACTCTAAATGACAGAACATTTAAGACACTGGTAAACTACCAAGCTGATGTAGGACCACTGTATGACATTGCTCCATAAAGACAGTTCATGATAAGGCAGATTTGCAGTCTTCCCCCAGGCTTCTCCAGGGCTAGTGGGACACTCTCTCATTTGCTACACTGACTTCAATCATAATGTTGTAATCTGACTAAAGACAGTTTATTTATATAAAGCTATTTTATTTGTGTCCATATATATATATATATATGTGTAAAGTTTTAGCATCCTTATCAATATTTAAATGTATTTCAGCAAGTGGGTGTATATAGCCTGTAACACTCCAGAGGCATTTGGTTCAAAACTTTGCCTGAATATGAGCATTTTGGAGAAGTGATGAATTAATGTACATCATCAAACACTTCATTTTAAAAGTGTTCCAGAGTCCTTTCAGTACAATCATTACACTTGATGTAATAAAGTCTAAGATCCAAGCTGAAACCGAATGCTGAGAATGACAATCAAATAAAATGACTGTTCAGACATAGACCATTAAAAGTACTCAAAACAATCAAAACATATGTATATCAAGAAACTTTTTTTTTTTAAATGAAGCCAGATATGGAAAAGAACAGCAGGCCTCTTAAAAAAAAAAAATTAAAATCTCCCTCCTCAGTTTTTTCCAATTTTAAGGATAAATGTTTCCGGTTTATGGGTTCTAAAGCAGAAATGGAGGCCTAACAGACAATTAGAAGTAATTCTGTGAAATGGGATGATACCCTGTAAAATGATTGATAGCGTATTTCCCATAGTTGTACTAATGAAAAAACTGTTGTCAGACTGTTCTCAAGAGGATGGTGTCAGTGCTACTGCAAGATCTGCTCGTGAGTTAGAAACTCATGAGTTAGAAAATGAGAACCAAATGGACTCACAGCTGGGAAAACCCAACAATAATTAATTTAACTAGCAACCATTTGTACAGACTTTGTGTAAGTTTAAAAATTTCCCTTGAGAGAAGCAAGGTCAGTGAAGGAGAGAGTTCACGTTTTCCAGTGATAATGAAAAGTACTTTGACAAAAATAGTGAGGAAGCTTTGATTCTTCATTTGATGCATGGAAAGTTCAATGTTTCTACTATGTCTGAGCCCTACAAATCCTAGTCCATTTCCATATGGGATGGAGAATTTAGCTTAGCTTTTATTGTTGATTATGATTTAGAGTTTGTTATTGTGATTGTGAGTTAGTCATGGCAGGAAAATAAAGGAAGCTCTGCGATCTTAAATTATCTACCCTCCTCCCCATTATAAACTACTCTTAAAAGTACAGAGGGAAAACAATGTCATTAAAGGGCTTTCATTCCAACCCTTTGATGAGGAAGATGCAAACAGTTTGAGCCCTAACACATTGTTTCATTTTAATGAGCAGCGAGTACCTTCCTTGTCCTTATTAAAGTGGTTAATGGTGCTTCTACTGCCTCATTATCAGTGCTAGGACACATTTGGTGTTGTTCCTACTGCTAAGTCAACTCCTTTTAGTTTGACAGATGATCAGAAAGTCAAATCAGATTGCTCAGAGATACTTATTAATAAAATTCCAGCAGTGTTTCTCTGAGTGTCCATGGAGATGCTATGATTATTTTTATTTTCTTCAGGTTTTTTTATAATTACTGTGATTGCACTTTCTCCAAAGAAATATATCTATGCCAATTAAAACTATACTGGGTTTATAGGTTGATCAGACTAGCATGAAACTGTTATTTGGTTTTAATCAAAACACACAGATTAAATTGAGCTTCCCTTGTATTGATTCCAAATGTTACACTTTCCGAGTAAGTACTTCTGTGTGTGCCAGAATTTTTTTGTGCAGCATGTTAATGTTTTAGTAAGAAAGCTTACTTTTATGCAATCCTAACAAATTTTTTTTTTGTTGTTTTTCCCTTCTTTTGCTTTTCTTGCCTTTATTTTCTTTGAGGCCTGTGATGTTTTCTTGCTTTTGTTTCTAAATACGCAGCACATTTGAGGCCTAATTGCAATATGTTATAATGCTGATCACAGTGTAAATGACTAAGTGCATATAATACCAGACAGAATAACTACAAATGGCTACCGTCATTCTGCCTGTATTCTGCCATCTTTCCTTTCTGGATTACAATATAATGGCTATGTACACAGATCTGAATATCACTTGGAAAATATTCAGAGTCTGTACTTAAGAGATTATTTAATTACCTGCATACCCATATTATTCTGCCTTGATTTTCAGTGAAGATTATGAAAAATTTCTGATTTTTTTTCTATTAGGATATTCTTTAAATATTTAATGGAAAAAGAATGCTAAGTTCAATGTTACCATCAAACATAAGTCAAACAATGTTACCATCAAACAATGAGGTGAAAAACTTACTGCTAATTGCAATGAGATTAGTGACTGTATTTTTGCCCATAATGTGAGGATGAGACACAATTACTCTGAATAGCTGCCTGAAAGATGCATTTGCAGCAGTCACTTGATCCTTAGCAGGATGAATAGACAAGGAAAGCAAAACTAGAACAGGAAAGAATACATGTTTCTCACCAGAGAGTCCAGTCATGTCCACAGTAGGGCTGAACATTTCCCAGGTAGAACCCCAGAGACTGTGTGACTTCAACCAGGTTGGTGAAGTCCAGACTGATGCTGTTGAAAAGCACAGAGGTCATGATGATTTCATCAATTGCCCACACATCTTCGCCTTGAGAAGAGTGATATGGCTGCCACCATCTGAACTGAATGCCAATCTGTCTCGCATCTTCAGGCAGCTCCACTGAAATTATTCTGGAAGACAGAGCAAAGTTATTATTGCCAGTTTTTGCAGCTTGTAATAATTCCATGGGGATGTATTTTATGGTATTTTTTTCTTACTGACCCTAAAAATCATGGAGTAAATTCAGCCCACAAATGCTGTAGCATCTACTGGTATAGCTGCTACCAGTGACAGGGACAGGGGAGTTGTTAGTTCTCTTGGTAATCAGTTCATTTACTGAAAAGCAGTCATGTGCAAAAGCCACCAAAGAGAGTTTCTACCAAATTTGTAAATTTTGCTTCTACTGTGGAGCTCACTGCAAATTTAAAGGCGTGAGTTAGCCAAGGATTGATCAGCTGACGAGGACTTAAGAATTCCAGCTCCGCTTTGTCAGACTCAATGGATTTTACCCTGATCTGAAGAAATGCATGTTGTAAACATCTGTGCTAATTCCTGCACAGCATTGACATCATGCTCATGGTGCTCTTGTCCTAGAAGAACCCATCCCTTTAAATTGCCACAATCAAATGGAAAAGGTTAATTTAGTCAGACAGTGTGATTATGTGTAGCCTTTTATGGCAGACACTTATTTTTTGTAGCTGCATAGAGATACAACTGGAGGTGAGTCCCAGGTGCTTCTGGTATGCAAGGTCACCTGATTTGTCATGGCAGCTATGTCAACATTCCTAGAATTGACAAACTGCAAAGAAAATTTAGAGTATTATCTAATTTCCAGGAGCAATTTTCATACACTGCAGCAGGGAGTGTGCATTAATTGCCAAAGCAATGACACCTTTGTGAAAGCTCCATAAATCACTAAGACCATGATATCCCACACAACCACATCAGCTGTGAGACAGACTGGCAACAGGGACATTTGTCTCCATTGGGGTACAATTACTTGCTGGCAAAAGGGTTTTCAGCAAGCTCATCATGTGGTTGGTATTTTTTTTTCTCTCTTAAAAGAAATGTGAATAAAATGATAAATCAGGTAAACTGGAAGCATCTTTTTATTCTCTAGCACCAATTTTTTTCAGACTTAAGGCTTTTTAAGCCGCCTGTTGTAATGTTTTGTTCTCTGTGTATGAAAGAATCTTGTGCCTGTGGCACTCAGTGCAAAACTGCACTCTTAAAAATGACTTGCTAAAACATCCTTGTAAAGAGCAGATTTATAATCCTGTTGTTTACTGTTGTTTAGTGTCATATTCATTTTAAAGAAGAATACGTTAATCCATTAACCAGAAAAAATCAAATGGCTTGGCCAAACTGGTGGGAAGTACTCAAAAAGTCCTGCCTGGCATCTAGGAGCTGCTTTCTGCCATCTATAGACTGAAGAGAGGAGTGTGGAGGGACAGCCAGAGGTGATATGGCCGTGTTGCTGTGGCACAGGACCAGCACAGTGCACACTTTCTGTATGGTGGATACATTTCCTTTACACTCAAATAAACATTTGAATGACTTCATACCCTTCTAAGAGAAAGACCAAGCCCCACTGCTCTCTGGCACGTGTCTAAACCACAAGGGCTTCTTTTCTACCAAGGATTCCCTCATAAGAAGCAACTCTATAACCTGTAGGGTTAATTTTTTAAAGGCACAAGTGACAAGAAATTGCTACTGATGGTAAAAGGGACCATGTTTCTTCTGCCGTGGTTCAGGGGTGTGAACCTGAGGACAGCAGCTGCCCTGGCTAGGAGGAGTACTGTATCCAGCAGGCACTGTGAAGCACCTGGCACTTGTGTGAGCTAATGCTCTGCTATAATCCAGGGCATATTTCCCTGCTGGTGGCTGCCTCTGATGCCTGTATCTTCCCTTTCACTGTTAACTCCCATAAGCTCGCCCATGTGGACACTAATTCTCACTGACAGTAATATATAGAAAATCCTAAATCATGACTTACACCACTGATACACATATCAGATGTTAAAATATTTAACAGGTTAAAATTCCCCATCCCAGGGGATTAAGCTAACACAATTTAAAATGTATGTGTAAACCACCATGTATGGCACATATGTTAGTATGCAGAACCTGACTACACCTTCAGTTGTAACAGCTTCTCCTATCTGGCTGTGATTTGTTGGAAATAGATGGAGAGGGAGGAGTATTCCTGCTAATGACTTTTCTGCTGCAGAGAAGAAAAGTACTCCTACTTACATTACCAGCCACCATTAGATGTCTTAAAACCAGCTGGGAGACCTTTGCTCTGATCTCATTCTTTCAAGCTATGCGCATACCTAATATTGAAAAGCCACCGCTGTTCTGCTCAGAAGAAAAATGCAGCTGTCAAATGTTAGCAGATTAAATGCACCTTTTCAGCAGAACATTAAATGTGTAATTATTTTTTGTGTGACTGAAGATTAATTAAATTCATGGATACAGACTGATTGCCAAACTTTGCAGCAGTCCATCTATGTTACTAAAATTTTTGATATTTTCAGACAACATAACATGAAAAGGTGAAACTTTCTTCATAATTATTGCCAGCATTATATTCAGGTTTGTATGTCTGTCATTCTTCTTTCTACCCAGAATGGAATATATATGTATGTGTATATACATATGGGATATATCTATAGCTCTCTCTCTCTCTATATATATGAATATATAGCTTTAGATATATATATATGGGGGATGTATATGTGTGTGTATATATATGTATATATGTATGCATACATATATACATGCATGTGTACATATATATATATATATATGTATGTCCCATGGTAAAATCTCTCTAACCTGTGTATGCTGTACTTTGCTCTTTACCTTGTCAGAACAGGAATTGTGTTTCATACATAACCTCAAAAAGCAAAAAAAAGTCTCTGGCATCTATGTGATTTATTACATTTATATCTTAAACTTCATTAAAATCAGTCACTGGAATATGTATTTTCCTTTATGTTATAAAAATTTCATTGTGCTATATATTAAAAACCTTTAGGGAGATATGATTCCTACAGATGTAATCTTGAATCTGAGAGTTAGGAACAGGGCCATGTAAAATATATATGTGACTATAATAAAGGAGGGCAAAGGAAACTTTGAAGAAGACTTATAAATGTTCCAGTTTGTAGCATCTTTCCTTTGGAAACATTTAAAACTTCAGAAATTAAAGTCTACAATGTATTTCTACTAAATGTAGTCACTCCTCGGAGATTTTTGACTATTTCTTATAGCTCCCAGGAAATAATTTTAATGTTACAAGAGCTTTTTTTTCCATTAGAACATTCTTAATCACACTTTGTATATTGCAATTTTGTACTGAGTTATTGACAATATGTGGAAATCTAATATTTATTTTTTTAAAAAAACGCTCATCTGAGCTCAATTTATAATGAAAGTTATATGTAGTTAAAATAACTTGCAGGCTAGAGTCCCACCTCTGGGGCTGACTAAGATGCTTTCCTTGAACTCCACAGAGAAGAAGACATAGGGCAATACCAGGTCAAAGCTACCTTTGAGCAGGAAATGGACCTGCAGGAATGAGTCCAATGATACCGCTGTCAGTTCTGCCTCTCCTGGGCCCACTTGCAGAGCATCTCCTTTAATTGCCATTTCTTTGCTCTGCTGCAGCACCCCATAAAGGTGGATGGTGCCAGGTTTGAGTGAATTTCCATAGATCCAGACCAGAGTATTCAGGGCTTTTGACACAGGTGTGCCTGTGGAGATTCCTGATTTTGCACTGATCGACTAAATTTGATGGGAGATGTCACAGATGTAACAGTAAGGAACACCTTCTCTAAATACAAGAGACACATTCCTCTCTAATCTGACACCAAACATAGGTGCTCTTAGATGGGATGAGCTCTTTGTTGAACTTCTTTTTGATTTGTGCAAGTTCCAGGCACAGTCACCAGCAGGTTCTCCCAGGGCACCAAGCCCGGCCCAGGGCAGAGGCACAGCCATGAAGTCATGCAAGCGCCTTCAGAGTGCGAGCAGGTGCAGAGATCCTCATGATCAGATTCTGTCTCAGCAGTCCTGTGCTGCCTGCAAACTCCTAATCCCAGAGGGTGGTGTAGTGAGGGTATCTATGGCTTCAAAGCTACAAATAATTTATGTTAATTTTTCTTTACAAGTGGCTGCTTCCATGGGAAGAGACATGCCCCTATTTCCCACAAGTACACTCCTATCCCTCATCCCGCACTGTCACAGCTTGTTCTGTTGTATCACCTGAGACTTGAAAGCCATTAAACCCATGTGCGCATTTTTACAGAATGACAAAATGGGAAGTGGCTAGAACAGCTGCAAAATTTTACAGAAAAGTGGTAGCTTTCAGTGAGCAATAAAAGCTCTTCATTCTCTCTTGCACCATGTCCTCAGTCTCCGCATTGCAGCGACCACCATGGCCAGCATAACTACATGTAAATAACACTCTTGGTAATATTTGTGCATGTACCTTGGCTCGTGGTAGTTGAGATAGGAGTAGTGTTCCAGTAGTTTCCAGGTAATCCCGTTGTCGTAGGAGTAGTGCAGCAGCACTCCTTCCCCGGGCTGGTCGGGCGCTTTGCAGGTACTCAGCACTGACTTGCTACCCAGGCGCAGTGTGAACTGCAGAAACCTGCATCACAATTACACAAATACTTGTAGGTTATGATTTTCATAGTGGTTTTTTTTCCTGTTGTTGGTTTTTGTTTTGTTTTGTTTTTGTTTTTTTTTTTTTTTTTTTGGTTTGTTTTGGTTTTGTTTTTTCCTAACCACGTTGTTTTCAGATCTTCTTAATCTAGGCAAATTTTGATAAATATCAGTTATGGGGTTTTTGTATGTGTGATTTGTTTTTATTGTCAAGTAATGCAGTGTGGCACATATAGTTAAAAAAATGCCAATCATTACTGCATTTAATTATTTATTAGGCACTGAAGGGGAGGGAGAGATAGTGAATGGATCTAATCAGTTGCCACAAGCTGTCAAATAAACACAACCTCATAAATAATTAATTAGCACTTGGCTTTGACACTCAGGTTTGATATTAACATTTCATATTTTCCATCTAAGCTGTACAATAACTTCCCTCCAGTCTGTTTTGGACTCTTTTGTTTAAAAGGCAGGAGGAAAAAAGGCAAGGCTATGAAATCACCATTCAAACATGGAATTAGGAGGTTTTTAAAAGCTTTTTTCCCTGCTAAAACTATCGGTTTAATAATACACAAGGCTGTAGCTGGGAGGGGAGGAGCTCCCCTATTTCTTTGCATCACACTACTCCTCTTTCCCTCTCACCTGGACTGGGAGCTGTCCAGGAAGGAGGTGATAAGCTGGCGTCTCCCATCCTTGTTGAAGACCAGAGCCTTGCCGCTGGCCAGGACCCCGCAGCCAAAGCTGACCTCGGCCCCCCTGATGGAGTAAAAGCTGTGGTAGGAGGAAAGGCGGGAGCTGGTGAAGCTCTCGGAGATGAACATGGGGAAGGTCTGTGATGCCATCTCACACGCTGGCCCGGAAAAGCCAGGGTCGCACCTGCAGGTGAAGAAAGGTGAAAAGCACTGTTAGGGACCCATCTTTTGCTGTGGCTGCTTTTGTTCAGGAACAGAGGTTACCTACAAGATTCCTCTCAAATCTAAGGCCCAAGAACATCTTTGAACTTTACTTAGGTGAAGTGCACAGCCAATGATTTCTTTTAGCTAGTATTTACTTTACGAATTTAAAAAAAAATATGTATTTATGAATACTCCATGAATCTACACATAACACAACACAGAAATATTTTTATTAATGTTTGGAACAAAAAACCTGCTGACATAATTCCAATTGTTCATACGTAAAATGACAAATTTGCTTTTATCTGTAGCATACTAGATGTAAGTACAAGAAATTGAGTAACAAAAGAGAATGCCCCGTGGGTCACACTCTTGTTAATACCTAAATGTAGTTACACCAATATTTAGAATGTGCTTACTGGTTTTGAGTAAGTACTTTTTTACTTTTTAGTGCGGAACCCTTTTAACAAGCCAGACTATCAGAAAGAAGTGGAGTGGTGATTTTCTGTCCTTGAGGTCTGTCAGGTTATAGGATATTAGAACTATTAAAATTGTGATTCTTTCCCAACATTTTATATAGAAGTGATAAAGTTACAAATCACCTCTAAAACCAGTATAAAGTATGCATCACTGACATTTCAGTGTGCTCTGTAGCACATTTTAAGGTGGACTGGAAGTTAGACACTTTATCTAAAGAAAACCATAAAAAAAAAAAATTTAACATGCTGCTGTTTAGAAAGATTGATCTTTAGCTTTCCAGTGAGCTTTATGAATTCTGAGGGCTATGCTAGTTTTATATTTAGTCATCTAAAAGAGCAAGGACTGAAATGAAAATCACTTCAACTTTCACACCACCAAGTGAACTATGTGACAGAAATTGAACACGAGTACTGAATTATAACACTTACTTGCAGCCATTTCTAGTACACTGTCCTCGCCCTGAGCAGAATTTGAGGCAAGATGGACCAATATAAACTGTAGAGAAGAGAAATCAGTTAAATGGAGGGATATGGTATGTGATAAACAGAACGTGATGAATACAAGAAAGTATACAGACCTGATCATAAAATTATTGTATTTATCTTAATCCCACTGCCTGGAAAAAATCTGTGAAAGGATATCACACATTTGATTTGTCAAGGATAATAACGGATAATTCATTATTTAATGTGTCATGTCTACCTGTGCCTCATGACAACTAGTGATGTTTTAATTACCAAGTCTGTGATGAGATCAGATGATTTGGTAGGCATTGACAATTTTCATAATTTTTCACTGACCTTCCCTTCATCTTAGTTTGGAGATGCAATCCAAACTATATATTGGTACATTCCACTAACAGTCCTGTAGATTTAAAAAATGTGTCACTGCTTCTCTCATTGAAATGTACGTACTTTACTGGGTTTAGGGGAATAAGAGCCTGTCCTGGTATGTCTTAAGTAAGTATTAATTATTGTACTAGTTCCCTGATTCTTGTAAATTGAATAAAACTCCACATCCTGTGTGCTCGAAAATACACCAGACTTGTTTTTACTCTTTTGCTTCATCTTCCTCCAATGACTCCTAATCAACAGTGTTGATATTTTGTGAAAAACATGAAGGATGGGAAGATGAGCAAATCTCAGTATAATCTCTTGCACTACAATAAAGAGAAGTCATAACTTGTGGACAATATTATTTCAATACAATATGATAAAAGGCCTTAACCATGAACAGTATCATAATTTCTGTTGAAGAATGCCTATTACTTGGAGTTATCCACTTACATCGTGACATTTGGAATGAATAGCCTCCAATTAGAAATAATCTATAAGAAGCAGTACTTTTCCTTTTTCCTAGTTTTATAATATTGCCCATCACAGCAGCGTGTCAGCTCTCCCTGGCAGACACACTCTAAATCCCTGTTAGCTACTCCCTATAACTAAGTCCTCATCAGATTTCATGTGATTTCTAGATTTTCTCACTTCTCAGGGTGCAAAAATTCTCTTCTGTCTGTTTGATTTATTTGTGTCTTTTGAGGTCTTTTTGAGGGGGTGGTAAAAGTAGAAGGGTTAAAGATGTAATGATGTCATTCAAAATGAAAAAACTTTACAGAAATTGGCATTTTTCCAGAGTTTCTAAAAGATGGCCAGATTCCAGATTTCATTTAAAACTTAATTCACATAGGAAACAGTTGAGCAGCTAAAGGCAGAGTGCTGAATCTTTGAAAAATCTTCCTCTCTTCAAGAATTTGAGTGGCTTGCCAACATTTACGAGTTTTTCCCTACAATAGAGTGTAAAGCTTCAGTGTCACTTAACAAAGGAGACACTCAAAACCTCAGAAATATATCTTTAAGACTTGATTCCTGTATCAATGTTCTGCACCTCAAATTCAGAGCAGGCATTTTTTAGGCAGATGGTTGGTAAACCTTTTTTTGAGATGGTACCCACAGGAGCATGCAGCACCCTTTCATGAAGTAGTATTTTGTTCTATAAGCAGTATAAGGTATATCTGCACTATAAGGTAGTGCAGATAAATGAATTCTCAAATGATTTTCAAAATCTTGTTTTGTTCTGTTGTAAGGAATTTGTATCCTTGGATTGATTTCATCTTGCTGTAGACATCTCATGAGTGTCTCCAACACTTAAGCATTTTGTTAGATAGCAACTCGTCTTTGCAGATACTCACAGACATCTTCTTATGTTTATAAACCTGCATTTATCTTAATTTTACTTTCTTTTTGATGTATATCACATCCCTAAAGAGAAGCATTAATACTATATCCAGAATGCCAAGATGATGCTACTTCCCATTATGATTAAGAGAACAATTTTCACTAGTTTTAGTGACAAAATTTCCTTTATGATATTACATTAACAGCTTCAAGAAATTTTTCTTTTCAATACTATGCATCAGTCTATTTAATTCTGCAAAATGTAACTATTTACCATTCCTAGGCACACTATCAAACCTTACTGGGAATCACTACAAAATTTCATAGGCTATTGTACATCACTGTAAATCTCTAAATTACTTATTTCACGCACTAACCAGACAAATTCTTGATGTAGCTTACTTAGTTCCAAATCATTTAAGGCTAACAATAAGCTAAAAAATTTGCAGTTATTCTTAGTTAGCCCTTTCAATCATACTTATTTCTGCATTTCATACATTTTATCATGTATTTCTAAATACCTTTTCTGTCCTTTAAAATATTTCTTTTCAATTCTGGTCCTGGTTACCCTCTGCGATAAGTCATATAAATATTTATCAACAGAAACTCCTCCCAGTTCTTCACATCCATTTAAAAAAAAAAATACGTGAAAAATAATTTTCTAAGAGAAGAACAGTTCCTTGAAACAGATGGTACTTTCCCCTGAAGATACTGTAAACAATGTAAAGTTTTGTCAGTGTTTTGGTAGCAGCATTGCTTGAAGATTGCTATGTCCAGAAGCAAAAATATGTTCCAGATGCTGCAGTCGTTGCTTAGGCTGGTACAGTACATGCCCTTCATAGCCGGTGTGGAACCGATTTATGTAATTAGGACTAAGTAGACAGAAGAAATGTTATATTAAGCCCCAGCTACCAATATTTTTTTCCTGGAAAGCATTCCATCAAAAGAAAAAAAAAAAAAAAGAGATAATCTACTAGACTTTTGTCTTTTCTAATGACAGACTCTCTCTCTAGCTTCAAAATGCATCTGCTACCAAAATGCAGATAAGCAGAATAAGAATTTAACAAACTATAAATCCACTGACTTGTGATTGTGGAAAATATGTTTATTTAGAGCAGCATATAAAATTTACTTTTCTGATGTGCCATGATCATGGATAAGAATACTAACTATTATCGATTGCCCACATATTTCCAAGGATTGGTCCTGTTTGTCTCCATCGAATCCTGGTGTCACTTGTTAATGCAGCATTGGGAAGGGGAATAGTTATTCGGTTCCACCTGAAATACATATAACACAGACTCTAGCATTTTGCACTGATAGTTATTTTAAGCAACTGTATTTTTTGCAGATATGTTTATGTATTCTGGAAGCTTTGTGAGAAGCCTTAATTTTAAAATCTGCTCAAATGAAGCATAAATTTACAGCAGCTTTAGACAATACAAATTAAAAAGAACAGAGCCCATATTTTCATACAATATATGAATGTTAGTTATTGTCTCATAAAACCCAGCCAGTTTTCCCCCCATTGGAATGCCTGAAGTTGGCAAAAACCATAACCTCCTTTGCTGTAGCAACTTCTCCATCACAGTGAGTATCTCCTAAACTGAACCTTTCAGCAGGACTGAACTCTATTTGTGGAAACCCTTGGGGGTGAGAAGTGTGGCGCAGAGGATTTGGCCTGCTGCAGTCTGGGCCATCATTCTCCATCATCCACAGAGGCTACACTTCCTGCACACAGCAGGAGTAATGGTTCCTATGAAAATTGTATGGGACTAGGGGCTGTGTGTCATCAGATCATAGCAGTGCTTCAGTTGCATTTTTTTTGGTAAGTCTTATGGAAGCTGGGATACACAGGGATTTTGTGCTATGCAGCAAGATGCCACAGTTAATTTTTCAGTGAGAAGAGCAGAGAAGAGACTTGATATTGAGAAGGTTGATATGAGAAAATGACACTAATAACCATCTCCATCTGCAGAAGTACAGAGGATATGCCTCACTGTAACCCAGTACTGGGGTTCCATGTGAGTAAATCTGTCTGAGGATGTAAATACAGCTTTGAGTGGTGTTTTTTCTAAAAAGAAAACTGTGGCTTTGACAAGGTAAAACTTTTCTTCTTATTATCAACATGCTGTCTATAGGTGGGTTTTTTTTAAATTTATCTTTAGCATCAAAAAATCATTATTATATCACAGAAGCAGCCCCATACATTTCAAGTTTCATTACTGGGTGGCCAAGGAGCCCAGAACACTCCTTCCATGTTGTCCCCAGCTAGTCAAAAATGAATGATTTGTGTTTTGCTGCTTCCTTCTGCCACCTACAATTCACTTCTCTAATCTTGCACCTGAGTTTTGCAGAGAACACTCTCACCCGCTGTAGTTTTCAGAGGCGTAGATGGTGCTGTGGGGCAGGTGAGGCCCAGCACATATCTCAGGCAAACACTCCATGTGGAGCAGGGACCACGAGCGACCATGGTTGGTTGAAAACTCCAAGCTGACACTGGTAACATATTGAAGGAAAGAAAGGAGAAAGAAACCATGAGGGTACCTGGCATAGATCTCAATGTAGAAGTACCAACAGTGAGAAACCACCAAATCTGCTATTTCTAATAACTGATGAGGAAACAGGACATAATTTTAAGTAGACTTCGAATACAAAAAATCCTGCAAATGCAAACACGAGACAAAATTTCATGAGTGTTTAGAATCCCAAGGGTTTATAGACTGAGGATTGCCTGAACAGAGTTCTTGTTTGGCCACCATCTAGCCAGTGTTCTCATGCTGCTGCTGTTAAATGAACTGCATTGCTTTTGTATTTCATATTGAAATAGTTTCAGTTATGAGGTGAAAACTTGGATTAATCGGAGCTAGACAGCACTGTGTGAGCACAGGACACCTATAACTGCCAGCTGCTAACTATTACATCTGCAGAAGGTGGTAAAAGACCACTAGCTGTTCATGCACTAGCTGGCTCTTTCCTAGGTTAAAAAAACCCAAAATTGTTTACAGCCTATAAAGAAATCCTCAGATGCCTTACACTCTGAAGACCTTGAAAAAGTAATATACAAAGTGCTTGATTTACTACAGATTTAGTATTGTACTGAATTACTCTTGTAATTTCCTCCATATAATTAGCTTGTAATATTCTGTTTTATTTTAAGTAATGTCAGTGGAACATTATAAAAGTCATAATTTATCTCCTCAATATTAAATTAATCGATTCTGAATTTTTCTTTTTATGATAATTTGCTGACAATATTACTTTATTTAAATGTACCATCACTGTGATATTGTGTCTACTAAAGCAGTTTATGGAGGTTTTGACTAATTTATTTCAGATTTAGCTGTAGAGATACCTTAGAGGGCCATATTTACTGCATATATTCAGTATGAGTCTCTCACATTTGCAGTAATGAAAGCATTATGAATAATGCTGCAGACCAGGAGATGTGAAATGCTGCAGTATTTGGGAAATACAAATAGGGAAAATGGTGACCTAATACTCCTTTAGTTATGAAGAAGCTCACTTCTTCTTCGGAAATAGTTCAATAAAGGAGGAGTAATCTTTCAAAATACATACTAATCTCCATCAGAAAACAGATTGAGACAGACTTTATATAACATGTTTACTGGCCAGGAGTGTTTGCAGGCAAAGTTTTCACTATTCATGTAGGAAAATGTTGCTGCCTTCTCTTCCTATCAAATATAAGTGCAGTTCCTTGATTTTTGCTTCCCCTTGAATTCTGCTACCCTGCATGGATGCAAGAGCTGTCAGTGTTAATGCAGCTCTTTCCAGCTGGAAGTAGATGCCATGGGACACAAATAAAAGCACTTATAGTCCCTTACTTTAAACTCTCAACTCTGCAAAATATAAAGTAACTTAATCCTCATAAAAAATCAAGATAAATATTCTCATATGTATATAAAGGAAGAGGGACACTGGGCAGGTTGGTTTTGGGTTCCCTATTTGAGGAAGGAAATTAAGAATTTTGAGAGTGGAGTAAAGGATGAGCAAGATGTCCATGGCTTTGAGCACCAAGCTAGGATGGGCTGAGGAGCTGGCTTGATCAGCCTGGTGAGGAGGGGTGAGCTACAGCATCCTGTGGTGGTGCAGAGGGCACTCACAAGGAAATCAGAGTCGAATTCTCCTCAGTACTGTCACAGGCACACTACAAAGGACAATAACCATTAAAACATGGCTTCATAGTTTTGCACTGTGCATTAGGAAACAATTTTCCACTTGAGCACGTCACTCAAGAGAGGCAGCACAGTATCCATCCATGAATATTTTTCAAGTCATGGATAGGCAGAGCCATGTCTGACCTATGCCAGTAACAATCCCTCCTGCAGCAACAGGTTTCAGCAAATAACCTGTAAAAGTCCCTTCCAACAAACATTTCTAGGATTCTACAAAACATAGAGACTAAAATGACTCCATTCTCTCCCTTTCCCTCTCACTTAACTCCACGGAAAAATTCACGCTAAACGTCCTGAAGAAGCAAAGCCAGCGAAAGAGTTCTGGGATCAGCCTACAGACAGGGAACTCCTCATACTGATGGTCATTAAGATGAGGGTCATTTATCACCATTCTTACAAGAATTAGATATGCTTGTGGCATCTGTAATCTCAGAGAGGTCAGCAGGGCAGGTTTCTGCTGCTGCCTTTAATGCTTTCCTCCTTACACAGTATTAAGAGGTAAATCTCATATCCATTAGAAACTGCAGCAAAAGTCACTCTGAAATCATGAGCATATTTCAGAATAATGGACTAAGAAAAGCAAGTTTTGACCTGGAAAGCTATTAAATGACTCTTTATTGCACGTGAGATACATAAATCTGGGCCTGTAAAGATCAGCAGAAACTTTAGCTTTTGAGCAGCTTATATTTGTCATTATTAATGGAATCCCTTCTTAGTGAAAAAAGATTTTCAAAACCTCATATAGATTTTATAAACCAAATACACTAGAAAGTTGATAACCAAAAGAATGATCTCTCCAGTTTTACCTGTTACCAGGTTGATAAGTTCCACAACCCAAATTGATGGAAAACTGGATCATGTGGGACACCGAGGCAGGGAGCACCGGAAGGACGTGGAAGTAATCCACAGCCCAGACATTCCTGTTGTGGCCTTGGTGACTCTTTTGCTTCAGGCAAAACTTGGTTGCAGGAGTCTGCAGGTCCGGACTAATGACAACAGAAACCAAAGATGGCACCTTTAAAAGAAATTAAATAAGGCTTAAATAAATTTAAAGTCTCGCAAGGTATCATTTAAAATAAAAAAGAAACTCTAATTGTGTTGAACTAAATGGGATATTCTCTCTCCTTGATTCATTTTGTTAACTTTTTTAGCCACCTCTTTCCACACATGATCCCAAATGAAATAATTTACTATTATGTGCATGGGTATTAACACCCTGGGTACCAGTGATGCTTACCACCTCAGAGAGGTCAGATTGTTCGGTTGTAAAGACACAGAAGAAAAGACTGTACCTTCTGTGTTCTGAAAAGGGCAAGTTTTTGTTGTCAGTTTCAGTTGGGAAGGGAAGATGATGTTTGTCCTGGAGCCTTACAGCTCACAGAAGCTAAGGCAGGGTAGTGGCATGTCTGGATACGTGAGAATGGAGTAACAGCAGGAGTTCACAGGCATGAGTGGGGAGGATGTTATGCTGTTGAAATAAATGAAAGCACTGCTTTACAAAGCTTAGCCTTTGTCCTAAAGCAATGTAATTAGAACTTTATTATGTCAAAAGAGGATGTCAGCTTTAAAACTGCTTGTTTTAAAAAATCTCCACAATGAATTCCATGTAATTTCAGATCCTATCTCTCCCCAAGTTCCCTAATTAATATTTTATTATTTTACAATTACAGTTTCCTTAGTTTTACAAAAGTTCTACCCTGTCTTTCACACAGAAGCAGGCAAGGAGGGAAGCCACGCACAATGAAACAATGCAAGTGACTCAACCAAAGTCAGGCCAAACCCTATTGTAAACATTTGGTTTCTAAGTGCTAAAGTTTAAGGCAAAATGCACACAGATCTGTGTTTGAAATCAGCTGCATCTTTACCACCAAACTTCCCTCACACTATGTAAGTATGCTGCATTTCAGTATCTAGCGGATCCATGTGCACATGTATGAAATACCAAATTTTGCTGTCTGTTTTACAGCAGCAGAATAAGGAGACCTCAGGGCTGGGTTATTCAGGGTAGACATGGTCTAAGTGCTCCCTTGCCCGAGACAGGAAGGATCCTGAAGTCAAGTTCAAGTTCCTTATAGTCCTGCCTGAGGGTAGTGGATGTGGTTGGAAGGCAGCTGCACTTTGGGCAGAGCAGATGCTGCCTGTGCACTCTGCCCACAGCCGCCTCCAAAGGCTGAGTCCGTGCCCACATCCCTGCAGAGCCTCTCCCAGCCACTGATCTCACCACAAAAGACCCTCTCCAGATCCTGCCCCTCAGTATCACATTGTGGCCAGAATAAGCCTCAGTGGAAACAGGAGTAATTTTTGGTGAGGTGTAACCATTGGAGTTTTCAGCTGATAACTGACAATTTCTGCCCTTTGCTCGTTTGCCTGTTTCCCCAGCCCCAGCCAACACTACACAGTCCCACCTGGGGCAGCAGTGACCAGCAGTAACTGCAGGGCTGTGTTGAAAAGGCACCTGATTGCTCCCAGGTCTGCACATGATTCATATGTTTGGAGTGTCATGTTTGAGTATCCCTGTGGAATTCAACATACAATATTCCTGTGATGGTTTGAAAAGAGAATGATCTATCCATCCCATCCACCTGCTTCATTTATGACGATTTACCTTGTAAGCAGCATAGGTCAGGGTATCAAGAGGTATGTGTTCCCTCCTGCCTTCAATCTTGGCATAAAGTATGACATCGTTTTCATGGGATTCTCCAGAATCACAAGTTCCCCCTGTACAACACACATTTGAGTGAGAAAAAAACTAATTGAAGCCCTTGTTATTGAAAAGTGGAATGATACATGCAGCCATAATTATGAAAATAATTACAATCAGATGCTATTTAACTTGGGATCTGAAACAAAAGAACACCATCCCTAAGGACACAGTGTATAGGAACTGTTTGATCAGATACACCATGGCAGAGATCAAGGGGGTTGACGATTATGAAAACCTCAAGTACCTCTTTTAATCAGCTTATCAAAACAATTTTAATAGAAAATGCTGTGCCTCAAGCAATACTTCTGTCTGTGGGCTTTAAATCCTATTTACATAGAAATGCTCTGCTTTAGAGTTCTCATCAGTAAACTGCTATTTACTACTCACACTTCGTGCAGTCACACATGAAGGTACGTAACAATCTCTTAAACACTTCTCAGCTGACAGTTTGGCAGCTGAGACCTTGTTCTAAGTAGAAAATGAGAACGACTGCTGTTGTGCTATCTGTTGTGCTGCTCCTTCTACTGTCTACACCAGATCCTAAAAGGGATAGTTGGCTGGCTGGAATCTATTGTACCACACAAAACACGTGTGGCATGCGTGCCCAACTGGAACAGGGCAGCATTTGAAATAGCTTCGTATCAGTAGACCCCAAAATACTCATTAACATTCCGTGAAATAGCAGATGTATTGGCAAATATGAGCATTAAGTCCTGCATTACAGTTACAAGATGAGCATCATCACTCTAGTTGGTATTCTGGAAAACAAGCTTTTAAAACAAAGTTTCTGTATTCCTGTATTCTGTATTAATTCCTTGAAAAAGAATTAATAATTAGTTATTTCCATGTACAGTATAAGTACTGCAGGTATCACAAAAAACACCCCAAAACAAAAACAAAAACAGAATGAGGAAGCTTCTTTGAAAAGACTGCAGAGTAGAAAGGCTGTATATATTGGAACACTTTCTCTGCTTTTTTCACTAGACAGTCAGTTCTTGTAATGGACTAGGCAAAGCAGTTCAGAGAACTGGATAACGTGCATTTTTAATGTGTTTTATACAATAATGCAGAACATCCATTTCTCCTTTCAAATCTTCTCCTTGCCTGAATGTTTAAACTATTCTTTATTTAACTTAAAAATACACACAGAATACATTTTTCAAACAATATATTGCTATCCTCTGTGCCTGCATCTGCTGACAACTTCTCCCCCAAGTTCAGAAGGTTGACAAAATTTCTTTCCTGTTTCTCCTGCAGGTGTTGTAAATGGGAAAAAGCATCCTCATTTTCCTGTGCTTTATTCGTAATTCACATAACAGAGAGGAGATATGCAACAATTTAGGACAACAACATGAGGTCTTCCCTTCGTTAAATAAAGTGTGTTTTTTCTTGTTGATACAGAAGGTTGCTTGTGGAGGTCACAGGTTTATTCTCTGCTTCCTCCTTTATTATTCTATTATTCGCTTTTAAGCAAAAATCCTCACTTTCTCTAAACACGGTGTTGAAAGAAGAGCCTCATGGAACTTCCTTTATGTGCAAAATAAAAGTTCTGGAAAAATACTGCGAGTGTTAACTACTGTTTTCATGGGGATTTTGGCCTGTTGCAACATCAAACCAGTGCAGTTGCACTGACAACAGCGGGGAGGGGAAGTGACAGGAGAGTTGGTTCTTGGCTGCTTTCTTAGCCCTGGTAAATGACTGATGTTGTACTTTGCCCCAGCAAGGAAGGTCCACAGATGATGCTAACACCACACCAGTGCTTTCCATGAGAGGTGCCACATTCAGAACACACCTCCTGCAAGACCACAGCACACTATATCACACTCAGTGTGACTCTCACCCTGAGCCAACACACTAGGAGAGGAAGGATTTTACAAGTGGAGTAAGAGCTTTTGAGGTGAAGCTATTCTATGGGTTCATCAGGGAAGGCTGCTCCACCTCTGTGCTGCTCCCATCTCATCCTCAGGAGCAACTCTCTTGACTCTGATGGATTAACACCAGGGTCTACATTGATATGACTGTGGGAGGATATGACAGGTACCTGTAAAACCTCTAAAGACAACAAATATATGATCATCTCTTCTAATGATGGATTAAGGAGCACTGAGTGAAATTACTACATAAAAGAGAAAAATATGCTTCTCTACATGAGAACTGTTAAACTGTGGCACACTGCATAATGTAAATCTCACATGCTTCAGATCTTGCATTACATTAGGAATTTATACTCACCCATACTGAAATAAAATCTCAAGTTCCCATAACCTGTAGTGTCCATGTATGGAGTACATATTTTTCTTTCTCCATCTCTGAGAAATACCATAGCTGAGCCAGATTCCAGAGTTCCACATTCAGTACCAATGACGGCTCCAAAGATGTCCCACCTGCGGAGGCCAACAATGGGTGGAGAACGTGCAGCAGCACATTACTCATAAACTCATGCAAAACATTGTCATAGGGGTTCATTTGTACTTAAAAATTTCTACTCTTACATAGGACAAAAAAATTGCAATGTTTCAAATAGTGATCCCTATTTTACTTACATATTCAATATTAGCTTTTAAACTCAGTTGACTCAACTAAGGCAAAGTTAATATAAATATTTAAAAGACTTCGGCAGAAATGCATCAATTAATAAAACAATGAGGCTTTTAATGAATGCTGTTACCAAATATGCAGTGTTGTATTGTTCTAGCATCTTCATTATTTTTTTCTGGCATTAAAATGTTTAAAATATAAATGCATTCTTCATTTTGCATAATAAAAGATTTATAGATCAATGAAACTTGAAAAGGCACATGTCCACCATATCTACTATACAAATATTAAATATGTAGGTAATAGCTGAAAATGCTCTCTTTTCATCTTTTTGAGCATTTAGGGTAACAGTTTTTAACTAACACATGAACAGAGTATGAAAAAAGACTGCTGTGTTCCTAATATGTGATGATACGATCTTTCTCAGTTTTTCTGTACAACATTTTATCTTATTTTTATTCAGTGATAATTAAAAGAGCTGTTGCAGAATTTTCCAATTAAATATTTTACATTGAAAATATATTCTCATCATGAAAGTGTTGGTTACTTCAAAACTCCATCAAAATGTTTTGAAATATTAAAAAGTGTTGAAAATTTGTGCATTATTTTGGTCTCATACATTATTATTATTCATGTAAAAATCTTAATTCATAATAAAGTATTTAAGAATTAGAAGGCTGATAGAACAATGAAATTATTTAGAATCACTAAATCCTGATAATCCAATCATTTAACTATCCAGCATGATTCAGGAGGAATGAGAAAACCTGGAAGTTCAGAAACCTTTGTGGTAAGGCAGAGTCTTTTCCTGTCTCCTTCCACCAGAAACAATCTCCAGCAGGTATGTGCCTCCTGACAATTTCAAAAACTGTCATTTCAAAAACTAAACAGTCTATTTATTAGTTTAACCATTCCAACGACTTCAAAATGCATTTTTAGGATCTTCTTAAAAGCTGCCAGTCTCCCTACTGACCTAAGCTGTGACAGACTGGTGACGTGCCTGTTTGGAAATCCTGCTTTGAAACTGTCAGTCATTTACAGAGGAATTAGCAAGCTTAATATCACTGAAAAGCTTTATGATGTAAATACAAATATTGTAATGGAAGCACAGTTTAATCTAACCCTAATTCTATTGTGCAGATTTTTTAAAGGTAATGTGCAATATAATCAAAACACAATTTTGAAAATGGGTCTCCTGGGCTGAAGGCAAGTACAGAATTAAACAGTTGTGCCTACTTTAACTTACACAAAACCAAAAAAAATCTCACAATGCTCCATTGATCTTTTGTATGCTCTATTTAGCTCAATTAAAACACTCTCTGTAGTGACCCACAAAACAACTCGGGGTCATGAATGATGCAGATCATGGATGTTTCCAGGGATCCTCTCCTTTTAGGCAGCATCAGAAATGAAAACCAGAGAATTCTATATCTTAAAAAAAAAAAAAAGGAATTTTAATAGAAATATATCAACACACTAACAGTAAGGAAAATGGAGAAGGATCCTGGGTCATGGCATGATTTAACATGTACATTTGAATTACTTTATCCCTCACAAGACTCTTGGAATTCTTCTTTATAAAACAGGCGATTTATGGACCTAAACTTGACCAATTGGGCATGGAGGTCCAAAGCAACAATGTGCCTGCTAGAGACAAAGGCAGCCTGATGTGGGGATCTGTCCACTTTTAGGATCAAGCTCTAATTCACACAATTAAAGAGACGCAGAACGACAGTGGAAATACGTGTGGTACTTAGAACAGTAACCCCTATCCACATAGCCTCCCACTTTAGGTGGTACCTGCAAAACATACCAATCAACTGCTTATTAAAAACAGTGATAAGTTCCTCTGCCCTCACCTTTGAGAGCATTTGGTGCACAGGAAAGTGGTGATGTGACCCCTACACCTGAGCTTCCTTTTGCTCTCCCTTATGAGGGATACTTTTGCCTTTCCCTTGAGAGCTGGCAGGCGCCAGCTGATGTGACCAAGCAGTGTCTGAGAACTTCCTGCAAGCTCTGTCTCAGGTATACTGTGCTCTGTGACTGTTTGATTACAGTAAAACTATATTTCAAATATAGTTCAAATAGCATTCAAAAATAGTTCTCTAAGAAGTGATTAAGGAAACTCATATATATTTTCATTTATATACAACTCCCAACACAAATTCCAGAGAAATGTTGAAAAGAGGAACAGTAGTGGTGACAATTTTGTATGATTAGGATATAGCCCATAACATCATCCGAGTTTGGTGTTTATTTATGGCAGCATGCAATTTAAATCTCCATTCTTATAGAACAATTGAAAGAAGGAAGTTTCTAATATAGAGTGAAACTGACAAAGGAAAAAAAAAGGAAAAAGTTGTGAGGCCTTGGACTGGCAGAGTGGGGGCAGATCAGGACCTGGTTGTGGGACACAGATTGACAGAATCGAAGGTGTCTGCTGGCTGCACTTTCCCTCGCCCACCTGCAGCTGGACCCAGGTGCCATGTGATAGGGAAAGTGTAATATTCCTAATTCAGAAGAAACTGTACATTTGCTAACCAGAGTTGCAATAGCCCAACTTAACTAAACCCCCCACTGAGCAGAGACAAGATCTACAGACAGGGCAGATATCCACAGCACTCCCATCCTGGCTTTTTCAGGATGGAAAAAGGACTAAGACCACAGCTCAAAGGTGTACCACATGGTCACGTAGCACACACACACACGTGCTCATTTTCTTCCCTTTGTCTGAAGCAGCACCTGCTGCCATTGGCTGATTATTTGAACTGGGACAGTGCTCACAGTGAATATTTTTTCTATAAACCCCAAATATACCATGTGTCCACAGGATACAAAAGCATGTATTTCTTAAAAGGTGCTCTTTACTTTCAGCACAGCATAGGCAGCATTTCAATCAGTTGCTAATGATCTGAAGTACTTTGTAGGTTAAAATCAACATTCAGTGGAGACCCATAAATTAGCAGTGTATGTTTCTCATTGCCCTAGGGTTACAGCAATTAATTTTTATTTTTTTTTTTAATAGAAAAGAACCAAGACCCTACTGCAGGTTATTTTCTTTTTGTCAGAATTTACACAATGAGGTATATAAAACGAAACTTCTTTATCAGGATGTATTTTTTGAAGCTCACTCATATTTTGGTAAGAGTACCAAAGGTGTTGTCCTAGATGGTCTTGTTACTCACAGTGCCCTTGCAGCAGTCCCTGCTTTTGGATATGGCTTTACAGGGACCCTTTGAATAACAAAGTATATATTCAAAATAGAAATAGTAAATAATCAGCCATCCCCTGAGCTCTTGCCCAGCAGGTACGGCTATGCTCTTGGTGCTGCTAGATGAGAATAGACCACTGCTTCAGCTGTCCTGCCTCTACCTCCTCCTCCTCCTCTTCCTTCTCCAGCACCTACAGGCTTCTGCATAAGCAGGAGCTCTCTCTTAGTAAAGTGAGGCTCACAGCAGTGGTCCAGAGGGGATGAATTTCTCAAGGAATTCGATTTCATATGCATATGAGTTTGTTAACAACACTCTGAGGTGAATTAAAAAAAAACTATCAACATCATTTGTTTCTTTAGAATGGCTACATAAGCCACAAACACGACTTTTATCATTAAAAACGGTGACAGGATGGTCCAGAAACAGATTGTTCCTCCTGGACTTCCTGGACTTGTTTCTTCCTAAAATCTGCAGTCATGTGCTATTTACAGTATTGTTATTTATCCTAGTCACAGTCTTCCCTGACTACACAGCAAAGATAAAATGCAACTCTCTGTTTATCCCATTTCCTCATCCCTGGAGTGATGCTGCTCGCCTGTGCACAGCCCTGCCCAGGTCAGGGACACTCACCCTTTGGGCTGGTTCTCAAACTCTTCTGCCCACTGCTCCTGGGCATCCTCCATGGAGAGGTCCACATCCCGGGTAGTGGCGAAATTGAACTCACTGCCCTCTGTCCCGTGGAAGTAGATGGAGTTGCCATCGGACTGGCAGCTGTGCTGTGGGCAGAGGAAGCAGAGAGAAGGTGATGTTATGGTGGGTTTGTAGTGTTCACATACCGTCAGATCTCAGTGTGAGCTGTACTTTATCTAAGGACTCACTGATACTTGAAACCAGACAAAAACCAGATGGTCATCTTTTATTTTTCTTGTCCCGCCACAACAATGACTGTGTCCTAATCTCATATCTGCTTCCCTACAAACCCAACTACAGACTATGGTAAAACTGTGTTTGCATTGAAAAGTCATGTACCGACCGTATCTCTGTGTGTTTATTTCTGTTCTAAAGTATCGCCCTTTTGTCTGGCCCACATAGAACTGTGTGTACAAATAGCTTCAGTAGTATATCAAATATTGCTATGGGGATTTTGTAGGCGTAAGAGTTATCTGCTGTGAAACGTCAGATCTCTGTGCTTGAATTTTTGCCAAAAGATGTATTTGCGTGTAAAATTGCTATACATTGCCACACAGTGAACTTTGGGCCTCAAGTGTACAAGTGAAAAGGCTGTATTTGCCATATTTAGTCCAAATTGCATAAAAAATAGCTTTAGAGGCAATGAGCTCTTGTGATACAGCAATCCCAGGGGTTGCAATGCTGCTGCCAAAGCCAGTGTCTGCTTCTCCTACTGCATTCCTGCACATACTACCTCAGCAGCATCAAATGAAGCCATGTGTTTCCCCCAACATGCCCTGACCAACACAACTCTCCAGGAGTGTTGGCCTGGAAGGAGCTGCCTGTGAGGATGTGGGGGTTACAACATGGATTTTCTTCTTTCTCCCATTCTACTTTTGCTTTCTTGTGTGTCTGATAAAAGCACAGTCTGCCGAATCTGTGGGGCAGAAACAGGTACTAGAAGCTTCTAAAGATCTACCAGTCTTAATGCAAACTGAGCACTTGGCATTTTATTAAATTGTTCATATTACAAAAAATACTGATAAAAAAAATTATTATCTCAAACACTTCTTCCATTTGTGTATGTGTGTGGCATCTTGCTCTCTTAAAATTGGAAGTTAAATTAAGGAATAATTAATTAGAATAATTCTGCATTCTTACAACATTTCCACATCTAAAAAAAGAAATAGAATAATGCCAAATTGCATTGACCTTTTCAGTATCGTCTATGCAGTGCCCTCTTGTCTCTGAACCCCTTCATAACGTGCCAAGGGAAAATATGACAATCACCTCTTCTGCACTTAAAAAGGTCATGGTAGTGTCACATAAGGGAATAATTAGATTTTTAACAAAGAGAAAGGTGGGGCAAGAAATGAAAACTGCCCAGTACATCTTTGTCTACAGATTTTTTTGAGCAAAGTACAAAATAACACATTTTGTCATATTCTGTAACACTTTATTTATCAATGCAATAAAGTGACATAATTGACATGATTTTATTTATGATTTTCAAGTGTGGTTGCCAATACCATAGCAATTAATTTATATTGAGGAAAGTATTTTTTGACTATATTTCTAGAAGTGCCTACACATTGTTAGAAAAAACTGTGAGTAATTGAAGTCTGATTTTTGTATAAAGACTTCCTGGTCTATACTTGAATGACAAGAGCTCTATGTTTATTAACACAGATTAAGTATCACTTAAAGATATAACACACTGTAAAAATGTATAGACTGTTTCAACTACTAAAATAAACAAATTACTGTTAAAGTGTTTTTCTTCCAAAGAAAGGTCAAAGCAATAGAAAGATCCTGAAGTGTTGATAATTTATCACAGAAATTAAATAGATTTTGTCACAAGACTCCTTTCTCCTTGTTCTGTTAATGCAGTATATACACAGTATACCATACATGCCACTGAATAGGCAGAATAATTTACACATCAAATATATTATAACTAGTAGAAATTAATGAAACAGTTTTGTATCTTCTCTTTGAAAAACAGCAATTGTACCATGCAGTTATTTATAACTGACTGAGAAATTGCTTTTGTTTACTGATTTTAACCTTTATGCTTATAGGTATCTGTAACATCAGAATTTTAAGAATAATTTTTCTATTGTGCTTCTTGATTTTCAGAATTTTCTTCATTTGCTGAACACAAATGAAGTATCCTTTATCTGTCAATCAATCTGCCACAAAACACTTATTATCTGCAGGCAGTCAAATAAATACAATAAAAATAAATATTCAGGCTAAAACTTAATCCAAATTTATATGTAACCCTTCATCTCAGGAAACAAATCAACAAATAGATCTTACTGAGCTAGATATTAGAACTGCATACAAGCATTGGAAAATCCTTTATAAGTCTCACATATCTCAGGTGCTAAGTTATATGTAAGTATGGATTTGATAGTGGGTATGTAATTAGTAATCTCTTGCCTGTGAAAATCATCTATTAAAATAAACACAAACCAGATACAACCCCATTATCTTTTAATATTTGTACATCCTTCTGCTGTCTAGCAGAATATTTACTGAATGGAGTTTTCATTTAGGTTGTCAAGATAAATAAATGGGCAGTTTGGCAAAGGGGTGAATAAATAATTATTTATAGAGTGGTGTATGATCAACCCTTTATGAAAGCTCAAAATCATAATTTATTTCATTAGTTCTATAAAGCTATGTTTATGCATTTATACACTGCTCCATAGTATCTATGAATATGTATTTTATGCATATTTTATGTGTTAACGAACCACACAACGTATGGCTCAAATCACAATCTGCTCATGTCAGCTCTGGCTCATGTGAAACAGCTACGCAGAAGAGAAGTTCAGACTGGGGTTTAACTCCTGCTGTTATTCTAAATACCTATGAAACTTGTAACAGAAGCTCATAACCTTTAATGGCTTTAAAAAGGGTAAGAAAGATGCTCAAAACACAGGTATGGCTTTTAAAGAACTTCTGAGGGAGGGCCATCATTTTCTTGTACGGTTTTGCCTCAGTGCCACCACTTGGGTCCCAGACAGCTGCCCATGGGAGAAGCAGATGTGGATGATCTATCTCCATCAGCTGAGCTGCCCAAGCAACGGCCAGGGCTCCTCTGCTCATGATCTTATTCTCTCCCACCTGCCACATTTACCTTGCTTGTATAACCATCACCTTCAGTTTTTTTCTTTTAACTTTCCAAGCAGTCACTATGTGTCACTGCTTTTATTGCTCTTTTTTTACCTGATGGACTGCTGAGGGAAGAAAAACCTCAAAGACCACTCAGCCAAATTTTCCAGAAGCAAAAGAAGCTCTGCAGGGTATGATCCCTCACCAGCATTGCCCCCAACTACCTTGTCAGTCTTGTTCAGCATCCAGGAGGCTGCTGATTGTATTGGACTATTTCGTGGGTTTGCAATAGGGCTTGAACAGATTAAAGACAGAATTGAAACCATCAGACTCATTTTCTCTTACGTTCAACTCAAGCTTTGAATTAGAAAAAATCCCGTAAAGTACAATTTACACACTGTGTTACCTCTTCCCCAAATTAAAGGCTTTGCACTTGTGGTGGTAGTCTACATACATCCAGTATTTAAGGACTGAACTTCACAAGTGTTTATTTTGTCATTCTAAAGAGATGAAAAATGTGGAATGAACATGTAATGAGTTTTAAAACTATCTGGATTAAGTTCTCCCTGAATTGGAGATACTGTGCATTATGTAGATGCAGCATTCTCTTTTATGAACTCCAGATTAAATTTGTTCTCTGTTTAATTTTATTTCCATTTAAATAATTTATAAGATAAAATGAAATTAACTTGCTGTGCAAAATTTGTAACTAATAGGGCCAAATGACAGCAACTTGAAGGATATTTGTCCTTGTTACCATGGAAGCATCAGCTGTAGGTCCAGAACTAAAGCGTTGTTTTCAATTTTATTTAAAGGGGATTAAAAGCATGTGGAACATTTAGTGCATCCCTGTGCAAATTACAACACCGAAAATTAACTAATTTGTAAGGAAAAATTAATTTAGAGAATAAATTCTTTGACAAATCTGATAAACTTCATTTAGCAAAGTTTACTCCCAGATCACCTACATAATAGAACATAAGACACAGGCACTTGAATGAAGCCAGTTCACAACAGTCGCTGTTTCCCATTGTTTGCAACTGGAATGGGACTATCAGCCTGCCATAAGTAAACCGTTGTATTCCTAAATAAAAAACCCCTGCCTGTTGCCAAATGGAAAGAAGCCAGGTTCTGTTCAGGGACTGTGGTGATCCCAAGAGTAAAAAAAAACAAAAAAACCACCAAATAGTTTAATTTAATCTGGCACTACCTTAATTCACTGGCTGTAATTGTTGAGCTATTGCTCTGCAAGAATAGGACAAAATGAAAATTGGCTGGATGCACTCCCAAATATCAGCATTCTTGGATTTACTTTCAATCTAATCTTCACTCTGAATTTGCTGTGTTTCTGAAGTTTGTCTACTGGATAGCTATGGTATCACTGCTTTTTCCCCTTTTAAAGGCCCTGCTTGGCTCATCCTCATCTGCCTCCACCATTTCCCACATGCACCATCTCGTGGCTCACTTTTCCTTGATTGCCAGCACTTGTCATTACGTGTGCTGGCGAGACAACCAAACTCACATGCTCTTACCCATTCTGCTCACCACGCTCGTCAAATTCCCACGAGATTTCCTTCAGACACTTTCTTAGTGCTCTCTTCAGCAAGCCTTATCTTTGATTACACTAAAGAATGCACTGCTGACCAGGATGAGCATTCTCCTCTCCTGCAGTATTTGATTTTACGCCCACATGTCCCCATCCCCAGCTTATCTCCAGTTTTAAAAATGGATGGCAGTTTCCTGGGACACAGTCTATCTTTTTGGTTTGCACCTGGAGAGGCAGCAATGGGACATTCCATGTTCAGGGCTCTTTAATGCTACATTGGTACCACTACCACAAAAAATACATTTTCACTCTAAAATTGCTGTTGTCTATGAATATTTCTAGTTTATGAGTACAGTTCTTAGCCAAATTGTCTATAAGACCCAGCAAGTCTTATTAATTCAGGTGAGCTTTCTACTATACATTATGAAGACTTTAGTTAGTGGGAGAGAGAGCAAAGCATGGTTTCAAAATCAAACATTTGTCAAGAGTCTGCCATGCTCTTTATCCTGCTCTACACTTCTTACATTGTAGGTGCTTTTAGGAAAGCCTTTTGATCATCTGAGATGCAGAATTGTTTAAATTATGACTGCTCAAAACCATGGGTCAACAAAAGCGGGAAAGTCAGATTTGGTGAAACAGGCACTTTCCAACTGGACTTCTTTTAAGGTTTCATAAATAAATGATGACCAACTTTGTGTAGCATCCAAATGGCTGAAGGGCTACAGGTGAGATCTGGGATCCTACATCATGCAACATGTCTGAACAATCTCCATATTTTTAAAGACTTGCATGTGAGCACCACTTAAGGGGAGATCAGCTACCCTCAGCGTGACCTCTTGGCTAAGAGGATCTGGAGATCTCCAGTTCACCCTGCAATGGGAAGTAGCACAGATCAGCCTCTGTCATGGTTGCAGCTAAGGACACAGCCCCAAAGATTTTTAGAAACTCGAAAGACAAATATTAGGAATGTAAACAGAAGCACTGAAGTTCATCCAAGTCAGTTTCTGTCCCGGTTGTTCAAGTCAAACTTGTGAATCAATAAATACCTCTTGGCTTTACAGTATGGGATTTCTTTACTTGGAGAGTGGAAGAGAGGGCAACTAAATGATACAACTGTGCCATTCGGCAAAGCATCAACAGGAAACACTAGTGTGAAATTCCTCAGTGTAACAGATTTTTGGCTGAGGTCTTGCATATCATCTTCACAAGGTTCATTCCTGCACTCCCATGAAAATGTTGTTCACCTCTATGCCTTTAAAGTATTCACAGTCATCTTTACCATCATTTAATTAGCTCTTTATCAGTGGCGAACACTGATGCTCCTCTTCATATTATCTCCCCTGGGCCTAATGGCCCTGATGATTCTTTCAGACAGCTGTAGCCTCACAATTTATTTTTTGGCGACATTTCTTGCATTGGAATGAATGTGTTGGGCATTTGGGCAGTGCCAGCTTGCAAAGGGCTGACGGCAGATGGAAAGAAATCTGCCCAGTATGCCTTCACCTCTACATGAGCAGAGGGCCATCAATTTCCCCCATTAAGGAGTTGTCACACAGCCCACCCAGCTGGAGGAGCATCTCTGATAGCCAGGCTGGCTGGTGTATGCTATTCAAATACAAAATGCACTTTAAAAAGAAACGAAAATATAATTTGTCGGCAAATTGAAAATGCATGGCTTTGACCGCAGCCAATTTTTTAATGACTGTAATATTTTAAGTGATTATTTTTGCCACTTCAGATTGCTCCTTAGAGAGGAGAGGCTTTTTAATTAAAATCTAGGCAATGCAAACAGATGAGATATGAGAAGCAGAGGAACAAGAATAAAGACGAAGAAAATTAATTGAAGCAGCATTGTCAATGGAGCTATAAATTAGATATTGTGTCTTTCTGGAAATGAGTCATGCAGGTTTTAGAAATTTTAACATTTCACATGATAGCAGGTATAAGGATAGACTAAGTCCTGATAAAATCATACTTTGTATGCAATGTCTCAGCCAGCAAAGGTACGGTGACAGAATTTAGGGACAACTTCAAATTCTAAATTCTGTGGATTTGGCTGTTAATGCTTCTGGCCTGATAACCCTTCTTTAACCAAAGGGAAGAACACAATGTGATTAGAATACCTACCCATGAGAAAAACAGAGCTTTAGTCTTTCCCATGTGCTACATTTTTACATCATTTAAGGTAGGCTACAGAACAAAAACCTTGGCTGCACAAGCAGGCCAGGAGCACAGAGGGTTATAGTGCACTTTCCCTTTCCAAAACAATGGGATGAAACTTGTCCTGTGAAGTAGAAGAAACATTTCATAAAGTGTGTTTTCACTCATGATTTCCTATTATAGACTGTTATTCAAAGGCTAGCACTCAAAACACTTTGCTTGTTTATGAGCGATTCGTATGATTTGTGTGGTTCTCAGTTTTCTAGGACATGTCATGACGTTTGTACACCGATCACTCTGGCAATGACTGGTTTCCTCCATGAGTCATTTAACTGGCGTGCACTGAACTATTCCTCTGTGTTACCGGGAACTACTGATACTTGGAGCACTCTGCCCTGAGCATCATTTGTTCTTCTGAAAGCAATGGTGTGCATTTACACCATGGTAAAATTAGAGCGAGAAAGAATCAAGCAAAGTTGTTTCTACTTTTTGTCATCTAATGGGTTAATTCATGTTGTTTTTATTGATGTGCATCTCACAGTGACCTGAGAAGATCAAATTCTTCCCTTCTAGGGGACAGGAAAGACCCTCTGTGCTTTGATGCCAGCTCAGAGTTAATGCTGGCTCCCTGCCGTCCCTCCCAACACTTCCAAGCCACAGGGAACTGGCATGCAGAAAGGTGTAGGTTCAGCATTGCTTCCCAACATCAATTCTCAGCTGCCCAAACCACTCACAGCACCACAGCCAACCACCTGTCAGTTCTAATGAACCCCTAGGCATTGTATCTAAGTATTATTATTTTAATTACAAGTGTGATGATTGTGTGGGGGCGGGCGAAAGGCAAGAGTAATTCCATGAATGGAACGTACAAATGCCTCCTCATGGGCACAGCTCAGAATGGCCACACTCTAAACGGAGCCAGTCAGTTGACAGGTTTTGTGCACCCTGCACTGCTTTCTTCACTCTCCTCCCCTCTCACACTCCTCCTTCCACCCACAGAGAAGCAGGAACAGCTCTCAGATGAGGTGCAGCAGGAGGTCTGCCCATCTCTTCCCAGGAAGATGTGGTGGATAAGGGCTCCTGCAAGGCAAAGCAGCTGTCTAGAAGGCCGGGTTTGGCCCACAGACCAAATACTGCCTTGTTATATCTTATTCGAAAAACAAAGGAATCTTGTCAGAAGCATCTATATCTTTGTAATTTTGACCAATATAAGGTCACAGCAATTTCTGTCTGCCATTTTCACACTGGCATATGTAGAACATCACCTCTCCTTCTTAAAAAAAAACAAAAACATTTAATCTGATTCAGAAAATGGATATCTGAATGCTTTTTTTTAAACAAGAATTTAAAAGCAAAAGAAAAGGAAAAAAAATCTTGTTCATTTTAGCACAAACAAACCCAAAAGAGATATATACGGATAATCAGGATGTTTATTTTAGAAGAAGACTATTCAAAGCCATTCCATTAATTAACAGAATATTCAGCCATTTGGAAATTGACTCTGGAATGAGGGAGGGTCGAATAGCTTAATCAGCCTTTCTTTTTGCCAAACTCCCAGGCCTGCATGCATGTCTTCTCTGCTCAGTAACACACAACAACACAGGTCCAGGAAGGGCTTATAGATCTAGGATGTGAGCAGCCCTGCTTTTCTCAGGGTGTGGTAAAAGGTCGCAGTGTTTTGCACAAATTTTCGGCACATTTTTCTGAGTGTGAGTGTTTAGTTCTCCTACTCTCTTCTTATGCAGCTTTCTATTCTGCTACACTGGCATGCATGTCTGGGAAATGAAAATAAGCTGGATGGCGATGATCTGTTATTTAAAGGGCTTACTGAATCAGGGTACTGGGATGGGAACATTTTCAGCGTTTATTGGTCATATTCACAGTAGCGGATAACATGGATCAGTTACCATTCCCTAGTGCTAAACCCAAGCTGCTCACTGAGGCTGGGCACACACCTGCCTCCCTTGTCCCATCCCATGCAGGCTGCACACAGAGAGCTCAGCACCACGAGCCTCAGGTGTAGCCCTCAAACCCTGCAGACCAAACAAACCAAGCTGCCCAGCTGGACAGCAACCTCCAGCCACGAGGTGAGGAGAGGTTGCAGCTACTGTGAGACAGCAATTCTGTAACTTGACTCTTCTCAAAGATGGTAAGTGTCACTGGGTTAACAAACCATGATCAAATACGTTATCACTGTGGTGTCTGTAATGATCCATACTGCTTTTTCCCAATGCAGAGAAATTCCAGAGAAAGTTGGTTTGTTCTCAGTGTTATTTTTGTGTAATCAAAGCACTGCAGAAAAATAAACTGTAAGACTGCTGAGGTTGTCTCCCTTCACAAACTCAGTTTTTGAGCTTGCACAACCAGTTTTTGACTAGGGCAATCAGAGAAAACAAAAAAACTTGCAAATGTTGTACCTCAAAGCTCAGCAATTTCTGGTCAAATATATATGAAGTGCCCTCTGAAAGCTGAGATTACTTTTCTGTTCTATAGGAGTAGAGATCCAAGGAGCATTACTGACAGAAGTAGAGCACTGCTCCATGCACTTCAACAATCTCAACCACCAGAGCAGCATCCTAACCATGCTCAGTTGACAGGCCGTGCTCATGCTCAGAGCTGTCACTGGAAATATTGAAACGCAGTCAGGAATTCATCCTGTGCAACACCCTTCCACACAGTCCAACACAGATAAACACGTTCCAGTGGATCCAATTAATCTCCTAAGGGTTGCTTGGCCTTGCTAACAGTATCTCTCTTGCCTTTTGCTGTCTTCTTTGGAATCAAAACACACAAACTCAAGGGCTTATCTCTCAGCTTGCATCCTATTTCAGTAGCCAGGTCCAGCTGCGTCTGCAACCAGCCATGTGCTTTCAAATGAGTAGCAACTGCTCCTGAGGGCAACAAGAAATGTAAGGAAATCCCTGGGCCAAGCTGAAGCAGACTGAGAGCGGAAGAGAAACTGCTTCCTAAGCTGGGCCCAGGAAAATTCCCACAGTTTTTATTGAGAACACAGCATCCAAACCCACTAAACTGGAGTGAATACGTTGCTGCAAAATTCCCAGTAATACTCACACTGTCCACTCCAGTGGCATTATCTTCAAGGGATGTACCGTCACAGATGAGCCAGGGACTCAGGTGGCAGCAAGGATGACACCACTACTCTGGGAGGAGTTTGCCCAGGTGGATGCAAACTCTGCCAAGTTATTTGCCAGCAAGGATAGGGAGTGGTCTAATGGCCTAATCCTATATGTCAGGCCCTCAAGAAAGATTTTTAAGGCTAGTTTTCCTAAAATACTCATTGAGACAGAACAGGGGGATATTAATTGAAACTTGTATGACAGAAGCAGGCTTGGGTATCACAGAACAGGTCTTGTGAGCTTGAAATTAAGTTCTGCATAGAGATAGACAGTGAGTATGGGAACTTCCTTAAGCACATAGGTGAGAGTTATAAAAGGTACAGCAAGGAAACTTCATAGAATCATAGAATATCCTGAGTTGGAAGGAACTCACTGAGATTATCGAAGTCCAACTCTTGGACCTGCCCAGGACATCCCAAGGATCACACCATGTGCCTGAGAGCATTGTTAAAACACTTCTTTAAAGTGCTGTGACCACTTCCCTGGGGAGCCTGTTCCAGGGCTCATCTACTCTCTGGGTGAAGAACCTTTTCCAGATATCCAACCTAAACACCTCCTGACACAGCTTCATGTCATTCCCTCAGATCTTATCACTGTTCACCAGAGAGAAGAGATTGGTGCCTGCCCCTCTGCTTCCCTCATGAGGAAGCTGCAGATAGCTATGAGACCACAATTTGCTTAGTAAAAATGTAAAAATGTAAATAAAAAATTTAAATTGCTATATAGTCTTAGTAAAGACTCTTAGATCTTAGTATAGATCTTAGTATAGATCTCTTAGTAAAAATGTAAATAAAAAATTTAAATTGCTATATAGTCTTTGTGAACAAAGATCAGGACTATTTAGCAAGTTCTTGATGTCTGGGAAGCAAAAGGTCTTATAGAAAAAAAGGGAACTAGAATTATCTGTGATGGAAACTACCCCTGTAACACTGTTAGGGTTTCTCAAACATTATTCCATAGGCCAATGACTATGGCTATGATAGAAAAATGTCCCAAAGCCTTCCCCTATGCCATATTTAATGTCACTAGCACAATCTACAAGTATTCTACCTTTCTACTTATACAAAATATTGTTTGTGATGAACCGAGATTAGAGCTAAGTGTTTTAAAGAAAATAATAAAAGATTTTGTAAATTTTTATGTAACATTCCAAATGTGAAAAGCCAAAAAAAATTGTCAAAAATTTGTTCTCGGTGTTAGAATGCTACGACAGGTTTTATGCTGATCTGATGTAAATCTTGACCCAATTTATAGTCTTACTTTTGACATAACATGAAATTCACATTGCAAAATCTGTTCAAATTATATTTGGCAAGATTGTTCCTGAAAATCTGAGGAAGACTGCGGCAAGAACCTTAAAAATGAAATGAGTAAAGGAGTGCTCTGGTGACAATACACACACACACAGGATCCCATGAAGAATAAAAGCCCTGCCTCACACGTGGCGTTAATCCAGTGTGCCTACACCACAGTCCTACACATAGCCTTAACCTGGTGCAAGTGGCTACCCACTGTCAGATGTCAGTTGGAAACAGGCACTTGCACATTTCACTTGTACCTAAAACAGAAGATGAGCTTGGAGGACTGGCAGGTTGCTGAAACCTCACTCGTGACACATAAAAGGCTTGATGCGATTTCTGTCTAGAAACACTCAGTGCTTAGTGATCTCCAGGTTTAGGTACTCTGTCTTTCATAAAACCCTAATTGTATATTGGCACAAACTGGCTGAGTTTAACTAAACAAACCCCAAAATAACCTCCACAACCAAACAAAAAAAGTCAAAAACAGCAACAAAAAAGAGCTTTATTTGCTAAAGTTCAGATGCTGTTTATATGTGCTTCAGAAAGAGCAAGCAGTGCTTAGGCTTCGTCAGCTGAGAAAATGTAACTGTGCCTGTGGTACATTAATCCTTGCTTTGCTTTCACACCTTCACATATGTTGGCTGGATTTTAAAATCCAAAGACTGACAAAACAAGTGTGAACTGATCACATAATACTCATTAAATACACAGGACATTATTTGATTCTAAAATCTCATGTGAAAACTTTGCCAGTGTAGTTTAAATGACTTTGCTGAAGTAAAAAAAGAGTCAATAAAATGGTACTGTGAGTAGTAGATTAGTGGGAATATTTATGTCTAAAACTATTAGTTTGAAGCCATTTGTATCAGGTTCTGTGGGAAAAGGATGAGGCCAAAATCAACCTCTTACTGCCCTCAGTATTCAACATCTGTTTCCTGTGCAATTGCCAAAACCATTAACAGCATCATAAATGAACCCTGACATCAAAACTGCTTTTGTGAATGAAAATAGGATAAAACCAGAAAGTCATCTGCTGTTGAAGTTCTGGCTGCTTGGAAACATAGACAGCAAGAATCCAGCTGTTTTCCAAATATTGAACAACTCTGCACGTGAAGGTACTTTGTCCACAGAGCTCTTGTTGGGCTCCTTAGAGTTTTTCTCAAGGTTCTCTTGGTCCTGCTGTTTTTCCTGTATCAAAACAGGATCATACTGAAAAAGAGAATCTCAAGGGGCAGCCACTACCTGAAAGCATGCTGCAATGGAGATGGGATATTCACAGGCAGAAAACGTGGAAAACCTTATTTTTTTGGTGATGATTTGTGAAGTGAGTAGGTGTAGCTGAACAATACCAAGTTAAAAAGCAGGTATTTAAAACATCTAACACAAAGACTTGAATTTGTTTCAAAAATATTGCACTGTTTTGCTAAAAGGAAGCTGTTTTCCGTTTTCTGTTACATGATCTTTGACATGACAGTATAAACTGCCATTTGTTTTTGGTCATGGCAGAGAAGTTGCATTGTTTTAGAAGGCCCCAATGGGACAGAGAAAAGGTAAAAACAAAACTAAAAAGAGCCCAATGCTAGAAGCAGATGGAGTTGCCTGAACAGCCTTGTGATTGCAGTTTGGTTAGATATTACTGTCTTCATCTACATACAAGAGTCACAATAACATTAAGCCATGAAAAATCAGACTAACCTTAACTGTGGCCCCAGGAAAGAAAAGCCAGTTGCCAGTATCCACAGGATCCAGATTATCTTCCAACACAACCTTTCTGTGAGCAGCATTTATGATCAGGATATTGTCCAATGCCCAACAGGCTTCATACACATCACCATCTTGAACATAATCCTGTTTCCACTGAAAATGGATGTTCTCCCCTTTAGCATCTTCAGGAAGGTACAAGATGTGGATGATTGTGCTGATATTGGAAGGGGCACTGAAAAACAATGATAGGGAATTAGACCAATTTTAAGTCATAGTCAGGAAGGCTTTTCCCTCATTTAACACATTTACTAGGTGTGATGTGGTTGTGCTGACATCCCTTGTATGCTGATAAAGCTTCTATGGAGATCAGAAAATACTTGCCCTGAGGCAGAGTCCCACTGTGCCAGGCAGTGCACATCCAGCCCAAACAGGCAGCCTGGCTTCAAAGAGAGTGCAAGCTAAAGCCATAAACAACAGATCAGTGCAGATGTTTGGAGAGCAGGAAGACAGAGCAGGACCATGTCCATGCTCAGTGCTGGTAACAGATGGTGATGGGGTATTGTCAGGTATTTTGCAGGTATGGCCAAAAGGAAATGTTAAGGAAGCTCCTTACAAGAACAGGTCTCACAAAATGTGATTTTTGCTTCATCAAGACGCAAAAATCTGCTGACTTCTGATAGTCTCTTGAAGATTTTGGTGAAGCGGAATGGTTGGAGACAAAAGCTGGGAATTTTCTCTGACAAACGTGTCCTTCCAATCCCACACCTCTGCTGTCAGGATAATTCTGTGGATGGGGAAGGCCAGGTTGTCTTTCTGTCCATGTTCTGCTTCAAGAACAATACAGAAGAAACAACCCATTTGTCCTCTCTCTTGCTGCTGAAAATGGAGAATGAGGAGTGGAGAGTCAGACGTGGAGCGTTACTATTAGGCAATGATTAGGGCCTTGAGCTCTTCTTCAGAGAGCTGTCCTCAGAGCTGTGAAAGGATTGAGGTTTACCCTGAAGAAGTTGTGGGTGCCTGGGAGAAGACACAGCTGGGGCAGGTGACCTCAACTGACCAAACGGACATTCCAGACCATGTGACACCATGCTCAGTATATAAAGTGGGGGAAGAAGGAGGAAGGGGGCATATTTGGAGTGCCGATGTTTGATTTCCCAAGTCACCGTCACACGTGATGGGGCCCTGCTCTCCTGGAGATGGCTGAACTGCCGCCTGCCCTGGGGAAACAGTGAATTAATTCCTTGTTTTGCTTTGCTTGTCTGCGGGGCTTTTGCTCTCCCTGTTGAACTGTCTTTATCTCAACCCACGAGTTTTCCGGCTTTTACCACGCCAGTTCTTCCCCAGTCCCACTGGTGGGAGAGTGAGTCAGTGTCTGGGTGGGGCTGGGCTGCTGGGTGGGGCTAAACCACAGCAACCACCCAGCAGGTGAATTAGCTACATTCAAACCTCAGGCTGCAAGGAGTTACAAAAATGGCCTTTGCAATATGTCAGCCTTGTATTTGCCTTGGTAGCGATACTTTGAAGGGTGAACAGTTTGTCAGAGACAATCCAGAGCTTTTAGGGGGAAAAGGCACCAATAGCTTCCTTTTATAGCAGAAAATAGAGGAACTTCTCTTTGGAAAGCAAATAAAATGCCGAAGAGCAACTGCATTTGTCCCATATTCACACCCAGAATCTGCCCCCACAAATCGCCCTGCACTCGCTAAATGTTGTGTCTGGCACCCTCCAGCGCAGCCCTGCTCTGAGCGCTGTCCTTGCTTCTCCCTGAGCCCACACACAGCACCCGCCTTCCCCGAGAGATCCCTGCCCTCCCTCCCAGGAGTCCAGAGCTGAAATCCCACTGACACAACACAACACCTCGCCTTCATAGCTGCCCTCCTGTCCCATCCCTCCCCAGTTCTCCCACCGTTCCCTGGAGCTGCATGTAGTGCTGTGAAAGCCGCTGAAGCACATTCGAATGAACACTGCAATTCATACGGACCACAGGAGAAACGAGCATCCCTCCATAATTCATCCTCTCCACTTTGCACGACATTGCTCCATTGACCTATTTTCTGCTGCTGGCTCCAGCATCAGAGTTTAGGAAACAGAGGTCAAACTGTATGCACATTAACTTCAAAAAAAATTTGGTCTCAAGGGCTTGTGTTTGCATCCTCGCAGCTCTTGAGTTTCCTGGCTTGCAGAGCTATGAATAAAGTAGCTGAGCTGGTGTTATAGACTAGGTGTGTAATTTTGCATCAATGTGAGAAAAATAGAAGGTATTGTGTGGTTACTCTGAGGCAACTTCAGTGCCTGCAGTGAAATCACTCTTGCTTTATATTTTTCTAAGATAAGAATTAGCACCAATTCTTTTACTAAAATTCAACTTAATTTATGCTTTTTAAAATGAAATTGTAATCCTACTCCCCCAAGGAGTTGGAGGATGAGATACAGAAATACACAATCTTGCAGCTAGAAGACTTTTGCTTATACATTAGAAACTAAGAAGCCTTTTGCTCTGCAAATTGCCTCAATGGACTGAAAATAGACTCAAGCAAGTCACTTGTATAGCAGTGACACTGAGACAATGCAGGAAGGCAAACTAAGATGCTATGAGTACATTACATATAAATAACAATTTTTTCTTCCCCAGTTATATAATTATGTTTGTATGCCGTTGCACAAAACGCCTTTCCTAATATTACTTAACAAAATAAGCTCTCTTAGAAAAATTCGACAATGACTCTCTTTAAAGGTGAGCATATTGCAATGAAAATATTTAAATTTTCCATTCATAATCCTTTGCATTTTCATGTACACCAGTTGGTTTAAAAGCAAGGCACTATTCACCATAATCTTGTTATTACAAGAGTGTTAAGAGCCAAGTGTTCATATCAAAATATAAACTGTTTTTATTGAACATTTTACTCTACCAAAGTAGAAACTTGCAACATTATAAAATATGGCCCTTGCTGATATTAAAAATGGTGCTAAAATGCAAAAAGTCATCAAAGTTTTGTTTTTTCAGGCACCTGAACCTGCTGGTTATTGGAGTTGCATTTTAAGTGAAGTGATTCTCTTCCTCCCTTCCCACATACTTAATGGATGAAACTGTGATTTACCCCTTATCTTTTGTATGAACAAGGAGAACTGAAAAGTTAACAAATAAAACAAGTTTTAAAAGATCCAGGTTTAGACACCACCTGCTCAGCTGGAAAACATGAAAATGATTAAAAAGCTGTAACAAACCTAATTTTCTCCAGCTGAGTCCAATCTGCAGAACTGTTCTTACTGTAGGACACCGTGATACTGGGATCTGAGTAACTAAAGCGACATGAACCGGATCCTGGGAAAGAAAATGAGAAGTGTTACGACACAATGAAGCATAAATGATTCTCCAATAACCACAGTTGCTGACTGTGCCTTTGTCACCTTATCACTTCTCCCCATTTTAAAGTGCTTTGATTGATGATGAAATTTCCTGTGATCTGTTGCTGAAGGTAAACACAAAATAATGCATGCTTTATGAGTCAGAAATAAAGTGGAAATGATAAATCACAGCAGTGCCATGTAATCTCGCAAATTTCCCAGGGGAAGCCAAGTAAATTACCTAACACCCTCAACTGCAGGAAGAAAACCCACCATATAATGTTTAAACAAAACCTTCTTATTAGAGAATAATCCACATAGCAGAATTCACAGGGAAAACAGTAAAAGACTGTTTTTCATATTACTGTATAAAATAAAAAAAAAGGTCTAGAAATAAAAATACAGTAAATGAGAGGAAAACACAGAATTACTTGAGGCAAGAGCAAGTGTGCTTTAGGAATTTAAGAGAACAAAGATGTTACAAAATTAGTTATTTTCAAGTTGCCTGAAGAAAATTAAATTAAGAAATCATCCAATATACTCCCTAGATCCTATAATTAATAACAAACACTTGATGCTGATCTGGGAATCTCAGAACACTTTACAAAAATGAACTAATTAAGCCTTATGGCACCCCTGCAAGGTAGGGTAATATATTTACTTTTGATTTATAAAAGGGTGCCTTCTGGGTGTTGTCACAAAAGATGAGCCTAACAATTAATACATGGGGCAGTCAAAATAACACAAAAACAGGATTGAGAAATTCGTCCTAGAAAACATGATAAACAACCTGAGTGGTAATTAAACACACTAAAATTACTGTTTTCCCTCAGACAGCAGATAATTCATCCATCTCAGAAAATTCGATGCTCAGTGAAACAGACGCATTCTAGCCTGTGCTGCAAAGAACAAAATTTCTACTTCATAAGCGTGTGAGAGTCAAAGCAGCAGACATCGTGTACCTTCCATGTTTAAGAGAAGCAGCTCTCAATTAAACAGCACCTCTGATGCCATCAGGACAGTATGAGTATGTATTATATGTGCCACAAGTAGTATGTTATGTTTATGTGTGCCTCAGATACATTAAATCACACTGGAAGTTGCGTAAATACATATTTTAATATATGTATAAATGTCTATACAAACTGCTGACTATAAAATACTATCATTTTCTAACCTGGGGTTCTTATTTTTGTAATTAAATAAATGGCCTGATTAAAAAGGTGTTAACCACTTGTACAAGAGAACAACTTACACATTTTAATGTGAACATATGTCATTAAGCACACTGCTCGCAGCCCCAACTCCCCCGAGGCAGTTCACATTCACAGCTCTCAGCTCCACAGAACTGCTTTTCTACTCTGAGACACCCATCACATGCCTCTACAGGGGGAAAACCACTCCAAAACATGGGATGAAGTCCTGCCTCCATAATTTTGTCTTATACATCAACTAGATTCCTGGAATGATCCACAAAGTTGCTTGCCTGTATCTTTCACTAATGATGGCAAATAGAGTAACAGATACTTCCGAGCCTCTACAGCTGCATGGGGTATGTTCAGCTGGTCTGACACGTATTCTTGCTGTAAAGAAGCGCAGAATAATTTATATTGCAAAGGCAGCAGGACTTTGAATTACCAACCATGTATCCAAAAAGACTACAAAGCAACTGTCTGGTTATATTTTACTGACAAGGCATTTTATTTCTATCATATTAAAACCAAATGATGTCAGGAAAAGCCTTTGCGTTTCATATTTGCCCATCTGCTGAGATGGTCTACTTTACTGAGTGACATCTGCTGTCGGTTGCTGCTTCTGTTGAATTTAGGAGTTCCAACCCTTAATCACACTTGTTCATTTTATTTTAGAAGAATTCAGTTCAAAAATCAGGGAACTGCAGCCAGTTTCACCTCTTTGGCCAGTAGAGGCTGTGAGGTAAAACAGCAACATACTGAGTTTTATGTTAGACAGAAATTAAAAGAGCATAAACAGTAAAAATAACCAGCAATATAGACTTTATAACGTGCCATTCCTGTAGTGTTACAATCAACTTTTGGTGCAGTGCTCTTAAACAAAGCGAAGTCTGAATATGCTGCTTAAAAAGGAGAGAAGGCCAGATTTACTGCACAATCAGTGTGAAAGATGTTGTCTGTTAGATCTGAACACCCTCAACTATGCAATGAAGATCAAAGTTGTTGCTTAAAAGAGAAAGGGCCTCTCAGAAAGAGCTTTGCACTGTAGGTGTGGTATTTCACTTGTGATACTGGAAAAAGAGCAGTGGAGACCATAAAAAAAGGGGAGGAAAATGCTATTATTATTTTAATAAGCAGGGTGGGTTGTTTTAAAGTTAAAGTTAGTTTGGGAAAGTCCTCGAGTAGCAATTACTGGCTGTGATGACAAATGTGTTTTTATCAGTGTTTAAACCCTCTTTATGTATGTTCTTGACCCAAAATCATAAGATAGCAAAATTATTTTCCATGTACCTATCTAATTCTGCAAAACTCTAACTGAAAATGAAAAAAATTAAAAGTATGGATCTGGTGCTTGAATCTTTTACAAAACTAATATACATCCTAATTTACATTAATAATTTCTTCCCAAGAAAAGTGAGGAGGGTGAATATGCAACTGCACTACAGGACAGGATTTACTGAGATGGTCTTGTGAGTCACTGCCTTCAATATAACTTTCAATATTACTTTCAATATTACTATTACCTAATACTATGGCTATTAGTCCATATCATTGTTATTTCAGTAATCCTAAACCAGGATTATTTAAAATAGATACCTGCTTTTTTTGGTGTTTGCCTCTACCTCGACCAGCAAAGCTATATTCTCACTTTCTGAACAAATAGGTGATCAGAATTCAAGTAGTAACACCACAGGAATGAAGGGCCAGTTCAGCTCGGGAGGGAGGTGTCCTTCCCACTGCTCCCAGAGATTGTGATAAACAGTTTGTCAGCTCTGAGCAGAGAAGCAGGGGCAGGATGTCACGCCATAAATCTTCACACCTTCCTGTCCTCTGAAGGAGAAGTTGTACATAAAACCTTTTGAATGAGATTAGATTAGGCTTGCTTTAAATCAGGAAAACCCAGGATTTGAATTAGTCCTGAAAATGGGTAGCAGAACCTGCACAATGATTACTGTAAACAAGTCTGTGTTAGTAAGCTACTGCGTTAGAGAAAAAATGCAGTTTATTTCTTAAGATGAGTATGTCACAGCAAACTTGATGCCTTGGTGAGGTTATTGCTGGATATATCTGACTGAGAGTTAGGATTATACTTTGAATATTAAGGGCTTGCAGGCGTAATTGTCTATTGGGAGCGGGGAGCACACCAAACCCTCCTCCGATCAAGAACAGCCAAATTTTTTGTTTACGTATATGCAATGCAAGCTTGTCCTTGTGTTTCAGGAACAAAGTATTTTTTCCCTTTGGAGTTATTTTACTCCTTTTGATAGACTTTCATCTGATGTTCACAGACTTTCAAAACTTTCAGAGAAAAGCTAGAGATAACCTTCATTAATTTAATTTTAAATGATACATTTGAAGCTCAGACAGCAATTTTGTCTGTTATCAAAAATTATGAGCAGCTTCTGTTATAAAACCCAGGCATTTTCATATACTGAATATTCTGAAACACTCATTTATTTGGTGGGTGCTTTACATGTTTGGATTTTTTTCCGAAGCCAAATTTCAATAAAACAAAATTTTCTCAAAGTTGAGTCCAGGCACTGATCCTAATAGAAGACGGTTTTGACTGGCAGAGTATGGGATTGCTAAACATCTCTTGAAAGCTGCTTTGTTAATTCTGCTTAGCTAAACAGGAAGGAATAGACAAGTGAAACAAAAGTATGTTTCTCAATTGCTTTGCTGTTTGTTTCAGAGGACTGGTAACCATAGCCAGGACCTGACTAGCACTGACCACACTCAGCACGTCCAACTGAAACAGTCATGATTTTATCTTTTTAAGTGTAGGTCTTGCTAAGCTGATTTTGGTTTTGGCCAAGGCCATCTAAAGTACTGGTGAATATTTTACCTACCTTATTTTTTAAATGTCATCTAAGTAGCAGTACTAAGAGCATGGTATTTCAGGAGAGATGTTATGAAGGCACCACATATCAGCCGTTTGTACCCAGGTATTCAGTTATTTGTATCCAGGCTGACAATGGCAGGCAAAATTAATTCTCACTATGGCTTTGCCTCCAACTGGGTCAGATTTACAGAAACCCGTCATACAGCTGTTGGTCTCTGAGATTTCTTAACAACATTGATTAGAAGCTGGTGTTTTGCTGAGATAAAACTGGGTGCCATCTGCAAGGGAAGCAATATTTTGCTCCTTATAGAGTGTGACGTCCTCCGCCTCTTGACAACCTCTTGATAGTTCCTGCGAGTGCTTCCGTGGATAAGCAGACGAGATATCTAATGCTGGCTTTAAGGAGAATGAGTCCAAAGGAGGACTGCACAAGAAATATTCACACAAAAAACGTGCAGAAGGGTTTAAATTGTGCCCTGAACGCAGTCTGAGAAACAAAAGGGAGCTGAGAAGGATCCCTTTTATCTGACGCTAGAAGATCACTTTTATTAATTTTGTTAATGGGATGAATAATGATTAGTGTTTGCTAAGGATTATAATTTGCTGATATTGCTTGAACTAAGCCAAACTGGATCGTGTAAGTTACTAGTGATCAAATTTGGCTGGCTTGCTAATAGTTTTTTCCAAAGTAATGAACCTTATAGTTTGGTACAATGAATGCTCTGTGGATTATAATTTTTTAAAGTGTATGTTTATACTGGCTTTTGATCAAGAATGAGATTATTTTAACCATCTTAAAATAAACAATATTTAGTGCTGGATATACCAGAAGCACTGGTACAAAAATATACAATGCACTGTTCATTCCATTCTGCCTCTGAAAACTTTCTCAGGTCACAAGACCACTTTGATTTTTCTTTGAAGTCACAACTACGAATTACATCACAAATGTGATTTTTAGGTATGACATTTTAGATATTTATACTGGTTTTGAACAGCTTTTCTTTGTTTATAGAATGAATTCAGAGTACAAAGAGGTATTTCAAGTGTAAAAAATATTCAAATTAAAAACGGTAAGAACTGCATTCTATTTTGTAATCATAGTCTATCTGTTCATGGAAACAAATACTTTTATTGCTGGTTGCTTTTCTTTCCCTTGTGGGAAAAGGATTTTGGCTGTCTGCACTCTTCTATATGTTCTGATAAACAATCTGAAGTAAATACGTGACACTTGGAAAAAAAAGCCAATGGTGTTTGCCTTTCATAAAAATCAGATCTACTTTAGCATTAGTGATCATTACTAATTTTGTAATACAAAGTCTCAACTATTATTTTCTGCAGGTTTCTAAGAGGAGCTAACTTTTGTTCCACTGGCAGATTTAGGCTGTTGTTCCATTTTGGAAATGTTGGGTAGTTATTTACATCTAAATGAAAATAAAGGATTGACGAGCAGGCTAAAAGCCTCCACTGTAAAACTGTAAAAGATGAGGAGAAGAATAATTGGTAAATACATTTGATAAAAATCAATCAGAAGAGCTTCATAAATGAAGTCCTAAAAATTAATCTGAGGCAAAACCCTAGGAGGATGGGGCCCTGAGCAAGCTGTCCTTGCCCACGGTGTAATCCTGTTGGAGCATGGAGCAGGTGATCACCCACGGGTCCCTTCCCATCTACCTCCTGCCAGGATTCCCAATAACAGCAAATGTACTTTTTACGAATTAATGGAGCTAATTTCCTCTAGATGAGAAGTCTGAGGAAATACTTATCTGGTTCAACTTCCTCTTAGTCTATTTATATTCAGAGATCTGATGTGCTTCCTGCGCTCACACAAATTTGTTCTCTTCTAATGAACAAGATCAAATCACAATTCATATTTGCTTTTTGTGCTGAGAATGTTGAAAGAAAAATAAGCCAGGCAGAAAGCCGTATTTCCCCCACGCCAGTTTCCAATTTATTCTGATGTAAAACTGTTCAGCTATTTATAGTTCCTCTTTCTGAGACACAGCCAGCAGGTATGTGCTTGGGTAATAAGTCTGCTGCCAAATAAATAATTACATGATGCTAAATTTAACCAAGTTCTTAAGTGCACAAACATCATACAACATAACAACTTGCTGATGGTAAAGTGAGCAAACTTGCTTAGACCCAGGAATTGTAGCTGCTGAAATAATAATGTCATTAATGCTCCCAAAATACTTACAGTTGTTCTTGGTTATCTGACAAAGTAGTAACCCCTGTGTTCGGGAAGCATTTTCTACTGGCGTACCCACATTTTACACTTCAACATTATAGTCATTAAATAGTTAATGTCAGATTATGTGGAGATCCTCTAAGTGAGAGGGTGACCTTTCAATGAAGTTGGGCAAAATGTAAATGGTACCATCTGAAAGTAGTTCAGTAGTACACTAACACATATCAGTAAATAGAAAAAATGCTCTGCCTACTATATTTAGCCTGGGTCATCTGTGGAGGTCTATAATTAAGAAAATAAGCACCATAAGGTGCTTATAAAGATATTAAAATACTGCATTAAAATACATGAAGTTTTATTTAGATCCCTACAGCCAGTCCTCTCTAGAGAGGAAGCAGAAAACCACACACTGGTCCCAAGAACTGCTGTGTGAAAGGAGGTATCTTGAATATACAGATATGAAAGTCCTTGCCTTGGCTTAGTGAAATTCCCTGGCACCAACAAAATCTGGGAAATAATTTTTCTTAAGCCAGTTCTGAGCTGCAGTCTCATTCTTTTCTGAAACCCTGTAAAACTGATTGCCTGCCTTTAAATGTATATGGAGCTAAATAATAACTAGTTTGGTAAAAATTAGTGTTTGCAATTCCTGGTGCGCTTTTCTATTTTTATCTGCTATTACTTTTCAGTCCCTCACCCAATGGAGAAAGAGCCAGGACTGTTTTGCTGAGCTGGGGGCTTCTCAGTTTCCCCCCCAGGAACTACAGATGCTTTGTTGTTTAATTCAAAAATGGACCTTTTTAATCACACAAAAATGTTATCCTCATACAACGATATGAGCGGGATTAAGATGAGTCTGTCTGTAATCCTGCATTTATTATTTGCAGTGACCAATTCCATAATGGTCCATGTTTATCTGTGAGGTGGTGGCACAGCCACCTGCCCTGGATCTGAATCCTGAGGCTCTTTATCTTTTCTGCTTTTCTCCATGTAGTAAATCTTTAACGCTCACATTTTAATTCCCAACAGTGGCTGAGAAGCCCTAGTACAGAAGTAATAAAAACAATATTTCATTGTAACCTTCGGCTAGCCAAAACAACACAAATCATTTTGCCCCAAGGCCATTAAAACATCTTTCAAATACAGCATCAACTTTAAACCTTGGTTTCAATCTAGGTATTTCCTAGGCAGCCTGTCTTGTAAAACTCAGCAAAATCAATAAACACCACCTAACATTTCCACATGCTATATGAAGAGTACTTGAGGATGTTACTTACCCGTCTTATTCTTTCACGTTAGATGTAATTTACAACCTATGCATCAGCACAAAGAGCTTTTTCCCCAGAAAAGGGAAGCTAGTAGGTTTCATGTCAGACAATAGCAAATGGCAATTTGGGTAGCCAGTCAAAAAAATATAATATTGTTTTATTGGGGGAAAATGGGAAATGAAGCAAGCAGAAGAAATGGAGAATGGTGAATGACACCAAATTTGGCATTGAGTTACATTACATTCTCAAGTTTTTCCCAAATGTATAGGAAAGAAATAAGGACAAAACAACCTGAGGGTTGAATATATTCAATGCTATTCTCCTGTTGCTTAGAAGGGACCGAATCTAAGTATAGGAACAATGAATCTGTGGCCCCCAGAACTGCCCTTTCCTACTGGTGCCACTACCAACACAACTGTGTGGATGTGCCATGCCTGCACAGGAAACCTGGTGCTTCCAGGAAGGCACTGGAGTAAGAGAAATTTGTGTGACTGAAGGAAATCATCCCTGCAGGTGACTAAAGCAAAGGAGGTAGCTCAATGTCTCCAAGACATTGGCACCAAAGTTTCTCCCATGAGGTTTTTTGTGTTCAGCTAACAAGATAGTGATGAATTTAAAAGATCAAGTGCTCCTCCATGCTAAATTCAGAAGGGGCTCACTTTTCACTTTGGCATTTCTCTAGAGACATGTGAGTGAATTTTCTTAGCAAATCTGAAGGAAATTGCTCATCTCTATCCAGTTCTACTGAGGCTATCTCTCCAAGTGCTATTACAGCATTCATCAGTCATCCAACAGCTTCTGCTAATTGTAAAACTGACTAAACAAAACCTGAAATTAAGAGAAAATGATCAGCAGTGGTTCCTTTCAGCCAAAGCTAAGACCTATTTAGCAAAACAGGTTTGGACCTGTTCTATCGAGGGGTCTGAATCCAAGCAGAGGCTAAACAGCATGAAAACACTACTGTCAACATAACAGCTTCCACCAGAACTGAGTTAAAACATAAGAACATAAATGTTAAATGTCTTCAGATTGTTACATGGGGCCAAATGCAGATATCATTGCTCACACGGCTGAGCCCAAGTGGAATCAGGATGTTTCTGGTGGGAAGTAGAAGGGATCACCATCGGATGCACATCTCTGCAGAGCCCTCCAGATGCTGCTCTAGGGAACAGCCCTAGCAATGAGAGAATGCTGTTTCCTCCACAGAAGTACATGGAGCTCAGTGAATCAGCTGCACTATTTATTTTTGTAAGATTAGTTTTTGTTCATCGCTGTCTTCTATTTGCTGAGATTAATGGAGAAGTAAATGTGTTTTCTGAAGCATAGAAGCCTGTCAGGTAAGGACTAATCCAAAGGGCACATTCAACAATTCTAATGATGATGATGATGATGATATAATAATAATAATAATAACAACAATAATAATAATCTGAGCACACATCAAGGCAAAATAGTATTTCCATTATCTACACAATCAAATAAATTTTATAATTTAATTCTGCAAGACTCACATTGGTAACAAAGGCAAATTGCCACTGCAAATAATGAATGGAAAAAATAAGCCTGAAAAAAATTGCATTTTACTTTCTAAAGGTGATGAACACTCTCTGTGGTTTTTTTTCAAGAATCATCACCAAGACCATTAGGTCACAGATTTTTCTGAGTAAAACATCTCTCTTGTAGGTCCTAGCAACCTTGGTAGTTCAGGGAGAGAAATAAAGTCTGCTGGCTAATGATTCATTAATCTGATGTCTTAGGGTGAGGCAGGACATGGCATGAAAATCCTTTTGGCATCATTATGTCAAAGATCTGCATCCAAACCAGTGACTCTTACTCATATGCTAATCGAAAACCATCAATAGCATATTTCAAATAGTTTTCTGCATTACGGTCACAGAGGATGGTGAAATCAGCAGCATTAAAAACGGACTGTAAATTAACTAAGCCTCATGGAGGTCCTTGGTATGTGCATTGTACATACACCTCACCTCTTAAAAAAACATGACAGTATAAATGTAAAGTCATCACAGGTAGTACAATTTCTCTGCAGTTAAGTACAGCTGATGATCTGATGGATTTTAAAAGCTCAGGAAATTTGAAGTGAAGGCAGGGATGATCACTCAACCAGAAAATAAAGCTGCAAGAGTGAAAAGTGTGTTGAACAAGACTGGAGAAATAATTGCTTCTGTTACTGGTTTAAGTGATTATACTGTAAGATTGTCAATAAAATATTTATGCACGAAAAAGCAGAAAGTTCAGCATTTTATTTCCTTTTGAGGAAGATAGAAAATAGGGACAAAGTGGGACTATAGAATGAAGATCACCCAAGTAACAACTCTGCACCCTGAATTACCAAAAGTCCTCAGTAGTTGAATATTACCATATTACCAATAGTAATATGTCTTAATCATACTTTAACCATGTTAAAACCAATAGATAAACATATATATCCTTCTCATAGGGTTCCATTAGAAAGATAATAAAGGGAGATTGATAAACTGCTGGCAGGTATTGTTAGTGATTGTGATAGATTAATTTAATACATATGGAACTCTGTAGGTTTTATCTTTGTCAAAAACTGTAATGAACAATTAACTTGGTTGCCTGATAGATGTTTCTAGAAAATAATTTGGAACAATGGAAGGTGCAATAGCAATAGATGGCAGGTAAGTGACTGGATGATGTTGAAGAAGTTAATAACACACTGTAACCCTTGGTCAGCCCTGAAACAGTTGGGCAGTTGGACTGGATGGATATTGTAGGTCCCTTCCAACTGAAATGGGCCTATTCTATTCTACCCCAGAGGCAGCAGAAGGAAAGGGCCACTTTAAATCTACAAGTAAGGTCCAAATGCTTGTAGTTCCAGACCAGTGAGCGAATCACGAGTGACCTATCTTCTGGATAATATCTACTGGGATTTTCCTGAGAGGACAAACAGAGTCCATTTGGCAAAATCACAAAGCACTCTCACAGATTAAAGCCTGCTATTAAAACCTCACTGTAAACTGTTCTCACTGCAGGTTGGTGTGCTAGGTTTGATTCATGTCAAGTCTCTTCTTTAGCAATAGCTAAGGCACTAAGCATATGATCCATGCAGCAAAGATGCCTAAGAAATTTCCAGTGTCAAATCTTGACAGCCTTCAGGCACTGAGGATCACCTTTGCTCATGCATCTTCAAGTCTTTCATGTTAACAGCCATAAAGCTCTCAGAGAGCAGCCCCTTCCTTGCCAGCTCAGCGGTATTCTCAGGGTCCACCAGAAGTTTAGGGACAGGCTTTATTATTTTATTTATTGCAGGAAAAGTAATTTTGCATCATATTGAGATTCTTGTAAGAGTTTTAGTTCATCAAGATGAGCACATACACCAATATTACGCATATGAAATGACCCTAACTCAGCTAAAATCAGTTAGGGCAAAACAGTTTATGATTACAAACGACTTTTAAATACTGCAAGTCACATATTTGCCATACAAAGGTAGTTTTGAAGAGGACTGAAAATAAGCATTAATGGTTGACTCAAAGTAAAACCTTGATAGGTTAGGGAACCCAACTTTTGCAAAGGTTCATTATAATAATATTTGGGAAAGGAGAGTCCTAGTCCAAACTTTATCTCCAAATAAAGCAAAAAACTTTTTAACCTGTGTCTATTTCTTTGTTTGCAAGACTAATGGTTTGATCATTAAGAAACAGAGCGAAAATGTCAAATGTTTGTCATATTTGAAGGTCTATTCTTTCTCAGAAGATTAAAAAAACCCTTTCCCCCATAAACCAAGTTTGGTTTAGTGTAAAATAGTAGGAAGGTTAGAGTTTTTTGAGAAAATTAGGGGGGGAAGAAGGATTGCTAATTTGCTCTAGTAATGACAGAGGATCTTTGTGACAATGGCATGAAATGAAAGTTGAAGGGAAAGCAATTTTAAAGTAGGGTTGTGCTTTACAAACATGATGTATTTATCAGTATATGATACTGACAAAGTCGTCCTGTTTTCAGAGGAATGTGAAAGAATTTTCATAACAAAGCTGAGAAGTGGGAGGCTTCCTTATCAAGTTATTCTCATTTACAAATACTGTTTAACAGCCAGAAATTATCTAGCAATATTAAGAAATAAGGAGAGAGCTATGGAACAAAGTTTTTCAAGGCAATATTTTCCATTAACAGTTTTCATGTTGTGACACACATGGCTCCAAGGAGCACTTGCCCTGGAGGCCAGGCTGAGTGTTGATGCTCATCACAGCACCTTCAGCTTCAGCAGAGGCCCTGCAGAGGAAGGAGGGATGGGAGGCACCTGCCATTGCTGAACTGCCCTCGCAGAGCCTGCACAGCCCCCACACACCACTGCCTGTGGAGCACATGCTGAGGAGAACACCCAGGGAACAAGTGTAAGTGCAACAACTTGCACACCTCACACCTTGGCATTGCTCCCTCAAAGCCTTTCCTCTTCTCGCCATGGGATTTCATGTGTCTCTTTCTTCCTGTGTTTAGCTCGGTTGCTAATCTCTCCGTGCTATGAGTCACCTTCAACCACAGTGGCCCATGTGAATGACAGATCATGATCAACCCTGGGGAAGCCCAGGGATGCAGCTGAGGGGAAAAGGCTCAGATTTGGAGTGAGAAATGGAGAATATTTCAGCTAATGAAGCCAACTAACATTGTGTGGCAGCTGAGTCCAGAGGCTTTTGTGCTATATCCTGCAATTCCCAAGCTGTTGAATCAGATGTTCTGGCCGGAGAGAGCCCAAAGGCATTGCTTTAAATATCTCAATTAACAATCCCACTGAACATTAAGGAAACTGCTAGACATGTCAGTGTTAGATCTTGGAGGAATGTAGTGATAGATGATTAAGACATTTGAAGTAAAATTTTCGGCACACTTGGGCACAGACTGCATGAGTGTAAATATCGCTCCAGCCCTGGACCAGCTCTGACCGGATGCTGCATGACAGACAAGTTCCTCTCATTCAGAAAGGATACTGCACATTAATGTTGTCCTTTGTGCTGAAAATGGCTTACTAATTACCTTTTCATCCTAATTAAGCCTTCATCTTAAGTGTACCTTTTCAACTGCCTTGGCCTTTAAAGGGCAAGGCTACCAAATAGGTGATACATGAAGGAAACCACACAGAATATCAACTAATGAAAAATTCACTAGTCTGTTACCCTTCCTGACCACAGAGTTTAAAAGGACCTGGGATTTACGGTGAAACCAGGATCTTTTCTTTTTTAGCTTGATTTCTTAGTTCTCTGCTGCCTATATACCTGCAAATACAGAATTCCATCTGATGATTAGTGGCAAGAGAAATTAAAGGGTGTGCCCTTTAATGAGGCCAAAGCTATGTGACAAATTTAACATAAAGATACCCCCAAAAGGCTACAGCTTCAGCTATTCCATGGTTAATAGAAAGTGGTAAACATTCTTAAAAAAAAAAAAAAAAGCAATTCCCTTGGATCAAACCCTAAATAGGGTTATGATTAAATCAGACATTTGGGAATAAGCTGGAAACCAGATTCTGAAGTCAAGTGCTGCTGAGCTCAGCAGCAGTCCCCTGGCTACGCTGGCTTCTATCAGTTACAAAACCAATCTGCATTGTATTTCAATCTCTACATGGGCATGTGGAGAAATACGATACATTTTCAACTGGAGGCTGAAATTTGATTTACTTGGACATGCACCCACCCCTCTCCTGCTCCATCATACTGAGGATTTTACTGGTTCCTACAGGTGCAGGTTCAGGTATTCTTAACATATTCATGACAATCCTGTCATATAGAGTATTTCCTGTCCAGCCTTTTCTTACTCCTTTTTTATTTGGCCTTTCCCATCTGATAGGAACAAATGCTCCTAGTGAAATATAAAGTCTAATTTTGAAACTTCTGGGAGCCTGCACCCTTCTGCAGTTTACCTGCAGCAAACACCATCCGCTGAGCTGGGACAGCAAACATAAACCTACCAACCCGTTCACCTTACCCTGCTGTTAACCTCCCTGGGTCACTGCAAGAATAATCCAAAGAAGATTTTTGTAAATTTTCATGAAAAGTGAAATTCCTCCACCATCACCAACTTGCAGCTTTACAGAAGTCACATCTTTGTGTACACAGCCAAGGGTAGGAGGGCTTCCTCCTTCTGGATGGACGCATCCCAGTGGATCACGTGAGCTGCCACCCTTCCACTGCCTCAATGAAACTGCAGGGTAGCAACAGGCTGGTTTGCATCTGAGGCGCCCAATATTTATGCAATAATTCAGTTGAGGATTGGATACATTTTCCTGGCTTTTAAAACCAGTAACTCAAAACAAAAGGATAGGTACCAGTCCTTAGATGTATTAATACTGCAGTCAGTTGCAGCTACTGATGACTTCAAATACCCAAATGAACAATTTCAGGTGAAAAACAAATTTAAATGATGCATTTCAGAGCCTTCTAGGATTTTGATTTCCAATCCATTAAAAAACACAAGCTGCTTGCCAAGCTACCTGATTGTTCTTATTTCCAGCTGAGATTTCCAGAGTTTAATCACACGTCTGCTGAGATACTTTTGGAGAATTACTTTTTTAAAAATAGGAATATGATTTGGAAACACATATCCAGGGGTCCACATAGGAAGCAGGCTACATTTCCTGCTTGCTTTTTTATTGAACCATTTATATCAAAAGGACATTTTTCCTTCATATTTTGAACACTGATAAATGAATTAACAAATTGTGTTCCAAATTTGCCCTCAGCCCAAGCCACAGCCTCTGCCATAATTTATAGCCTCAAATGCACAGTGAAATGTGCAATAACTCACAGTATTCGAAGTAATACAGCATACAACCATGCAATATGGACTTAATAGCATTTCGTTTTCATCTACCCTACTTATTCTCTTTGTACAAATGTGTTGAAAACAGCACTACCTGGGTGTAACACAATGTATCGGGGGGTAAATGTTAAAACCCTTCAGTTTTTAGAAACAATAATCACGCTTCAGAGAAAGAGCAAGAAATTATAATGTTAAACATTAGGTTATAAAATGGGGGAAAAAATGAAAACTCAGACATGGCTCATCAGAGTATCCACTGGAGCTTTTCATTTCCAAAATTTAAAACAGTAGTTCCATATCAGGAGATGAATAAATACACTGCAGTTTTTAAAACATTTCTTTAATCCCTCATGTTGAGTGGCACATCAACCAGAAAGGTAACCCTGAACTTTAGGGCCATTTTCCTTTGCAGAAATGACTTTTTGCACATTCTTAGGTGAAAGAGTAATCTAAACTTACCAAGGGAAAATTGAAGGATGGATGCAGTAGTTGTGTTAAGGCCAGTGGTAGTCTACAGGAAGAGAAGCAAATAGTTTTGTTAGATCAGCAAAACAATACATTCATCACTTGTTTTTCTTTAAAAGCATGGAAAACCTCTAGACACCTACATCTACAGTGCATAGGACTGTCAATCTGCAACCCTTTCAGGCTGAGTGATCATGGACATTTTTGTTATGTCATTTTGATTATTGAAATCTCATCATATGTCAATTTTTTCCCCCCACCATACTAATGTCTACAAAAAAAAAAAAAAAAAAAGACATTTATGTGCAACATTGGTCCCTGACCACTGTTTAGAAGATTGAAAAAATTAACTCTGTGGTTTATGGTCAGCTTAGTGTAAATCTGTATACATGGCATGGTTCTCACTTTTCCCAGCACAGAACAAGTACTAAAAATGATCATAAACAAATACTAAAAATAACGTTAAGTAAACCTAAAATAATGAAATATTTAGAGGAAACAACAGAACTTAAATCTTACACACCAAAGCAAACAAAACCTTGGTGATACTGTATGGTGTGTACAGTGAAATATTGTAGCAGCATCTCCCCACTGCTGACATCCAACCAAGACCTAGAAACAGACAGAAAACACCAGCAGCTCACCCTGTACTCAGCACACCACCCTCCTCTGAGGCCTCTCTCCCTTCTTTGAATGCCTCCATATTTCAGTAGTTCAAATTAGAATGGTCTTCCTGAAAATGCTATAAAATAAACAGCCCTAGGGTGTTGTGAAGGAGACCTAATTATTTTCAATCTATTTTGAAAGTTGGATTTATTGAAACTGCTGCTTAACAAGCAAGGCATGCGATCATGGGGATGCAGAAGAGCAGAAGGGACTGGATTTCTTGCAGTGCCAGTGCACACCTGCTTGAGGTATTCATTAAATGCTGACGTTGAAAATAATCGATGGAAATCTACATGAGTTGGAGTGAGGTTTTGGTGTGGTTTTTTTTCTTTTCTACATACATATTACGTACAGAAAAGAATTTCTTATAAATATTAAGGAATGTCATCTTCACTGAAGTTCATGGAAGATTAGTTGCTAAAAAGACTGCATGTCCTAACAGGTAATTTTATTTTTTAAACAAGAATAGGGAACCTTCATTTACATAACCCCTTTAAAAATACAGTCACATTCCCATTTAAGTAATTCTGTTAGGATTGATTCTGTATTAGGTATCACACTTATCATGACAAATAATAAATTGCTTTCTGATTTGAGTTATGAGCACATATTATATTAGTTTACATTTAATTAATTAGGTTGTGCATGTCATAATTTGAAAACAAAACCTTTATCAAGGTTCAGTAGCTCATACCACCAAGAAATTAAATGTATCAGTTATCACAGAAGAGGCATTCATGTAGGCTTAGACTATGCTGTGAACGATTTCAGCAATACTTTGGGAAAAAGCATTAGACTTGCTAAAAACTTTTTGCAAAGTTCTGCATAGGACTGCTTAGTTCAGACACTGCAGAGAGCATGGTAGGGAGCCTTTAGCAGATATTTTCCTTTGCTTGGAACATCTCTGATGCTCTACCCCTTTCCAGGATTCTGCCAGTGGTAAATTTTCACCAATAGCAGAGACAGTTGGTATTAAAAAACTCTCTGCCTGCAGGAACAGGTGGCTGTTGGAAATCAGGAGAAAAGAAGGAGGTCAGGGTAGCAAACCAGCAGCTGTTAGAGCTGTTGATATAATGTATTTTGCAAATTCAATTCTTCTTGACTAAATATTTTAAAGCAATAATTCATGGACTAGAGCCATGAGCAGGAACAGAGATTTCATGATCCATTTCTAGCAGGGACAGAATAAATTAATGAAAATCATGGAGAAATGAAACAGGTTTTAAAATCTGTGACAGAAAGAGAAATATGTTGTGAAATTGTGGAAACAACTACAAATCAGAAACAGGTTGGGTATAAGACAATAGGCATTTGAATGTGTGTCCATACTCAAAAGTAAAACTAGATCACACCTCTGGCCTGAGCACTGTCTTGTGCTCACCCATACTGTTAAGCCATTAGCATATTCCTGCAGAAGGATTTGATTTTTCTGCAAAATACCATAATATTTATAAATACTTTCATTTTTAGGCTGGTAACTGTTTATAAGCATGATGATTTTTTCAGATGATTATTTAATCATACCACTTTGGTATCATTACAAATTTTTTCAAAATTCCTGATGCCATGGTAGCGCACATGGTAGTACATGTGGTAGTTACCACACAGCAATATGAAAAATGCAGTCCAAGACTGGATTTTGAAGCCAATTCCTGATTACTTAGGATAGTCTAAATTGCCTATGAGCAGGGAGAAGACAGCTAATGAGTGAGAGTTCAAAACCCTTAGAGCTGGAACCCTGGGTTTGTTAAATGCTATAGATTGTTTTCCAAGCAGTGTTACCTATTAGTTATTACCTATTAGTTAGTACTACAGCTAAAAATGAATGTAAAAATTGGGGAAAATATCCCAGTGGTGTGACTTCATTTTTGCACAGGACATAAACCAATGCATCTCTTCTCAAGGCTGTTAGCAAAGCCTAGTACATTCAAAAGGAGCAGAATAGCAGAGAGGCCATTTAACATTCCTGACAGGATTCCCTGGCTGGAGCTGACTGTGAGGGAAATTCTCCTTTATCTGTAAGCTCTCTAAATTAGTTTTATTTGTGTTTATGACTTTTATGCACCACATCAGCAATATCTACATTGCACTTGTGTAATTCTGGTCCCAGTTAAGGATGTAAAATTAACCCTGAGAAAAGAATCATCAGTGTCTGAAATTAAGGGAAGTTCCCTGGACAAAACCACTTCTGTTTTATGGCCCTCTTCCATGCTTGCTCTTCAAATAGCTCTAATCAGCCTCTCCCTCCCTTCAGAAGACTGTTGAAAACATGAAAATTAATTTTGAATTACATGAGCTTTGATCTGGCCTTCTAATTTTTCAGTTCTTTCCACAACTCCTCTTTTATGTACATCATTGCAGTGAGCTGCCCAGCATCAGCATGTGGGCATTGGTTTATGTATTGCAATTCATTTTCCACACTCAGATGACCCCAAGTTAATGCAAATTGCAGCATGTTGTTTCTTACAGCCATTCCGTGACCAAACTACCCCCCAACAAAATTAGTTCTGTCCCATTCATCATGACTCAATCTGTTACACACACTTCCCTGAGACTGGCAGGTGCTTGCTCCAGGCTGCGTTTAAATCTGTAGGATGCATTGTTCACAAGTGATGTTTTACAACCAAATTAACATTTGTCAACAGGGACAAGAAAAAACGGGACAAGACTAATAAAATAATAAAAGAAAAATGGAACCTATCTCTATTTAATTGTTGGATATAAAAAGAGAGCAATGCCAGTTGGACAACACAATTCTATGTCCTTGGCTTTTCAGTATTTCAGAAATTCTTTAAATGACTTGGATGCATGCTGGATCAAGAGACTGCCCCTTGCAAACTATTGCAATAACCTTTGGTTAGCATCTACCGTTTAAAACACTGGGATGCTCCTGGGTGCACTTCTATGAGCCTCTCACCTTGCTTAAGAGCATCTCTGCTAAACACCGAACTTTCAAAGCACACCAACATCTCTGCAGCTGACACAGCCTCGATTTACAGCCTCCAGCCCCAGCAGGCAAGGCAGCCTTCACTTACCAGTTCTCTGGGACCGTAGGGCTCGCAGAACGTGGCCGCGTTGCCGTGCATTATCACCCCGCAGTGCTCCCCGACCTCGCAGTTACTGCACTCAGACCTGCAGGGAGAGCACACTGTGTTCAAAATGCAGATCAGAGACAGGATGTTTGAGACCATGTTGGGCTTGGAAACTGCGAAATCAGGCTGCTGTGTCTTGGTGCTCAAATTGGACTGTTTGTTATCATGGTGCTGAACACAAAGCTCGGGCACTGTATGTACAATGCACTAGAGCTGCCTCTGGTGAAGGGCCCTGGCGAGTAAGTTCTTGCCCTCTGCAAACTGTCCCTCCTCTAAAGAGGGGTGTCCCTGCTCGTTGAATGCAAAACCTCTCACCATGGGAAACCAAGTTGAAATCTTACATGTATAATTTACCCTGAAGCTACTCTTCATACAAAATCCTTGTGACCATTTGATTTACCATACCTGAACTCACCATCATGGAGTTACCAATAAAGAACAGCTGAGGACAAGGGGCTGGGATCAGCCCTTCTCCTGCTTGCAGGGTTATTTCCCCAAAGGCCAGGCTTGAGGCTGCAGTGTAACATGGCACTTGCTGTTGCTTCTATTTGTATTTGTTATATCCCATATTCCTAGAAGACAGAGTTGCCCCTCTGCTCACCTTTTATGGGAAAAACTCTGAAGAAATTCTCAGAGAGGCTTGAAAGTGCTGCAGAGACAAGTAATTACACCTCTCCCGATATTTCTTCATTTAATATGAAGGATTTTGTGGGTAGCCTGACTGCAGAACATAGGGAAAGGGATTTCTTCCTGCTCTGCGAGGATTGGGGTATCAGATCTTGGCATGAGGAGCACATTTTCAAAAAATATTGGAGATACTCCTGGTCCCCAACAAGCTGCCTGCAATGGTGCTCACTAACACCGCCTTTTGGCATCCAAAGCTCAGCTTAAACATCAAACCTACAGGGAAACATTTACTCCAGCAGCAGCTCCATTATAAACAAAGGTGAACTCACACTAAACTGATTTCTTTCAAAGTTTTGTTTGTACTTTGATAACTGATACTTTCAGAGTTTAAAAGGCTATGGACTTACATAAGGGGTGCTCTGACAGATTTTTCTTCTCTCACACAAAGTGCCTCAGACTTGCTCTCACCTTTTCTGATGTATAATGTCAGCAAAAATACACATTCCCATAACTACCGTCCAGACATAGCTTAATAGTGTGCAAAGATTTGGCAGAATGGGTTTACTCTGGCCATACAATACCCTGAACAACAGCCTGCAGGTCTGTGAGTGCTAGGCTCTGCTGAGTGCTAGATGTTATGTTTTCAGATGCATAGATGAGGTATTTAACATGTTATTTTGGGTCTCTTCAGCTGGTCCAGAGTGAATTCAGCACAGGACTGGCTTCCTTATGACCATGTTCATTACAGAAGTCAAAGACAAACGCTTTGTTCCCCTTTTCCAAATCTCTACTTTATTCTGAGATTTTATTAAAAGTCAGTTTCAACTCTACTTCCAGAAAAAAAGTCAGACAATAAAATGGTTGAGTTTTTCTTTGCTGTATGCGCATGTCAGTGAAGTAATTCAGCAATTCACACTGATAGCATTTAGGATTTTGAATTTAAGCAGCAAAATAAAATATTCTAATAAAGTAATATAGTTCCAATAAACTTCAGTAAATTAATATTTACTTATAGAAGTCACAGTCAGCAAATAATTTTATTTCTCAACAAAAGGCAAGAAGAAAACACATGAGTGAATAAAATGGTACTTTCAGAGAAAGCACAGAAGCAGAGCTCACAGAGGACGCGTTTTGTTGCTATCTAAACTTCATTTGGTCCTGAAGCTCTGACAACAGAAGAACAGAGGGACAGGAACTAGAAGAATTCCTGGAATTCTGTAGGATTCTGGCTGTTGTAAAAATTATTTTCATTGTCTGCCCCTACCTATATTTTTGAATTTTATAGTGGAGCATCTACCCATACTCCTGATATGTGCAAAGAGACAGACATGGCATGAATGGCACTTTGGCATGAATACTTTGTAGGGACCAATTAATCCTTCCTGAAAGGTCAGGCTACATAATCCAAGGGATATTTTAATTCTGTAATTCTCATATTTCAATGAATAAAAAGTGATTTATCTGTTCTACTTCTGTAACGTGGTCTAAGAAATATTGTCTGGGAATCCAGAAACACTGTCCTGCTAATAGAGCAGTTTCATCATCGGTTGTCTTTTCTAGGATGACTCCTCTCATACAGAATTGGACGGCTGTTGGTAATCCTGATTCAAACCTTTGTGCTCTCTTTGAAATGCATTACCTTTGACAATAAACTGCTCATTAGCTTGACAAGAATGCATGAAGAGCAAGATAATTGATCTGCTGTTCCTCAGATCATCGTCATAGTACTACGTGTTTAGAAACGATCCAATTTGCTCCTCTCCTGGTGCAGACAAGAAGGTTAATTTATTTTCTATTTATACAAATAGAAGACGGTATTAATTGCCCTGGCTGGGTGCAGCTTACTACATTATCTTTCTCACCTGCCTGGTCTAAAATCTTGGCACATTAAAATCACTTCAGCTTTCTCTTCACAGCTGGTCCTCACTGCCACTGCTGACGTGTGTCGCATTTATCGAGATGACTTCTCTGCAGACCTGCCATCGCTCTCATCTCTGCCTTAGACAGTCCCACCTCTCTCTGCTATTGTTCTTCACTTTGCTGAAGGGGAAACATCTGCTGTTTCCCCACCCCTATTTGTCATTTATTTTCCCTCTACAATACTTGAGTATGTAGACATTACATTGACTGATGTCTTTTGTGATGGCTGAACCATAAAGAAGATAAACATCTCAAACTGCCAAGAGATTTTTAAACATAAATCTTTCTGAAGTTTAATCCCACACTTTTAGTGCAATTTGGAAACCACTTTAGGACCTCTCTCTCCTGTCACAAAGCTTTCCTCCACCTCTTTGCCACTGGAAATATCACTGTACCTGTACATTTCTCATATGCCATGAAGAAGTGATGACCAAGAGAATCTCTGTTTCTTATTGATTGATTTTACATGCTTAGCTATTCTTCATGCCATCTTTGACAAGTGTGCCTTCTGTAAGTCACTGCTTTGAGATGAAACATGACATCGGACTGGGGAGGAGAGTTGAGCCAGCAATACACTTCTCTACCTGCCCTTTCTCTTTTAAATGTACTGAATCCCCTGTTTTCTCCAGCCCTACTATTAAAACTGTTTTATACAGAAACATGCATTAATGCCAACATCTATTCCTCACAAATTCATGTGTCTTCTTAACATTAAATCATATATCATAGAATTAAACAGATTTTTTTATTATTATTTTTTAGGTTTGTTCTTGTTTGGACTGGTTTAGTTCTTATATAGCACCTTTTTTATACTCTCCCTGCAGTTTTATGGGGTTACACAGAGGCAAGATGGTCACAGGAACAGGTGTTTAAAGACCTAGATGGTCTTCTTCATACCACCCATATTGGATCTCTACTCATCCAGCCACTCCCTGGCAAGTGGTACATGGTGCAGATTCCCTTTCCCTACAGAGGAAATCAATTACTTCCATGGTTCCTGAGCTTTCTGATCTAACAGTTTCCTATCAGTTTTCAGAAAGTCTCATGGATACAAATCACCTGTATGATTGGGCTTCTAATTGAAAAATGCACTAAATATCTTTTTCTAGTGAGTTCCACAAGTCAACAGTGACTGTCTGAGCATGGACATTGGTGCTACATTTACAGTGGTGTGGGAATCACTGACCTACCTTAACTGCCACAGGTAGTACATGTCAGACATATAATACATTGGACATTTATGACTGTGTGAAGCATATTTGCTTCACAAGACAAGATATCTTTGTAAAGTTCGTGGCAAATAAAACCCAAGAAATGAGGAAATCTTTGCTTAAGTAAGCAGGCTTGTACCTATGGGTTGGGGACTTTGGAAATCATCATGTTCTGACATGACTGGACACTGGAAGAAAAGAATATAACCATTAGTTGGCAAGCCACCCAAGAAAATCCTCATAGTGGGTAGTTTCCCACTAAGAAAATGAGAAGGATGAGACATGATCCCATTACTGCATTCCCAGCAGAGAAATCCTCCTTCTTTGTTCTCCTTCTGTGTCCTTTCCTGCTGCCTCCTCCTCTCCCTGTCCCTTTCCCACTTTAGCAATTTCTCCCCTTTTCTTTCAATCACCAGATTTTGATTTAGGAGCTATGGTGCTGTGATTTTTTTTTTTACAAACCGCCTTATCCCAACCTTCCCTTTCTTTTCCTTCCGCAGCTCCAAAAACACTCATAGCCACTCCTTTCCTGTTTCTGAGCCTCCAAAGAAACAGATGGCTGCTGGGAAGGAGGTGTCTTTTAATGCATTTGAAAGAGCAGAATTCCATAAAAACCAGGCAATCACTCTCGAAATCATACAGTGCCTGTGTGCAAAATAGTTATTTGATGTGAGGCCTCTCCCAGCAATGGAGTGACACATAGGCTCTGCTGGGACTCACAAAATTGGACACACAGAGAAGCTATAAACTGCTTAGCTGGTGCACTTGGATGGCACATCTCTGCCAGAGCTGCACCCAGAAGGGAAATCAGGAGGAGTGGAAAATATTAATTACTTCCAAGCCAGTGTTATGTAGGATTTGGGAAGAAAAGATTGTAGGAAAATACAAATATTTCTGTTTTCATCTGTACACAAATAACAGCTTCAGAAATGACTGGAGTGGCTCAGTGTAAGTGGCCCCGTGGCACAGCCCTGCTGGGATGTCTGCGCACATGAGGCAGACCGAGCAGGGCTGGAAACACTGCTCCAGCTCTCAGTGCAATTGTTTGTAGTAAAGATGGGATTTTAGCAGCTGCCAGGGGAAAAAAACGCAATTTTAGGGTGGATGGCAACAACTGTTAATAATTCCTGATTTTACTCCCACTACACAATCAAATGAGAATGAGCTTTCTGCCACCAAGCGGGTCTTCACTGGAGGCAGAGCTACTGCAGAAATCCTTTGTGCTGAAAAGCTCACAATACCTAATTATGGGTTTTTTTAAATTTGTCCTCCTCTTCTATTTAGCATTGCTGAAAATGCTGGCTTTCAGCTATTACAGGAAAATCTGTCTTAGGATTGTGGTGAGTTTTGGGACTCTCCCAACACCCACCCTTCCGCACTGACTCACCAACTAAGGTGGGCAAATTTCATTCCAGAGCGACCAAATCCAAATCTTTGGGACAAAAGGAACAGAAGACTGGGTGCTCTTTTAGTCTGAAATTTCTCTGTTGAGACTTCTATAAGCAGGGATGAATTTAAAGTTGAGAGCAATGGATAAATAAATTATGGAGGCTCCCAACAGACAAGCCCTCTATGAGTTATGAGGCATCTGCAGGGAAATAATGCCTCTTCTCAATTCTTTCCACTCAAGTCCATTTAACACTCTGCTGCTAAAGCTATCTACCTTGGCAGCTATTCTGTAACCCATTAAGAGTCCTTGATCTGTTCAAACCCACAAAGAAAGAGAGGTTTTTCTTATAATATTTCAAGTCCTTAATGCCTTTTGTCCAGAAAAACATTTAAAAAGCTGATACAAAAGGAACAAAAGGAGCAAAAATTGTAGGCACATATTACAAATTACTAAAATGGATATGTACAAAACATCCATAAAATTCTGTAAACTACAGAATTTTTACATAAGATGTTTAAACTGTGAAAGACCTGCACAGAAGGAAAGCTGTGACAGTCCTTAATAAAAAGGAAAATTAAATCAAATGTCACAGAACAAATGTATTAACTAATAAACACAAGTAAGTGCTAAAATGGTCGTCAAGGATTTATTTGAACAAGATAAACTAACCCAGTAAAATATTTCTGTGTCTTGTATGAATTAAAACAATAGAGTTAGCTATATTTATGAAATAAGATTGGAAGAAATAGAAAACTCATTAACAATCTTATACAAAAAAGGTGGCTCCAACCTTCAAAACTTCGTGTCAAGACCAAGAGATGTGTTTATCTGGGTGTAATATACTGTATCCATACTCACGATACAGAATAGAATCAGTTTCGTACTAAGAGAGATGTATAACTTCTTCTTCTGTGATGTTGGACATCTATTTAATATGAAATTGTCCATCTCTGTGATCAGTGTGGTGGTAAAATTGTTAATATTTAAGATTCAGAGGTCTATCTAAGAGTTAAAAAGAACATTCCTTTTGACTAAAAGCTAACAGTCTGCAACTGTTTCCAGCTCCACTCTTCTGAGCTAAGGGAGCAATGGTCACCCCTGTAGGCTCCACCAACAGCCCCCTCTCCGTATTGTCCTGTTATTTACTGTTGGAGAACTTAGGACTGTGGTAGTGGCTTGAGGAGTCTACCCCTCCCAGGGATGGATATTTGACTTTATTAACATTGAATTGATTATTTTTCCTTAGCTCTTTCCTTGTTTCCTGAAACAGTGTATGGGTTGGATGGGTCTCTGCAATTGCTTGGCTGAGAAAGGGGGAGCAGAGGGAGAGACGGTGGCTGAGAGCTCTGTCACTATGATCACACATAAAAAAGCTTCTGCCTGGCCTCTGCCAAGTTGTGCTTGCCTTATTGTGCATGTGAAGTTTGAGATTCTTCAACAGCATCTACTGGTTAAAGAATGATAACATCTTGTGCTGGCTATTTCAGAAATAGATGGTGATAAGATGAATAACCCTATTCAGGAATTCCCAAAACCCCCAAATCCTAGCAATTGGGAGTTGCTGTATAGAACTGAGAAGGGAAGGGTTTTCCTTCCTACACAATACAAAAGTTTTGAAAAAGTGTGTCTTCCACAATAAAAGGGAAAAAAATCAGCGACAAACATTTTCATAATCTGAAAATTAGACAGAGGTATTTAATTCCAGTTGGTGTTTTTAGGGAGGTTTTTGTATGATTTTTTAAATCATTTAGAAGCACTTCATTTCAGTTTGGAAGGAATTTTTACTATAGCTAGCTTCAGCAAAAACATGTACAGCATGAAATTAAAAAAAAAAAAAAAATTGAAAGAAGATTAGTTATTGAAATTCTCCTTTTTGATGAAAAGCTGTGTTTTCAGGGAACCAGAATCTTCATTCAGAAATATTTACTGAGCTCAGCTCTAGTTCTTCTATTTTTGGATTAGTTAAAAAATTGAAATCAACAAGAATTTGTCATCCACTTCAATGGGCTTAGAATTTCTCAGTCACTCATTAATAAATTAATTAATAAACCAAAATATTTAGGTCCTAATGAAGCAAACCCACACATAAGTTTATACTTCACTTCATTCAATAAATAAAGTGTTTTCATTTGCTCAAATGCATATAAAGGAATGCAGAAATCTGAAACTCACCACATGGTAGGATTCAATTCTTGCTGATGGTAAGAGTCAAAGTCATCTCGTAGGATAATGCTGTCACTGTGCATTTCAGCTGCAAAGAAAAGAAAGCAATATATGAAAATCAATCCAGTGCAATCATCCCGTGCTTTCTAAATGTTGCCTTACCTAAAGTAATGCCCTGTAAATGCATAAAAATCTGCTTTTTAGGTTATGTTAGTTATGAAAGCTGGGGTTTCATAGTTACAGGGGTTTTTGCTTACTATGGATCATAGTACCACAAAAAATTAAGAAGTGCCCCCATCACAAAAGTGTGATGGCTATGGAAAGATGGAATCATCAGGTATACATTAAGTCTTTTAAGAACTTTTGTTCCAAATTGTTGGTTTTCTGAATGTTTAGAACAAAAATGCTTCCAAATCCAGATTTTTCAAACATGGGCATAAGAATGGATGGGAAGTCCTAATGAGTGTATTACTGTTCTTAGAGTCAGAGGATTCATTTAGACAACTTATAAGCAAAAATCCATGAGCTCATTGGAATTTCTCTGCTGCTATCAGCAGACCTGGCAGGAAAGGTCAGCTCATCTAAGGAACATAAACTGTGAGTTATGTTCGGCAAGTATTTCTCACCACTGTTCTGCAAACTTTGGACTCCAATTTTCCATCAGATTTACTGTCTCATTTATGTATGATGACCAATAAACTCACTCAAAATCCCAAAACTTTGGCACCTGTGATTGTATTAGACAGACCCCTCTCTACAAATACTTCCACTAAATGAATGAAGTAACTGACATCTGCTATTCAAACTGAGCAAGAATGCCAGAATCTGTCCTGGATTAATCAAATTGCAGCACAAGGATTGGTGGATAAAGGGCTGGAGAGAAGCAGGAGAAGCAGTGTCATGCTCCAGGGTCCACCGTAGGAGTACATAGGGACAAAACCTTCCTCACAATAACCCAGCACTGCTGTGAGGTGCTGTCCCACACTGGGGATTATGGGTCAGAGAATCAGAGAGTGGTTTGGGTTGAAAAGGACTTTAAAGATCATCTAGTTCTAACACCCCTGGAACGGGCAGGGACGCCTCGCACTAGACCAGATTGTTCAAAATCACATCCAGCCTGGCCTTGAACATTTCCAGGGATGGGGCATTCATAGCTTCTCTGGCAACTTATTCCAGTGTTTCACCACTCTCACAGTAAAGAATTTCTCCCTGAGAGCTAGCCTAAACCTGCCCTCTTTCAGAGTAAAACCACTTCCCCTTGTTCTATTACTACAAGCCCTTGTAAAAAGTTCTTCTCCAGCTTTCTTGTAGCCCCTTTAAGTCTTGGAAACTGCACTAATGTCTCCCTGAAACCTTCCTTTCTCCAGGCAGAACAACCCTAACTCTTCCAGCCTGTTTTCATAGTGGGGTGCTCCAGTCCTGGTTCTCATGCAAACAGATGCTCTAATACACAACCAGGAACAAAAACTCTGCAGCACGATATACTCATGCTGCAAGGAGTCAAAGACAATAAAGAGCAATAAAAATCACAATGGAGAGACAACTAATCAGAATTGGACATAATTCAATTCATTTTATATGAATCTCATTTTTATTTGAATTCCTCAGACCTAGTTTCATGTGGCCTTACAGATTTTTTATCATAATAAAGTTAGTGATTCTGAATTTAAGTAGTAAGAATGGTAAATCACCTACCTAGGTGAGGATGTAAGGGAGCTTCTGTCGGGGCTGCAGAAAACAAAGACACACAGTGCATTAATATCTTCTATGATCAGGGCTCAATTGCAAGATTAAAAATTGATTCATCTTAAAACAGATTGTACAGTACATCTTTTCTTTAGTCAGCTATCCCAATAGTTTAATTGTGGAAAATGTCATAGATCCCAAAATTTACAAAAATATAATAGGAAAACTAAAATAATTATTCTCTTAATTAAAATATGCATCAAAATAAATGAAAATCAGTTTTACAGTAAGTTAAAAAATCACTCCTAGTCTAGAACTATGAGATATTATTAAAAATAATTTGGATTATAGTAAAAGATTCAGTAGTTCAAGGATTGACAGAAAGAGTGGAAATTAGGCTGAACAACAGAATTAGTCTAGGAGAGGCAAAAAATGTCATACTTTGATCATTTATATTGCACTGAACTACATTTTACTGGGCATATTATTGGGGGAAATAATCCTAATATTCCTAGGGCAACAAGTAATAGACTGATTCTGTAAATCACTGTATCAAACACTTATATCAAAGCATGTTTTTGCAGGCATTGCTAGTCAAATCTCCAGTAGGTCTCTGTCTCCCAAGAAACAGAAGAATATTGTAGACATGCTGCATGGGGGGCACGTGTGTGAAATGGCGCAAGTTTAATAAGTAATCTTCTACCAACACTTTGCAACAGGAGTCTTGGTGCAGCATCACACAAATGAAACCAGACTGTATCTGAAAGGGCACAGCTACACAAACACATATGGGGAAAGCCTGGAAGCTGGCTACACAGTGTGTTGGATACTCCATGGTAGCTACTACACTCATAGCTCGACCTTAAATCCAAAGTAAGTGACATCTCTTTCATGGAGGCCAAGGGGGTGCATATAATCAGGCTTTTGGGAAGCAACTACCTATTTGCCTATCAGTACCTTAGCCATGGATTTATATTATTCCTAACTGTATTTTGAATTTTGGTAAAATAAAACCACCAAAAAAAGAGAATTTTTGAAGCCAGGATTCGTTTGATGATTCTATGTTTTTTGTTGGGCACTGACCTAAATTGTATCAGTACTACTGATTTCTTCAGCATATTTGCAGTAAAATACTGAAGTACTGCAATTTCTCTCACAACATCTGACAAATTAAAAATAGATTAAAAATAAACATAAAAATGAATGCAGCAATCTGTGTACAGCTCTCACACAGACATCTGGACAGAAAGTCCAACACAAATCTCAAGAATTTTCATTTTCTCTTCCCGCTTACTCCTTAAGTTTGCAAGGAGGCATGACATTCTGTAATGAAATTGCAACATTCATGGGAAGTAGGTGATTAAGAAGACTCAGCACTCAATAACTGAAGTATCTGCAGACCAGAAAATGATGGCAAGAAGTCTGGATTTACCTTAGAGAGAAAACTTTGATTTAACTGACTTACAAATTAGAGGATTGACATGTTTTACACCATCCACTAATATTATAACCACTTACATATATGTATATATATACATACACTAACCTTATGTACATATATACATATGTATGTACACACACACACACACACACACTCGCACACACTGAAAACCACCACAGAAACAATGAAAGCTTTACTGCAGCTGAGAGAAAAGACCTTCTTAAGAATCTGTTACTGTTTCAGAAACCTGAAATATTTTTTCCTTTTTGTGGCTAACTCGCTTCATTTTTTATGCAAGAAATTCACCCATGCTGCTTTGTCTTCCCTAGCAGAAATGCCAGTAATGACTCTAGCAATGGCCAAGGCCTCTCATCATGATGGTCCAAAATCTGGAGGAATACAACTATTGCATGTTAAGCATTCCACTGCCTCCAGAATAGTGCTGGGACTGCACTGGTGAATCCTACAGTGGGAAAGACTGCATTTGTCTCTTGCAGCTCCAGGTGTTGTTTTTCTCCATGGGAATGTGTAAATTTCACCAGAAACCTTTTAAAAATTATTTGCACAGAAGAAATGGAATGAACTGGATCAACTGAATTATTTCCCAGATTGAGCAGTGCAAACTGTTCTGGATTTTGATTGCAGGAAAAGAAGTACATTACGGCGTGGGATTTGTAATGTTCCTGATGGAAGAGGCTATGTTTAAAACAAAACCTCTGTCTGTGATGTCCTGCATAACCCCTTTCCATTAGTTCCAGAAGAGTACTGAGGGGTGATCTGCTGTGAGCACAGGTGTGGCTGAGAGCCATCCTGCCAGCGCTCACCTGTGAGGAGCACGGTCATGCCAGGGCACATCATGGGCAGACTCGTCAGCTGCCCTAGCAAATTTCATTGGCCTTTGAAAGTAACTCAACTGAAAGAGACCACCTTCTCCAAGGAGAACAGTTCAGACCTCAACATGAAAGCGAAGGACTGCATTAGCATTCATCCCAGGTTGCTTGGCGTGGCTCTTTGGAAGAGGCTTTCTGTGGAAAGGGCTCCAGCCAAGAATACACACAGTCAGTGATGATACTTTCTGAAGTTATTATGCAAAATTTCAGCATTCAGCAAAAAGGCACAGCTATAGCGCAAGCTTGCCATCTTTACAGTTGCAAACTCTTTTGACTTCACCATTGTTTAGTAAAACTGGTTGTTTATGTGATTAAGCAATATAGATTTGGGATCTGAGATTTTTTCCTGAAGCAGTTCTTTCCACTCTGTGCACTGTACATTGCAAAACAAAACTGCTTACCAACAGAATGAAAGAAAGGAAATTGTGCAGATACATACTAATGCTACTGATCAATCATTTAAAAAACTAGACGTGGAACTAAGCAAACACTTAATGTTAGACTAAAGGTTGTTGTTACAAAAACAGACTTTTTGTCAGGAAGGGGTTACGTTTCCCAGATTTTTACAGGATATAAGAAGCTCGAGTATTTTTGCCACAGGTATTCTGATTGTAATTCAAATTCCTGAGCTGAATATGACAAAAGACTGTGAAGGTGCCATTTAATAAGTGATAAACATAGACTTTAATCTCTCTATAAATGATTTCTGTAATACATTTTATATTCCATTGCAAAACAGCACTGTATTGATCTTCAAGTGTTGTATTTAAGGTCCCCAAATAATAGACATTCAGAACATAACACAAAACTAACAGTAATTGTTTTAAAATACTTTCAGATCTGCCTTTCTAACCAGTTTATAGAACTACTTACTTTACAATAACATGGATTTTTCCATGTGCCATACAGTGTGGCTAAAGTCAAATGGAGGTTTTTGTATAATATGACAAAGCTAAAAGAAATGATATAGTGCAGAGTGATACAGTGTAAAGATATAAATTTATAATTTAGAAGTAATTATACAATACTTCAGACTGAGAGGGCAAAAGAAAGACCATCTCAGTTCATATTTTAAACCATTATTCACTTTCTTAGCTGCTCCTCAGGCACATGGTTGGATGGTTTTAAATTTAGAATCAGTATTTGTGTGGCTCCAAAATGCTTCTTAGCTTGAATAAGAATGTCGTACCTTTTTAAAAAGTAAAGTAAATGAATTTATCATTTGATTTTTAACTAGCACCCTGGGTATATGCAGAGCTTTACAAGAGATGAATTGTACTGAGCAAAGAGTGGAAGCAGAGCTCAACTGAGGTCACAGTCTTAGCGGCATGAGCAAATACAATATGAGAAAATATAAGGAAATGTAGGGTGCTTGCCTTGTAAGACAAGGCAATCCCTTTGGTAAGGAAAAGCAGAGAAGAAAGTATGCAATAAAAAGTGATTCAGAGAGAGAAAGGCCACAGTCAAACTGGAAGCGTGAGAATCTTGAGGAAGCTAATGGGGAATTCAAAAGTCAATGGGAACTTTGTGGGGCTCTGTCTCAACGGGATGAGGGAGAATGAAGGCATCTTTTGGAGTAAAAGGTTAAATTTTTCTGTGGATGAAAAAAGGATACTGAAAAGTTAAGCCAATTTAAATACACCCCTTTTTGGTTAAACTGGAAGGGAGGGAAATATGAAAGAAGTGGGAAGGGAATGTCATCTTCCAGAAACTATGAGGAATGTGAGAAGCAAAAAAACCAATTTGGTGTTGATCTTGTTGTCAGTGAAAAAATAAGAACCAAAATCATTAAACAGGGTAATAGTTAACTGTGAAGTAACACTAGTGTCCATTCATAAAAAATGAGCAAGCATAAGGTAAATTAAACATGTCCAAGAAACATCCATTTGTACTATTGACACCCATATTCCATAGAACTCAGGGGTCAAGACTGTATATAGGGATAGGTAGAAAAGGCAGCATAAGAAAATATTCTTAAAACTCACTAAAAATATACTTTTTTTTTTTTCCTCTGAACCCTGAGCTTTGTGGGCTTTCTAATATAAGAGAAAAGTGAATTACAGTAATACAAATGCCCACATGCTCTCAGACAAACACCGTATTCAGGGTTCTACAGCCAGGGGCCACCAGCTGTTGATCATCAATTCACGACAAATGAGATGTGAAGGGAGGTATCCTCTGTTTTGCAGATTATGAAGTCTAATCTCCTTGTCATTAGCAGTCAGATGAAGATAAAAAAGGAAATGAGTGAATTTATTTAGACTCCCACCAACACTTTCTCTCTAACTGGTAAACAAAGTTGCTATTGAATGACAGAGGCTGAGTATCCCCTACGGAGAGGCAGTGACTTGCCTGAGGGCTATTGAGGAACTTTACACTAGCTCTATACTCCAGTCCTCTACTCTGTAAAATACTGCTCTGAGAGCTTGTAAAATACAAGCCTGAGATCCTGAAATCTGTTTTGCATTTCTTTTTTAGAGTGTTCCTAAATTTTACGAGGTGCAAAACACACTTAAAAGGTCTTGCACAAACATTCAGGCAAAAGTTCTCAAATAAAAGAGAATCTGGGCCAATTCTCAAGATTTTCTTTCAGCATGGAGATATGTGTCAGACTGTAGAGAGGTTTCTTAAGAAAGGAAGCCCAGTCCTATAATTCGTGGCATTGAGCGTGAGATTGCATAAAATTCTGGGAATTATGCAGAAGGGAATGGTACTGCACTAAGAGGGAACAGGTTCCTTCATCTTTTCCATCTCTTAGGTTTTCCTGTTCTGAGATTCTCTGCTGGTCAGTCAGAACTAAACAACCCATAAATCTCCCAGGATGGTCCTTTTTCCACAGAATGGTTCTACTGGTCCAAAGTTACAGTGCACCAGGGAAAAGGCCTCCTCAACTGATAGCGCCCTGCTTGGTGTGGCAAACGCTGGAGGGGTTGAGCACCACAAGCTGTTCTTCCCAGCAACGTTTTTATTTTCATGCTAGAGCTAGAAACAGACTATAAAACCTCATTTATGTTTAGACACCTAAACTCTTCTGAGTCCTACTGTGCAATGCAGCCAGGTCTGATGTCTTGCCAACTCCATTTTAATCATGCCACTGTTTACTAGTGTAGGATTTTTGTTCTACTCAAGCCAGGAATAAATATGAATTAATATGCACAATACTAAGTTTACCTTATTTTCCATTTATTTTACTATTACATCAATGAGTTAAATATATTAAATATATTTTTACTGGCAAGAATATCATCAGTCATTATGATCTTTACTTGTCCTTAAAAGTATTTATAAAACATCTATCTTTTCCAGCTTCTCTTACAGTTTTTGTTTTTTTGGTTTTTTCCTGTTTGCGATGGATTAATTTTTTTCTATTATAATTTTTATGTCTCCTTTCTTCAATGTAATTCTCATAAAATGTAAAGCTTACATCAGCTCTCAAATATCTCCCTAGCTTCCTAAAATATGTATTATATTCTGAACACAGAGTTTTTTAAACAATTATTTTACTTTCTTCGGTGTCTTTCCCTATGGCATCATTTCTTACTCCATCTACATTATACATATGGCATTGCCATCCCTTAACACTACCCTTTATCACCCTCTAATTCTCTTCAAAATAAAAAGAACCACTTTCCTTTCACTGCACAAATTCCATTAACTCTATTAGGATTTATTAATGTACATCTGAGGGTGGACAGCCCCAGCGAACATAACTTTTGAGATTCCTTGCTACTTTCACATCTTCATATATAACCCTTTTACAAGACATTATGTAGCCTGATTTCACCACCAGTGAACATACTTATTAAGAAAATGTCCCATAATAAATCTATGAAGTTGCCCTGTGGTTTTATTTTTGTTTACTTAATATGTCACATCATTCACTGCACTATTTCAGTATAGTAGTGTTTAGGGCTGTAAACAGACTACAAAGCCTCATTTATGCCAGTCTACCTTGCTGTTTTGCATTTATATTAATATGATATTTGCATCTAAATAAATTCACTAATTCTTTCTGAAAGAATCTTTGTTTACATTAGTAGTGTTGATAAAAATGGAATAAATTGAGTAAGGTCTACTTCAAAGAAAGCCTCTTTTCTTTGAATAGGAAAATTAATTCTAATAATATAAGAGTGATAATAGTATGCAGTGTTTAGAGACTAATACAATGCACAGTGTGCTGAAGAAATAAGAATAAAAAGGCAGGGGAGAGCCTGGTGCTGGAAGGAATGGGAGGAAGGGTAATGGGCAATGCAGCGGTTGAATATCCAAGTCAAGGAAACTGTGTCTGAGCTGGGAAATTAAGGGAAGAGAAGCCATGGTGAGGATGAAAATGTGGGAGAAGAACCAAGAAAAAACTGAGAAGTTTGCACATCATTATTGCAGGGAAATCTGTTCACTGCTGCAGTTGTCATACACTGTCCCCTACACTCAGAACAATACCTCTGGGTGATCCTTGCCTAAGCCAAATCTAATGTTTGCAGAGGGACTGCAGTGACATCACATATTTTGGGGATGATAAATCCAGGATGTCTCTGAAGTGACTGTGTACAAAGCAAAGAGAATTGCTGGGAAAATCATGGGAAACACAAAAGTTATAAGGATATGGGAGACTATGACACGGTCTGAAGGAAGCTGAAGGCCTATTCAGGGAAGTGGTGCAGGACGTGGCTGTCAGTGGCTGGATGGGAGGAGAAGGCAGCAAAGGCATTGTCACAGCTGAGCAGCCAATAAAAGCCTGGTAATGGGACATCTCAGCATCCTTTATTCTCTGCATACAACCAATACCCAAATTCTATTTTCTCCTTGCTCTTCAGAGTTCCTGTGAACTCAGGGACAGCACAGAGTAACATAAGGACTTACTCTTTTAACCAACATAAGTGTTGCTAAAATGTTGATCTGAGGTTAGGTTATGCTCCAAAATTGCAGAACTGTAAAGCAGGGAGGAGTGAAAGAATAAAAGTTTCTTTTGTCAGCTCTCCTACTAAAATCTCAGGGAACAGCATGTCTGAAGAAGGACTGTCAAAGTCTGGATGGATATCTACCCACTTGTTTCTGCTTACCAAGGTATTTTGTTTTAACAGGGAGAATCTTGTTGCCTTGCCCATATTCTCCTTGACCATGTTGCCAGTTCTGACACTGACAGTTGAGTATTTCCATTCAGCTTGGTTGTGCATAGCTTTCACCATCCTGCTCACCGCCAGCTCTTTGTCACTGCCATCAATATGTCTCTTACTTCCCTCTCCCTTCCTTACCTGCTCTGGCCACCCCAGACTGTCTTTGGTTGTGCTCACTCTGCAGCCATGCCTTGGAGAATTTAATCTGTTTATGAGGTTTTTCGTCACTTTATACTGGTTACTCTGCATATTCATTTTTCCACTCTTGACTCATGTCCTTTCAGCAAGCAGCCTGCATGAGATATCCTTCCCATCCTCCTCAGCATATCCCAAATGGCAATGCTGCCAATACTTGTGTTCGCAGGTCCCCACACGCCAGTCACTTAAACACTACTCTTTCATACTTGCATTGAACCTGTACAATTATCTCCTGTTAATTTCCCAAATGTTTTTCCTTCCACACAGCAAAAACGTGGCTGGCCCAATCACTTCCATCCAGATCACTGTAGCACTCCCTTCTGATGGCCAGCACCTGTGTTACATATTTTTAATCTCTCCAAAGTATAACCAACATCCTAGCTTGCTATCCGACTTTTTATCACCTCTCTGAATCCCTCTTCCTACTTCCATTGAACTATATAAAAGTGAAAACTTGAATATTGAAGTTGAAAGTTGAAATATTTTCCCCTCATTATCACAGAGCTACTATTGACACCTTATATGAATAACTCAATTTATGCTCCTGGCATAATGTTCAACAGCTTTTTATTGCAAAAGCCATGTTCTGAAACTCATAGGGAAAAAAAACCCCTTATAGCTCTAATGCCCCCAAGAGATGTGTTTTATGGGATTTTCCCTTGTGTGTTAATAAAACAGATTTCCAATTGAAAAATCTTTATTTTTAATCGTTTGGCCCATGTTTCTATGTTTCTTTTCACATGGAAATATCACCGGAATTCTGCTGATGCAACCAAATCAGCACAGAAATTCCTTTCTCACCTGTACCAAAAATGATGGATACCTTCTCTACTTTTCACTGTTTTAATGAAGCAAGTTCAAAGCAAAGTACTGTTTGTAGACAACAGATGACAACAGGACATTTATTTTTGAGGTTATTCATTGAAAGGATAAACTGTGAAAACAATTAGATTTTTAAAGTTTGTGTAAGTCAAACATTTTGTTTAGCTATTTATAAAAATGATCAAATGTTGTATGTGACGGGCAAAAATTCAATGGCCTACTTTCACAAAATGGGAAGGCAGATTTTTCACAAGGACATGTGTGAGCTGTATGGTAAACAAAGCTTTTGCTGCAGGCATATTTCTTAAAGTTAATACAGTGTGGGTTAAAACTCAGCTTGTGGTTCTGACAGAAATGTTGGTTATTACAGGCTGATTTCAAGCATGTGCATGATGCTACTTAAAGTTTTGTACATTCCCCAACACTTAGCAGAGAGGAAAAGTGGGATTCCTGGATAGCCAATGGGAAGTATGAAGCCAAAGAAGCTATCAGTTTCAAGAATGTAAATAAGATTCTGATACAACGTTTTCTACAGAATAGCTTTCATGAAGAGTAACGCTGACATGCAGGTACAATGGAAAACCACATTTGCCAGATGTTTTTAGAATTATGGTGACTCTTACCTCCCTGTTCACACAGCTGTTGTGCTAAGGCATCCTTGAATATAACTTGGCCCCTATGAGTAGCTGTAGCCCTGTGAACATAAAGGAGACAACAATAAATAATATAGTAAACTTATTTATATATGTATATGTATATCTTTATGCATAACTAATCAAATCAGAAACCCCATTCTGCTTTCTTCCTGTGTTCTTCTTTTTGCACTCTTCTAAATTTATAGAATAATTTGCAGTGATGGTTTTGTGCATAGCAAAAGAAAATTCCTAGACCAAAATGGCTGGGTTGGTAATAAAAATCACTGGCACAGGGATTTTATGAAGGATGTCTTTGCCATATGTCTACAGCTGCACACAGAGTTTCTATATTTGAGGCCTCAGAAGTTTTGTCCAAAGAATAATTAATTCCCTTTAGTGACCCACAGCTAGAAAACCTGTTAATGTACCACAAAACTTGTCATTTTGTTTTCTCATGATCAGGTAGTAATACAATGCAATGTGATTTGGTTTGCTCTTACCAAGCTCTCATGCTAACAGTGATAGTTTTACTTTCTTTAAAATTACTCATTTAATCCCTCTTTTACAAGTGCAATACTTCACAACATCAGTTTTACCTCAGAGATTTCAAAACCTTTCAGTATTTGCAAGTGTTGTGTTTGAAGTCTGATTTCTTTCAGCCAAAGTTCTTTCCCTATCTGTCTAGACTCATACACACTCTTCATACATGTTTTTAAGCCTTTCTCTAATTAACGTTAATGCACTCGGTATAGAGCCATGTGAATCCCTTGAAACAGCCTCTCAGTTCAACAGTAAGATGGTGAAAGCTACTTCATGAGTACAGTTTCTCAGGCAGCAGTGTTCCCTCTCTAATGGATCATGCCTTGCTTGCTTATAAAATGTCAGAAAAGACCATGAAGGAACGGTCTGAAAATGAAAGTCAAAATATATTATATTTTTCTTGGCTATTAGGCCAGTTACCCTGAAAAGGAAGAATAAAAATAACACATCTAATACTAAGTTTTTCACATACAGTGGACACTCAGGATAAAACCCATCTTCAAACTGTCAGAGTATAAACAGGAGTAAACCAAAGCTTCTCTGGGATCTACTTTGCTTCCTGCACATTTAGGGAAAATCTGCTTACACCAAAGTGCATGTCCTATGTAAAACTGTGCTCACCTGATGTTCCTAGGGCTTTCAGACACTCTCTTCCTCTGCCTGAGGAAGGAGAGCTGTGTTGCCTTTTCCATCTTGGACTTTCAGAGACAGATGTAAAGCTGGAGCCTTGCCTCACCTGGCAGTGACAGTATTTTGGCCACAGTCCCAGGATCACATCACCAGTGTGAGGCTTTGGTTGCAGTCCCTACCACGTGCCCCGTGGAATCTATTTTAGGATTTTCAATACTTTCATAAAATGCAGCAAAAATTTCATGCCATAGTTCTACATTAGCATTTCTATATCTGCTGACATGACCAGTGACCGTGCTAAGTACAGAGTAAAATAAAAACAAATACATTGCTCCAGCACATAAAAGTAAGAGTACAGAGGCTTTGGCTCATTCAAAAATATGAATTGAAGTATTTATTAAAGCTCAGTTGTGATGAATATGCAAGAAACTATGATCACTACTACATTTCTGCAATTTTCCACACAGGTGTATTAAGTCATGCAAGTCAGAATTGGACCAAACAATCTCCAGAATGAAACATGTGCCCAGATTTCTTTAGAAGGACCAGATCCAGTGGCTTCCTCTGGCAGCTGAAATGGCAGGGCATCTCACAGCCAGCTTTGGGGCCAATGCAGCACTGACACACACATTTTGTATATGTGTTTCATTGTGGGAATTTCATGTATTGAGCTTGCCTGGCACAACATACAAGGAAAAGCCGCACCTAAAGCACAGAAGGTATTTTGTACAACATTTCTATCCCCTAAGCTGTCAGGGTGGAAGAGAGGGCTTTTTGCAGACAGTGGGAAAGAAAACTTTTATTAGCAGTGAACTGGGACTTCAGAGATGCTGTTTATGCAACAGCCCAGGACACAATTCAGAATGCACAGAACAACAATGGCAACCAGAGCATTCCTTTATGAGACAGAGAACAGCAAACTCTTGGAACACAGACCACATGCAGAGGGGAGCTTGAGTATGTGTCTGAATGCAAACAAATACCAAATAATACCAAATAATACAAAACTCTGTACTGTTTACAGGATCTCTGCATGCGTGTGAGAAAAAGGGGATTTGGGCAGAGAGCCAGAAACCAGTTGAATGATAGGCATCTTTCTGTGTCTGTCATCCCTTGCTTGATAATGCAGACTAGGAGCCAATTATTGCTGTTCCATAGCAGGAGTGACCTGCACCCTGGGGACAGGAGTGCCATGCAGGAGGGGCACTGCTTGCTGCAGCATGGGCTCACATCAGATTGGTCTCACCAAGGGCGAATGTGCTGACAGAACAGCTTCAGAGACTTGTTACGGGTGTTGCTACTCCCAGTTTACCAGTATTATCTGCTCCATTTTCTCTGTGTTTGTGTTTTATTAGTGGAGTAAATGAAAACAATGCAGTGCAATTATGCATGAAATGAGCTACTTCCAGAAAGAATTGCCAAACATACTTTTTCTGTATTGAAATTTCTTTGCTGGTGATGTTCCTACCCAACAGGTGAGGTTCGTGGAACAGGATCATGAATTTGGATTCTTTTCTTATAAAGACATGTAAAATATCCAAACCTATATCAATTCCTATATTCACACTCTAGTCTAAAACTACATAATATTTAGGGTAATTATAACAAAAATAATACTGACAATGCCTGAAAGAGACTCTACTACAGAAAGAAAATTATTCAACTGTTAATTATGTGGTTTTGCTTTTGTGACATATATATATCCAGTAACTGAATTTTGTACTTTTTGGAAAAGTTTCTATGCTGTCTTAAATATGGTTAAATATTGCTTAGAGGAAGGGCACTTACTAACTGCAATTTGGTGTTACTCCATACCACTCTGTAGTCCCACTCTGACATTGCTATTTATTCCCAGCTGAAGGGCAAGTGACTATTCAGATCTAATGTGTCAGTCAGCCAAAAGGCAAGATGCATGTTCCATATGTCCCCTGAGATAATTCCTAAGCAGGAATTAATCTTTGCAAAGGAATGAGAAATAAAAGAAAAATGAGAGAGAACAGGAACATCCTGACATGGTAAATGAGAGCTTTGAAAGAAAAACAACTTAGAGGTAATAAGGTTCCTCTTCATATTAACCTCACTCTTCCATTAGCCTAGATGTATTTGTGTGCTTGGGGCTATGCACGAGGGGATGAACAGCTGACAGGGGAATAAAGAAGTCTGAACACAAAAAGACTACATCAGGTGACAAAGCTCACTGGCAGTTCAAGGCATTGCTAACTCCATACTTCAATTGCAGCAATTTTGTAAAGAATTTTCCTTCCTAAACCCCAACCATTCAAGCTGAAATCAGGTGACAATAAGGACTTCCAGATTATCTGTCACTGAAAATTAAAAAAAAAAAAAGAAAAAGACTTGCTGATTCTCTACTTAAACTATTTATAACCCATGTCACCTGTGAAATGGGGCTTGAAGTGCCACCCTGCTCAAGTGCCAACAAGCTTAGAAACACTTTTCAAGTGCAGTATTGCCAGCTCCTCTGAACATAGCCTCAATAGTATCAATTTGTCTCCTGTGTGATGACACAAATTATTCCAGGTGATCTGGGAGGAAGAAGCCCAGGGATATTTCCATATGATAGAGAGCCCTCCCTCCCACCTGTGTTGATTGGATGCAGAGGCTGAGCTGAGCATCCCAGCGCAGAGTATCCATCCTGGGCCCTCCCCTGGAGCTATCACCATGTTATGCTCTGGGCTTCATATCCCTGGTGCTCACTCTGCCCTTACACGGATGCTTGGCCATCTGCACCTCTCCCTGGCGAGGGAAGGCACTGGGACAAATTCATGCAGGAGGAGGCTTCTAAAAGACTTACCTACAGTAAAGTACCTCACCTCATGAAGCGCCAAGAAGGGATCAACAGGATCAAAGAAAAGGAGGTTATTTTTTTACCTGCACTAGCAGAGTTTAACCCTGTACGAGCTACTAATGGTTAGTGGCTGCTTCTGCTTGAAGAAATTCACGGTGACATCCACAACCCTGGCTCCAGGAAAATCAGTGACTGACTATATGAAGCCGAGATTGGTCTTGCCCAACCCCACAGTGGTGCCCCCCAAAATCAGATCTGGTGCACTGCCAGCACAGACTGCGCTGCTTCCTCACCACTGCAGGAGACACAGTTGGTACTGGGCACTTTCTGAGCCTGGGCTGAAGCAGAAAACAAAGCAATGCATACCAAATAATTGGGTATGCATTGGCATTTTGTCTTGAAGTATCTCAGTTCACACTGGATTCACATGCTTTGCTAATATGCTTCTGTTAAAAGCTTTTGGTTACAGGTTGCATTTTAAAGAGCGTGTTTTGGCTCAGGAGAGCACAGGCAGGAGGCTGTGTGGGACTGACCCTTGTGTGCTGCCTCTGCTGCCTGGCTCTGCCAGCTCCATCCCTGGAAAGGACACACGGCCACACTGTCCAGAGGTGCATGGTTGCCCTCCTTATGCAAACAAATGGGTTGATTTTTAATGCATCATTAAATTTGCAAGATCATCTCTGCAGGATTGTCTTGTTTAACCCATTGTCTTTAAAAAATATGTTCTCCTCCAATATGGCCTGATTAAGGGATCTATGAATAAAATAACTTTAAAAGCGATATGGAGAACCAGCCTTCTGGTGATTAAGTACACGGGATGGTTGAGCACAGCCTTTCATGGTGGGACTGTGAACCACTTTCTTCCAGTGCCCTGCAAAGGTGGTTTAATGACCATTTACTGTGTGTGGCAGGAGGTGAGGTTAGGCTGGGGTGCATTTCGGTTTGTATTTCCTACCAGAGCTAGAACCTTCAGTGACTATTTTTTCAAGAGCAGTCAGACCAACACGTTAAACCTGACTGGGAGATGGTGCTGATTCTGGTGCTGGGGCCAGTAGGGAAAAAGCACAGAGCACTCGTGGCTGCTGATCCAGAAGGCACTTGGGTGGGAGGCTTCCAGCTACTGGTTAAATGCCTCCAAGTTGTTATTTCAGTTTTCACTTGACATGCAAGCACAGTCTAATTAAAGCAGCAGAAATGAGATCTGTGTGTTCTGAAATGCACATTTTGACTCTGCTTTTCTCTCCCTGTCCCCAATGGTTTCCTCACTGAGATGTTATAAAGAAAGTCATCTGTCCTGACCATATTCAGCTGAAATTTTCAGGGAAATTTGGCAAGTAAGATGCAATTACTTATGCAGACATTTGTTCAGGAGACTGGAATTAGCACACTTGCTCTAAAAACCTCAATCAGAGGTGAAAATTCTTCAGGGTGAAAGGACTCAAATGACCAGCAAAAGCCAGGATATGTGCTAGAGGGCAAAGAGCAATAGTTTCATATGGGGCAGCTGTCCTGAGCTGAAGTTTGAGGTTCACATGAATAAATTATGCTCTTAACTTACTTCATGGGTGAGCCTTCGCATAGGGTAAATGCAAGGTGAACAAGAGCCACCTGACTTTGTCATTTGTCTCTGAATTTATCTCTGGGGACTGCACATGTGGTGAAAAAGACTCAACTCTCAACCTAAAGGTTGATTAAAGACTGATTTAAGTAAACATGTAAGGACTATTTAAACAAAATTTGAATAAAACAAACATTCTCAAGTAGAAAAAAAAAAATGAGAAGGGCCTACAGAAATTTCCTTCTGGGACCTGAAGGGAAAGATGGAGAGTGACTTCTTACAAGAGGATGTGGTGACAGGAAAGGTGAAATGATTTCAAACTGGATGAGGACAGGTTTAAAATAGATATTAGGAAAAGAGTCTTTACTGTGAGAGTGGTAAGGCACTGGTACAGTTGCCCAGAGAAGCTGTGGATGCCCCATCCCTGGAAGTGTTCAAGGCCAGGTTGAATGGAGCTTGGAACAACCTGGCCTACTGAAATATGTCCCTGTCCATGGCAGTGGGATTGGAATGGGATGATCTTTAAGGTCCCTCCAAAGACAGGTCATTCTGTCATTCTATTCTAGATTCTATAATTGTAACCCACGTTACAGAGGATGGAGCTAAGCCTACAACACTGGAAACAGAAGGGTGCACAGGCAGCTCCAACCCCTACCCATTAGAATTCATAAGAACTTGGTTTTGTTGTCTTAAGGAACACCAAACTTTTGTTTGGTTGCAAAGTGCATGTACAAAAGATGAATACAACCTAACAATGTATATATGTTAGAAGAGAGGTAAAAAGTAAGACTTACCATTTTAAATTGTATATAAACATTTTCATGTTCCTTTCTCTTGTGTCTCAGAGACTAAAAAGATGTGAGTTTTTAAAAATTCTGTCTAGTTTTATGTGACTGGAATGATTAGAGCTTCTTGCTGACTGAAAGCAGATTAGGACAATACTTTCTTCTCAGCTAGAGGAAATCCAACATTTTCATCAGTATTTTGCATTGTGTGATTATAAAGGAAAGCAAATTCTATTTTTTCTGTACTTGAAATAAAGGGTTATTGCAGTGGCATCTGCCAAGCAGAGAGCTCATATAAATAATAGAACAAGCATCCATTGTCTCTCTACTGACACAGTGCCAACAACTAGGTCCCTGTTTTCCACCTTTTTCAGTCTTTAGGAGAAGATTCTGTCCCTATTTAGTTTTTGCAATCTATTGTACTTTATTATTTAGTGAAACATCGACTGAATGAATTTCAGGTTTTTAATCAATTGAATATTTATAACCATTTGAAATCTATATTTAACCCTAGGCAAATGAATATATTACATCTTTTTGGTATTAAAAAACAGTGCTTTTCCTAAATTTTGTTTCAGTAGTCTTTTAAAGCTTATATTCAATCAAGATATCATTAAATCACCTAAATTATCCTTCAAGAACAACAAAACCTTTGTCTTTTCCTGTATGACGAAGAAATGTTGTAGTTACTGCAGATTTTAAAATTCTTGCAATCTCTAAATGAACATAGAGGTATTAAGCAAACAGACTTGCAGACAATTCCTATATGCTTCTACAATGACCCTTTTCTCAACAACGTGTGCTAATTAAGGTTGGCAGTGCTGATCAGCTGCGGGGAGTTCAGCAGAGGCCACAAAGATGGTCTGGGTTGGAGCACATACCCTGTGAGGAGAAACTGAGGGAGCAGGGCTCCTTCAGCCTGCAGAAGACATGACTTTGGGGGGACCTGGCAGCAGCCACTAAGGGAAATTGTGCAGTTCCTCTCCATCGTGGCTGTATTTTAAGACCAGACTGGGTTAAAGCCCTGAGCAACCTGGTCTGGCATCCCTTTGAGCAGGATTTAGGACTAAAGAGTTCCTGAGATCCCTTCCAGTCTGCATTTTACTACAGACCCATCATTCTAAGGTTTTGCATGTCTGGTAAAAGCAAAGAAATGAAAGGCAGGTTTGCATCTAATCAGATTAATCAACACCTATTTTGAGAACAGATTTTCACAGTACAAAAGAATTAACCAGCTCATTATGTTTAACACTTTGCATAAATATCTGTGATATCGATTCTCCCTAATCACGAGTTTATGGCTGGGTATCTCAGAGCATCCAACCAGAATTGCCAAAGGTTTTAGATGATGCCAGAAAATCAGGAGTTTAAAGGTAATTGATGTTCTGGGGTTTTCTGATGTGATATATTTTTAAATGAAAGCTTATAATAAATATCATACTCAGCTAATACAGTGAAAACTTAAAAACATTTAAAATTAAAAATGCAAAATCTGAAATAGCATATGAGATGCTGGGATGAAAACAACATCAGTTTAAAAAGATCCTAAAAAATGGAAAAAAGCTAATTTTACTGCCACCTTTTCAGTTCACTGCTCTCATGCCATCTGTACTCACTATCCATTTCCCAGTTAAGGTGTCACCAGTCTGCTCTATCCTGATTTAGCTGCCCACTGCTCCCAAAGGACATAGCCAGTAGCTGTGGATAAGCTGGACCACATGAAAATCTGGAACCTCATCCCCTGTATTTGCTTTACAACACACACAGAGAAATCCTCAAAAGCCATATTAACTCCCTTTCTTAAAACCCACTAATTTCAATATTAATTACAGAGATGTAACTGGTGCATCCACAATGTGCAAATCAGCTTGCAAGGGAAGGATAAAACCTGCCTCTTTAATCTAATGCTAGAAAATATTCCATCAAAAATAAGAGTTTCCACAGACCCCACCCCACAGCACATGGGGCAGGTTTCCCTTCCTAAAGCTTCACCAAACACTGAAATATTATACTCCTTGTCTAATGTTTCCTTGCACTCTTCTCACCAATCTAAATGTTGAAAAACAAATGAAACATGGTAATCTTTCACAGACTGATCAAAATCAAACTAAGAGAGAACCTCACACAGTTGTTAGTGAAAAACTGTTATTCTTGGGATGAATATGGTGAACCTCAGGAAAAAAAATGCAGGGCCACTAATCATATAAAGGACAATTATTTCTCCTGCATGGTTTTTAATTTTCATCCAGATTTATGAGCTGGTAGAAAGCATATATCCCTGAAGACCATACTAGCTTGCAAATAGAAATAGGCAGGTGAAATATTGCCTTAGGAGAATAATTAATTCCATCAGCCACTGCAAAAATGAAAAACCTGTGAAGTATCACAGAACTCCAGACAAAAGGAGCAGGTGGAATGGCACCATGTACACTGCATAAACTGGAGAGACCATGGTGAGGAGCCCTGACATGAGCTGATTGTACTAGAAAAGGGTTTGGGAACCTTAGAGAATTAAAGAAGTTTGAGGAGTAGTGTGAGGGTCCCTGGAAGTACTGTTGTGTGGGTGCTATTGGGGTTTACTGTCCAAATATGTAGGAAACTTGGATTAATGGGTCCTGCTGCTCACAGTATAGTTAGGCCTTTCTTCAACACAGATTTTTTTTCAGAGATGCCTATTAGAGGGCTGTCTTAGGGTTGGGATTAAGAGACACTCAGAGACCTGGATGCCTAAATCATATCCAACCTTTCCCACCTCAACCAGAGAGATCAAATTTAAAAAAGAAAAATCTGTTCTCTGTCCTACCACAGCAGGTCCTGTCCTCCAGTCCTGCTGTCCAAACATTCAGCAGCTTTTAGGGCTGAGCAAAGCCCCTGAGCTCCCCTTGCAGGGTGTTAGCAATGGCTCAGCAGCCCTCGGTGCTGGCTTCCACCTGAGCTCTGGGTGGGAGCTCTGCGAGCCACAGCTGGGGCCAGGACCCACCGTCTGTCCCTGCTGCCAGCTCCAGAATGGTTGAATTCAGCTGCTTCTGAATCATGGGCAGTTTTTTCTTGCTCGATCCAGGAAATCATGGCCTGCCCACAGACTCACCTTCACACCACAGAGGGCATCATAAGAAAATCCAGTCTGGAAGGGACCTCGGGAGGTCTCCAGACAAATCTCCTGCTCAAAACAGGGCCAACTACACTAATAAAACATATCCAGCTCTGCTATACCTCTCACCACGTTGCCTAACAACGCCCAGGCTCGCAGTTCTGGTATTTGTGAATGCTTTTGCATAATAAAATAATAATATGATTATCAAAATTGTGTTAAACAAAATCTGCTGTCTGAACTTCACCTTGAATTGGTCGGTCACTTGACACAGACATAAATACTCTAAATTTACAACTCATTTGGACAGCAGCCTTCCATATAATATACTGTTCCAACAGTAATGAGTTTAAATCCATGTTTCTCACTAGGAAACAATCCATGATTTGTCTTACTCAGAAACAAATTACCTGCTGAGCTACATTGCTATAATATCTCCTTTAGATACGGTGTGGATAATAACTCTTTAGCCCATTATTAAAAAAGACATTGAAGTCTAAAACCTTTCTCTTGGAGTAAAGTAATAATGAAGAGATTTATAACCCTAGCCTCGAAAGAAACCAGAGAAACAGAGAATCTAGGCAACAATATAAGTACTTCCAGGATAGATGGTTGCTCTCCGTTTTTTATTACTGACTAATTTTTCCTGAGCCCAGATTTGTTTTCAGAAATCTCTGGCAGAATGAGCACAACACTAGAATGAATCTTTGTAGGAAAATATCCTGTTGGTGCTCTGAGATTCTTTAGCACCACCACTGGATTCCCTATGTCCCTGGTGAACAAAAAAATGGCAATACTGGGTGAAACACAACCAGACTTCGAATCTTCATTTATTTACTAATGACAGTTTCCAACCAAAAGGAATGCATTGGGAATTCAGTTCAATAATGTTGCCAGGAAGGTGAACTTTTCAAATACACACAAATAATTACTGCTTTTTTACATGAAATGTTGCTTGGGAGCTCAAATTCCCATGTCTGGAATCCCAAATTCCAAGTATTACACATGAAGGCATTCATCGGAGACTTGCACATCTGGTGCTGTACACAACAGAGAAGTGCTGGAAATTAGAGAAATTCATCTGTAATTTGTGTAGCTAAGAAGTTTATGGTTGATTAATAAAACATCAAACTTGAAGTAACACTTAAAGACAAAAGAGGATCTCTTCTCATATCTGATATTCTAATGGGGTTTTCAGAGTGTTGCGGATTTTAAGATTTGGTGAAAATACTGCATCGAGTAAACAAAAACAAAAAATATGGGTTTGTTCTTGCAAATCTCTCCTATTCAACAGAGGAGCTTTGGGTAGTAGGTCCACTGTTGCATTTAGTCCAGTCACCTCTACGCTTATGGAAGGGATACATTCCATGAGCTGCTTGGGCTAAATTTACAAGTATCAGGGTAAATCAGACAGGTTTTCTAAAACATTGGTTTTCTGAGCACTATCTTTGGCAAAAATATTCCAAGTATTGGCTCCAGACATAGTGCCCTGGAATGGGAAGCAGTGACATCCCATCTGTGACATAAATCTTCCCAGTGCAGTCTAAGTAAAACTGACCAGACTAAGGATGGATTTATAACAGATACTAGATTTTATGAAAAGTTACATAAAGATACTACAAGTATAATTAGCGATTTCCCATTTTGAATGATTACCAAAAATCTGCTGATCTCTGGGAAAAAAAAAAAATCCCATGTCTGCACAGAGAATGGCTGAAATCTTGAAAAACTACAACGGAAAGACAAAATACCGCAAGCTAGAAGGTACCTTTTCGCTATGGATGGGATGGGTATGGCTGTGAGTCAAAAGAATTGGAGCAAGACCCATCAGAGAGATGGAAGGAACAGCAGTAAACTGTTAACTGGTAAGGGGTGTGGATGACAGAGATACAATTATAAATTTAAAAGAAAATAAGACATATCCGATAACAGCATCTAAAAACAATGCTGTAAAAATAGCAGCACTAACTATGCAGTACCACTTGTTTGGCACATGCTAAGAAAACAGGCAGACTTCATCCACTGGCAAAGATAACTCTATGTTATTCCTGTACAAAGACTGCTAAAAACAGTATACTGCAAACAACAAATAAAATGTTTTAAAATACAGCTGGTGATAAACAGCTTTTCGTTTCAAGGTGCATCCATTTTGGAGGATCCCTCAACAAAACAGCTTGTAGTAAGTTTTGATTCATTGCATGGTATTGCTGCCTTTTTCTTAAAAGACTTTTAAGTTTATCGACCTGAGGGCAATCCCTTGCATTTAACCTAAAGATCTGGGTTTATGGATTAATAATACTCAGTGGGCAAATGTTAACATGTACGTTTTAGCTTAAAAATTTCAAATGGTCGATTTATTTCTATCTCTCAATATGTGTTCCACCTGACCATTGTTCTGGCTGTATTATTGACTTCATAATTCCTAAACTAAGAGAAACAGAAAACATTGTAAATATTTTAGACCCATTTAATAAACCAGACCATGAGTCTTTTCTGAGTTTCTATTCACAAATCTTTTCATCTGTGCTTACCACAAAAATTTTCATGTTGTCTTGCTGCAGGGAAATACCTTACGTTTTTGCAGCTGTCAGTAGTGTTGTGGAAATTGTTCTTCAATACTTCTCATTCTGACACTTGGTCTTTTGAGGAGTTTACAATAAGAACACGGTAAAGAACTTTGACTTCCTGGTTTTAGAAAGCAAGATTGAAACTTCTCTTTTTTTCCAGGCTACCTCATATGCTTCATATGCACAAAAAGTACATTAAATTTCAGAAAATTTTTGCTTTTCAAATGCTAAACTTTGTCCTGTTGAATGGTATTTTAAATGAACCACACCTGTATTTCTTAATAGTCTCTTTAAAACATTACTCATAGTTTGAAAAAACATTTATACCAATTAACAATTCTGAAACTTGTATCAAAATAAATTATAAAATACCATTTTAATTTTTGGGAACATACTTTAAAAAGATCCTGTGAAAAGCCTTGCATTGCTGAACTCAGGAATCCATGTCTGCATTCCTGGTGTCAGGTACACTGAACCATGCTGCTTCATGACAAGTATGGGTTTATTTGGTACTGGTTTAATTTAGGGTATTTTCCTGTGCCTTTCCATGCAGTGGGAGTGTGTACCCGGTCATTCCACACCTGAATTAAGGAGCAGTGATTTCTAAGCCACAGAAAACCCATCACCTGCAGCCACACTGGCATCATCTTTCTCTTGGTCTCCCAACTTCATCCCCTCCTGGCTGAGGAGGAGTTTGCTAAGACGTGCTCAGCTGGAGCTGCTTGCCAAGCATGAGCTTCCTTAAATTCTTCTTCATTTGTGTATAATAATCCTTCCCAGAATGGTTCTCTATATTCAGACGTGCAACGTAATTTATTAAAGACACCTAAGAAGCTCTCAAATTTCATTGCAATGGACTTAAAAGTTCAGAAATAATTAGGAGGGAGAAAGAGGGATGGACAGGCAGCGTTTTCACTCCAGAAATACATGTTATGCTACATGAAATTGAATTTCCCTGCATGTTTTGTCTTTCTGTTTTTAACTGAAACGAGCACTTTTTAATGATGGTGACAGAAATTCCAATATTAGTGTCTGTTTGGAAACTGGACGGTTGCCCAAGTACAGCACTCATTCGTTTTAGAACAGCACCCTCCTAACCAAAGGACACACAAGATAATGAAAAATTACCCCAGCAACTGTTATTTCAGAAGTGCTAGTAGATGAAATGAGCTTGCAGCTAATTCTTGCACCATTAACCTCTGATCCTAAAGGAGCCCTGTGGTCTTGAGCACATTAATGACATGAAGTCGGTACATGACAGCTCTTTGCTGCGCACCCTTCTGGCCAGACTAAGGATGCCACAACTCACAAGATACCCATTTTCTTTGCAAAACTGAGCAGGGGTGTTCCAAACTACTCTGCTGCAGTTCGGGCATGGCTGCCAGCAGAGGTGGGAGTGATGCCCTATGTGCTGGAGGGACGATCTGGAAATCTCTGGGCTACAACCTCCTGAGACCGAGGGATCCCTCAGAGTGCACAGACCTACCCAAAACTCACCTTGACATCACACAGCACAACAGTGGGAGGGAAGGCTGCTAGATGTCAGGTGGCCAGGATAAAGCATTTTTGGAAGATTTGGGTAAAATTTGAATGGGAATTTCTAATTTTCACATATAGATGTGAAAATAGAGAGCCTTTTGTTCTAGAAGAGTACCTAAGTTTTGTTTACAAACTGGGTAGAATTATCGATTGCAAACATCCTATTCCAACAAAAATCTCTTCCAGCTTTGTGTTAAAAACGTCATATATTTCAATTGATCCTTCTCTCATTGTAGCAAGTGTTAGAGAATATTAAGGAAAGGGCACACAGGATATGGCATGAAAGCTGGGACAAAAAGGTCCCGAAGTCTGATTTCTCTCCTCGTCCAGAGATATATGATTTGTATTATTATCCTTTGTTTCCAATGAGAACAAATATTTAAAATAATGAACAAAAAGAATTCCTTCATTTTCACAAAACATGTTTTTTTCTAGTTTTGATTTATGTGTAAACATTAGTTTTCTCCCATGAATGTAATTCCTTCCAGCCATTTAAAATACATGATAATTATTTTGTTAACTCCAAGAAATGTCAAAGAGAACATGTTCTGCTTCTTGCAGCACAGTGATGAGAAAACTTCTAGCAAATGACAGCCCTAGTTCCTGCCTAATTAACACTTCCAAGAAACTGCATCATAAGCACAGAGAGTTAAATCTTCTCGCTTCAAAATCACCATTATATGTGAATTATACTGTCAGAAGTTCATATACACGTGGAGTAACAGTGAGGTAGAAGTGCATTTTCAAGCCAGTGCCAATCCTAAATTTAGGCTTTGTAAGAATAATTTTTTTTACAAAAGCCAAAAGGAAAAGAAATATTTACGTAAAATTTATAAAAAAATAAACAGATGCTAGTTAAATATTCTGAAAAGTTTTTCAATGCTCTGGATTTCAATGTACTAATTCAAGAGGAATTTAAAGAGTTAAAAAGAAAAGAAAGACTAAAATAAAACTTTGTTTATATTTCTGCTTAGAAGTAAAAATAACAGTCAGAAATACTACAAAGTATTTGATTTTTAGAATACAATTTAAATAGTTAACAATTGTATATATTGCAGAGAATAGACAAGACTTGTCTTTAAATTTATAGATTTCCTTAAGAATTGTTTTAAGTATATTCATGTAAATATATTCCTTTTTGGCTTGTGGTAAAAACAATGATAGCATTTGCACCCAAATATATAAAACCAGAAATGTTATTCACTTGACAAACTGCACTGTATTGCTATCTATTATTCTCACAGAGAACATAAGGGCATATAGAGAGGGTCTGAAATGCAATCAGAAGAGGTATTGTAAAGCATATTTTTGACACCATCTAGCCCAGCCTACACTTAAATGAGAGATTGGTGCCTCTTATGAATAAAACATAATTCTTGATTTATGTTCTGTTACCCTTGTATCAAAACCCATAGTTCCAGAGCAATGTCACTGTGAATTCATTTAATGATATTGATGATACACCTAACACGGAGAATACAAAGTAACAAGCAGTGCAGAGCATGGCTTTATAAATCACTCCTACAGAGCATTAGGCAATAAATAACAAGCCATTAATTCACTCTAAATTATGCTAAAACATGAAAACCACTTGTGCAGCAAATTATAAATACCTGTCATTTCTAGTAAAAATGTGGAACTTCTGACCAAGAAATTTTATCAAATCACAACATACATATCAGACTTCAAATTAAGTGGGTTTTGATTAGACCTTCTTTCTTTAAAACAAGACACAGATTGCAAAAACAATACAACAGTTACGCCATCCTCAATGCAGCCGAAGAACCCAGTGTATCAAACTGCTTCCAGCACCCGTGTTTCATCTGCTTCTCAAGCTCCTGACTGCACAGGCAACTCTCCCAACAAATCCTGGTGCTGCTGCAGCTCTTCAGCCAAATATGAAGACCCACGTCCTGAGAGTGGGTCCCTTGCACCATGCATTGCCAGCACCATATCCCATGGGAAGCTCTCATGTCCTCTGTGTGTGTGTACACCAATACTCACACTATGCTTCATGAGGCTCACTACCCACATAATACCATCCTGTGCATGGGATTTAAAACAGCAGAGTCTGCTCTAACAGAGATTAGAAAACACTTTCCTTGAGAAAATTTAATTGGAGGGCAGTTAATGATTCATTTAAAAATCATCTGACACTGGGGATTGTTAAGAGTTGTTTGGTTTGAGAGCCTTTGGCAGAGAAACCAGATAATTTTTTTCTTATAGTCAGTCTACTTTGTAGTATTTGCAGAAGTTATATTTCAAGGGTTGGCTTTTCTGCAATTACTAAGCACAAGTTATGTATCTTTTTGTCTGTGTTTCAGAAATGGTAAAGCAACTTACAATTGTATTTACTGGTTAAAAGTTTTTGGATCCTTTAGAGACCCAATTTCACATTGTCTACATTTTGTGAGGTAACAACTGAAGAGCTGGATTATGACCCTCTTGTCATGAGCAAAGTCATGAATGTAAGAACCATAAAAGAAGTAGTTTGATTTCCTGGGAATCATCTGTCCCTCCTTATTGGATCTGCTAAGGGCTATGGAGGACATGATGAGAGAAAAGCAGTTGTGTTAAAAAGTGTAAGACTGTAAGCCTACGAAATCTGGTTAATGAGCCATGCACTGACCATGCTGACTGAAGCCCAAATATTGCTCTTTCAGGATTCTTAGCCTAGCTAGTCAAAAAACAGGGAAAAAAGCAGTCTGACAATTTGTATGCTCTTGCACTTAGGGCAGCTGTTTTATTCCTCCATTAATCTATTAACACAAAGGGCAAATTCTATTAAAACTGACAGTGAGAAAGCTGAAGGCTGAGGCTCAGTGCAGGAGATGGACACTGTCCCCATTTCATATACAGGAAGATTAAAGCTTTTCATGATCATTTTTTACCTTAGTTACCCAACAGTGCTTAAGTAAAAGAAATAAAATGGCTTGAATTACAGGACAGGATCTGTTACAACAGGATCTGTCAAGCCTTGGTTTGGGCTTCCCCAGACTGTTTTGGCTCCTTTATCTCTGTTCTTCTCCCCAGTAAACTGTAATCTCCAGTACTGAATTAACTCCTAACCTGACATTTTGATCGTGGAAATTTGAGGATTGCCACAGGCACAGACATGCCAGGAAAACTAAACAAAACAGCTCTGTATGAGTAACAGAGTTGTCACTCAAGGGTTTCTACTTTTCCCAAATTTCTGTAGGCAAGGTGCTCACATTATGCACTAAGTCTTCCCAGGCCTGGTTTAACCTGCATGCCTACAAGCTTTGCTGTTTCACCAAAAGCTCACTGCTTTTTTCTATTTCCCAGACTGTATTTTTGTGTCCCCACCCATTTCTGTATTTCCCAAAATAATCCTAACAATATGCCAATGAGAAACACAGTAAACACTTCTTTCTAACTATCTCATCTGGAATTATATCTCCCATTTTAACTTCTCCTTTGAAAAGAAACCACTTAGTCTAACATTGCTTTAACGACATTTTTAGAATAAAATGTAATTATACGCTGCATATATGATCCTCAATGCTAAAATTTAGCTTCATCTATCCATAACTGTGCATCAGTTGCCGGGAGACCAAAGATTATGCTACTCACTGTCTTTCTCTTGCTTTGTATTTCAACAGCCTCCAACATCCCTTTGCATACTAACAGCTGCAAAGTACTTTTGCTCTTTAATTTGTTTCAGTGATTGTGTGAGCAGATTGAGGTCAGTATAATGCCCTCGAAATTCCTAGTGGCAAACCACTTGTGTTACAGACATTAAATCTGAGATGCCCATAGCCCAGACTTTTCTACATAAAAAACACATGGACTCTGACCCAGTTACCCAGCTTTGGCACAGGTTATTCTATTAAAAAAAAACAAATGTTCCTAAGAAACACAGCTGCAGAAACTTACATATTGCAAACATTAGATACAGGCAAAGCATCAGGATCCCAGTCTGTAGAGATCAGCCTCAATTGTAAAATTCATCAACATAAAGTTCTAAAGCATAAATACAGACTCCTTATATAAACAATGACAGCCCAAGCCATTACTGGTTTTCTAGCTACCATCTCAGCTATATTTCCTAATTCTCACAAAACCCTGAAATTAAGTACTGCCATCAGGAAAAGTTACACTTCTCATATTTTGCCTTAGTAATAACTAAGCAACTAGTAATAACTAGTAATAACTGGTAATAACAGCATAACTCTGCAGCTGAAGACAACTATTCGTAGTTTGATATTATTTTGCTAGCATTGCTGCTGATTGAACTTTGCCCCTGCAGACTCTCTGAATCCATAACTTCACATTCACGCAGAAGGCAGTCAGCTTTCTGTGGGTGCATTGTCCGAGCATGCTGCCCAGCCCTGGCTGGAAGTGCTCTAGTCTTTGGCAAGTGCTCACTGACAGAGAATGTGCAGGAATGCACAGACATGAAAGGTATAATTATATTGCTATTTGTTATGCTAATTTTGTTAAGGGCCTGTCGGAATTTCATTATAAACCATATTTTCAAGGAGCTCATAAATCAACCATGAAATGTATTCTGTGCTCACTTTCACAGACTGAATAAGACCCAACGACATGATTTCGCCAATTTAAAGAAAAAAAAAAAAAAAGGAACAGAGAGAGAGAAAGAGGGTTTATTAAAATTCTATTTATTAATTTTTCAAATATAACTTGAAAGTTTAAAGATACTATTAAAGCACTGCTAAACAGAGCACTGCAAAGCTTCCAGCACTTGCAAACACTGAGCTTTACTTACTCTACAATTTTGTTACTGTCTGGAAATCTAATTAAACTCATGAAAACTTAATAAACTTGGCTAATATCCCTGTTTTGGCTGAGGTCTGTGTCCCTCCCTTTCCCTCTGTCACTGGGTGTTCAGAGCTCCTGAACCATCCAGCTACACACAAAAAGCTCCAGGCAGCTGAGAGCCCCAAGAAGTGCTACAGCCTTTGGAGACCCAGGGCACGCACAGCTCCAGGACTGGCTCTCAGGTCAAAAGGACCATTAACTGCTCTGTCCTGGCTTTGACACTCTGTGGTAGCTCCAGCTGGGAATTCACATTCCAAGTCACATTCTGCTGCAGAAGAGCCCTGCTGCCAAAAGTGAGACAAAACCCCAGCCTTGAAATCCAACTTGACTACCTGTGAGATAGATAGACATCAAGAGCAGCGAGCTGCTGATGCAAATTAATTACCTTTACCAAACCAAACTACTGCAACCAAACTTCCTTTATTGACCACTGTTAATAGCCATCCAATAGCCATCTATATCGCACTGGACAACACCAGTCAACCTCAGATGTACTTGCTTATGATTTTTTTAATTTATTTTTTATTTCTTCTCCTAGTCCACAAGTATTTCAGAGCTCTGAACATAGTCACAACCAGCAAACCTAGCTTCTAGTTAGAACCCTGGTGGGTTAAAAATCAACCACAGAAATATCCTTACAAATACAAGTAAATTCCTGACATATACTAAATTCTACCAAGACTGAGATATTTTTTGTTATTTTTCTTTCATTCAGCAAACATATACTAAAAATTTGTAACTGTAAAGTGTCCTCCTGTGAGATGCTTTGTTTTTGTATCACAGCAAAGCATTAAAAGATCAACCCTTAAAAGATTAACAACAAAAAAGGCCAAGTGCAATCTACATACACTGGAACTAATTACTTTTTTGACAATCTACTTATCCACCACATCAGTCTGGCAACCTAATACATGAACTCCCAGAGTCTTAGTGTCTACAGGTTGTGCCATATGGCACTGCAAAGTTAGATTTAGATGTGATTTCAGTATCACAAGGGTTATATCTTTAAAGGCACAAATAAATGTACTAATTGATAGATGAAGAATTCAAACATTTTTAGAAATTTAGCATTAAGTAATTTCCCTTTTTTGAAATGTGACTCATGGAGATCACAGTGCTCTGCCATGATTATGAAATTTTTCACTATTGATGGGTATGTTGCTGCCGCAGGAGAGCTAAGAATGGACCTCATAAGAAGGAGAAAACACTGACATGGATATTCTGTGCATTATTGGAGAAAGGTTAAAAAAAAAAAAGGAACTGTTATGTTAGAGAAAATGCAAAGAGAAATATTTGTGAGACCACATTTCATATTCCCTGATAAAAGACACTGAAATTGTTGCACAGGCTAGATGAAATGTAATGTATCCTTGATATACTTCAGAACAGTGTCATCATGGATTTCAGATCTATTTGCTCTTCCCTGATAAGAAATAAAGTTGAAATTCCCCATCCACCAGCATGGACAATGGCTCACAGTGATGAACCACTGGTTTCCAGTCAAGGGACACCTCACGTGGCTTTGAAAGAGAGAGGGGCGTTGGTACACTGTGTCCTCCCCTTCCCATGCAATCCAAGATGCAGATCTCTGTTGGTGGAAGAGCCAAGAGCCACCACAGAGCAGTTGCTGCCTCCAGTCAAGATGGGCAGAGACCTCCCAGTAGTTACAGTCACAGCCAGGTTCAGCAGGAGAGGGATGTGAGCTACAGACAATAACAGCTGACAGTGCAAGGCGCAACTCAGACACAGAGCTGTCTTTTCCACCCCTTTACTTGCCTGACTCTGGGATTCTGGATGCTGAGAACAATGATTTAAAAAAAGTTCCCTGACAAGTTAGAGGCTTCACAGAGTTGGAAACCCAGTGCATAAAGCCACTGGGAGACACCATTCTTAAGTAATGACATTTCATCGTGTTAAGTAACAGCAGAGCTCCAGTCTATTGGAACCTTTTTTGAAACAGAAAAGACAACAATTTGCACATACATAATTAGAATGATGACCTAATTGCCCTTACTGTTTAAAACACAAAGTTCTGGCTAAGAACATTGGCAACCCACTAAACCATGCCAGCTCCAAGAGCAAAGGGACAGTAGCTCCAAAAGCTGGACACTTCACCCGAAGGAAAGGTCAGCTCTCCCTGGCAAGCAGGAAAATATCCGAACAGATTTCATGGCTTCTGGCAAGGTAAAGTGTCACAGCTGAAATGTCTGCCCTTGCAGAAATCACAGTTGAAATTTTACATGACTTTCAGCATGATTCAAGTGCCGCAAGGGGATCTGGTGGTATGTAGGGCACATGAGCCTGGGAGAACAGCTGAGGAAGCCCAGCTCTAGACACACATGGGTGCCTCACTGGAAGTTTCCCAGGCATTCGGATTCAGGCACATGTTGTTTTCACAGCTGATGAAGGGAGAGGATCTCTCCTGAAATCTCAGAAGGGGCACCAGTAACTGACCAGCCACGCTCCCAAATGTCTATGTGTCCTGAATCCAAGACCAAGCAAAGCGGCCTCAGTCACTTCAGTAAGCCATGTATATTCATAACCCTTTTCTCCAGCTTTTCAGTAATAGACCAAAAGGCAAAGCACTGAGACTGGAAAAAGATGATATTGACTCAGTTCCCATCTTGGTCCAAGGATCATCCCTCACAGAACAGGGCTTTTCCCATTTGCTTATGAGCTGAAACCTTCCATTAAACCCTGGCACCATGTAGCTTCTTACAGCCAGAGGAAGGAGTCAGAAAAAACCCCCCAAACAACAACAACAAAAGCCCAGAAGCTAGACAAGGGATCTAAGATTTAATCCTTAATCCTTCCATGGGGCCAGAGGCCATGTGTCTCTGTGTCCCTCCATGTCGTACACAGCAAAGAGCTGAGCTCCATCTCCTCCTAACCCAGAATAGCTCCAGGAAAAGCCACCTACAATATTTCAGCCTTCTCCATCCACTTCCTAAAGCTTACATCGTGTGACTTAATGAGCCTACCCACAGCCCAGACAGAGCAGGTGTCACCCCTTCCAAACCCAAATTCAGTCCTGCAGATGCAGGTCAGGTACCTCTGAGCCACAGTCACCAGCACATCAATGCTGTGACTGGGTTTGCAAACTTAGCCTATATAGCAGCAGAGACCAAGCTTGGAGCAGGTATTCCCCAGCACCTGAAATCGTGTTGGAAACCATGAGGAAGAGACACATAACAAGCTCCTTCTGGGGCTGGAAGCTGCAGGGCTAGCTAAATTTTGTTATTTGCAAATCTCCATACTACCCTCTCCCAGACCAGGGGAGTATTGGCCATTTACCATTTTTTTGACACTTTGTTTCACTAAAGACAGTTACTATAAAATTAGCAAACTGAAATATCGCTAATGTTAGTTGATATTATTTATAGAGGATGAGCATTGCTTTCACTCTACTTTTTTAAGAGAATAAACCTTTCCAATAATTGTACAAGATCAAGGGGGCAGATATGGCCCTCTGTTTTAAATACACTTCCAATACTTTTTGGTTTATTTGGTTTGTTGTTGTTGTTGTTTTGTTTTTAAAGTTCAGTATCTTCTAGAGATGTCATTTTCCCTTTTAATCTGGGCAATTTTACAAATTCTAAGGAAGTTTCCCAGTACTTCACATGCTGTCACAGCATCTTCAAGCCATCTTTACAGCTCTTCCATCGTATTTTGTGTAAAGAAAAACTTTTAGCTCATCATTGCAGCAGCTGCTAATGAAGATCTCTAGGCTTTCTTCTAATTGATGAAGAGAGAATGACAAATATTTTAAGTATCCATTAAAATGTGCTAAATCAATGGTGATTTACACAGAATTTCTATAGGAGCATACAGAACATCCACTCTAATATCAAGTGAGTTAATTGTGATCAATGATACTACAGCAGAAGGCAAATGAATTCTTAATGACAAGAAACTTCACGTTACGAAAATAGAAGCTAACAAGAAACCTCTTTGCTGCATTTTCCACATTACATCATTAGTAACTACTATATTGAAAAAATTAAAAGGAAAACACGAACATTTTAAAGATTTCTATAGATCAATTTTACAAAACATAATAGGATAAGGAAAAAATGGTAAGCTTTTTTATCATTCTTATAAATATATATAAATGTATTTTAAACAGGTATTAGATTAATTAAAAAGTTATCATCACAGAATTCAGGGTTATTTTTTTAGCCACCGAATACAAGACTGGGGTCTCTATGGGTGTCCTTGTCTCACTTTTACAACCTCTTTTGTTTGACTTGTAGGTTTTAATGTGCATCATAACACCTCTCATCCAGCAGTAAGAAATTCTCTGGGGAACACTTGCAGAAAATAGGACATTGAGTCCATAATTAAAGTAATCTCTTCCCAGGCAGATGCTTCAGTTGGCTCTGTTATCACATATTACAAAAGGCATCTTGAGGCCTATAAAATGTGTGGCAAATGGCTTTGGAGATGAGAAACAGCAATTTTTCATCTAATTTTGATCCATAGACATGTAAGTACTGTATTGCCACTTTTTGGTACGAAGCCAAATAACTATTGTGGTTGTTGAAATAAGCTTGGCAGTAACCAAAATTAAAGAGTACTCCAGCTTTTATCATCAGTCGGGAAAGCCTTTCTCTAGCCATCTTTGCACTTAGCAAATAAGCATGCCATCTCAAATATGCGAGTTAATGCCTACATCTGGATTTAGAAGAAAGGCTTTATGCAGCTTAACTCGCCATACATATTCTCTCTCTATCTGCGTGTTAAACCATCATTCAAATTACAGCCCTGACATCGTCACTGCTTTGCCAAACTGTCTGTGATATTGATTGGGAGCGCTGCTACTGTTTATTTTTTGTATTTTAGGATGTTTAGGACATTGCTCATTGAATGTGCAAGTAGGTTCTGCAAAGTAATTTGTTCATATCAGTTATAGTCCTTTGCATAAACACTAATGGTGATAAGGAGCTGGCTGAATTTGTGGATCGTGTTTCTAGTTCCTGACTGCAGCAATGTGTTCAGTGTGGGCAAAATTTGACCTCAAACTACTGAAGTACTTAAAATAAAGACAGAGATTTACTTCCATTATTCATTTCTTTAGAATTGTTATTTTAAATTCTTCCCTATTTGTGTGGGAAATCACAGAGATTGCTGGAGAGCTGCTTGCTCTTTAAGATGTTAAAAATGGATTTTTCACAGAAAATGGCTCAAGTGAATGTACATTTCTACTTGAGCTAAACAGCTTATGTTGATCTAAGAGGGGTATTTGGAAGGCTATAACAGAAAATGTATTTGTTACATTTCTAATAAGAACTAAAAAGATTCAAGCTGCTCCAGAGCAATAAAGAAAACAATGCCATCAACCCTAAAACATAATGTTACAGGGCCATTGTACCTGTAAAATAAGTAATCAAAACAGCCATTTGTCAGCAACAAGGGCCAGAAAACAGTATGGGAAATACGTCAATAATTTGCTTTTAAATAAAAATGTATTTTTATTTGAATTAGTGAAGCATCCTCAAGCCTCCTTCTAGGTGATAACTCTTCCGTCCAACAGAGTTCACTCTGTCAGCTAGTTTGAGGTAATGATCATTCTGTTACTCAAATTCAAATTTTCCCAGCATGAGGGCAGCAAAAACTGATCACATGTTTTTAGTATCTTCAAGTTTAAGCTTTCTTTCTTTTTTCTTTCTTTTAAACTTTTCTAGAACTCACTGTGAGATTGTTGTTATACAGACAGAGAATTTTTCTTCATGATGAATATTACTGCAAGTCTACATCATATTATGTAGAGCACTCTATTAACGTTCATCCAAACAAACACGGTAAAAAAAAATAAGGTAATTTCTGTGAACTGAGAATATGGTCAGAACATCCTTATATGTCCTTGCCTATGTACACAAACAAAGCAAAATTCAACAAATGATCTGAAGATATGAATTTTAAAAAATACGAAAAGTGTTGTCTATGCCTTTGTACTAACATTCAAAAAACCCCTTAACTCCCAAAACCTGTTTTGTGGCTATTTCATTAGGCATATTTCTTCTAGGACATCATTTTGAAAGGTTTGTTACTGATCAACTATTACTAGGCAAAAGACATTTCATTCAACTGCTCTGATACAGAGGAAACCTGTTAGTGGAAGCAAAGTGTGGGGAGTATGTGTGACATGTTCTGTACTCCACCCATGTTTTCAAAACTAAGCCATCTTGAGAAAAGGGCTTTGTTTCACTCAAAGCAATGCTTTGAGTGAAACGAAGATTTATGCCGTTAATGAATTAAAATACATTCTGAAAAATCATCCTGAGGTTAAATTTCAGGCCTCTGATATTTTTATGAGCGTTCAAGAGAGAATTTTAAACACAATTACTGATAACTGAACCACAGATTGTGAATTGATGGTATACATTCTGAAAATAATGAGAATGTTGTGCAGAAAGGGAAGAAAGTAAAATCTAGTTTCTGCTTCTAGAATTGCTAAATGAACATTTGTAAGATGAGAAGTAACTCTCCCCATGATCATTTTATTATTTAGATAATGCCAGTAGAAAATTACTAAGTTCCATTTTATTTCATGCAGGAGGTGCCAGAGGCCTACATGAAGCCACAACAAAATCTTAACAGAGAAGCCAAAGGCTATACTGAGCTTCCTTCTGCTATCATACATTACAAGTACATGATACAATAAATTTGTATCACACAAAGAAAAGAAACCTTCCCAATATTGTATAATATTGCAGTTTCTACTTTGGCATTAAACAACAGTGACAGAAGTAGCATTTTATACTTTTTGCTCTTCTTTGGAATTAAGTTCAACTAACAACAAGAGAATTTTCGTGTGTTTTTACTTTAAATACATGCTTGCATAGTGATTTTTTATGGCTTTGTCGGTTCTACTTTTCTTATACCTACTACACAGCATGAGGAGTCTAAAACCACAAATGGCCAGCTGTCTGCAAACTTGGAGAAAAGGTTAAAAACTGGGCAGTCCTCTCATTAAAGTGGGCTTTTAGTAGGAGTATCAGTCATCTGAGAGAATATTATACAACAGATTTCACCTCCAAGGAAAAAGGAAAAAAATTGCAGTATTTTATGAACTTTGTAACGTTGCCATTTTTTATTCATACCCTTCAGCAGATTTCAACTGTTGAGCAGCCCACTAATTAGAAATTCTTGATGCAGACAAAGTTACTTACTGTTGAGGGTGGTGGGGATAAAAAATTCATTTTCATGACTTGGTACAGGGTCATATTTAGGCAGCTGAATCTGTCTGGGTGGGATTCCAACTCACATTAAAAAAATCTTAAAATATGTGCCTATATAAAGGTCTACAAGCAAGCTATGTAGCCAGTGATTCATTTTGATCAGTGGAGATCTAGGTCTCAATTCTGCTGCCTAAAAGAATTAAAATAATTTGAAATATCCTAAGAAAGCTTGTAGAGCTATAGAGACCTTCCAGCCCTGCAGGTCCCTCTCCCTAGATGTAGAACTGAATGTCAGGCCCTGGATGTCCATGGAACCAGACTGCACACCCATTAACCCTCAGGGCAGTGACAGACACACAGCTCACATAAATACCTACCTGGAGACATCTACATTTCTATATCCAGTTGCAAACAACTGAAAACCCCTTTAAATGAGTGGAAAACTAGGTGCAACCAGCTTTCATCCTCTTCTTAGTTTTTTTGCTTTGCTCTGAATACTTTAGAATACTCACCATCACAGTACCCTTTGTGTTACCATTTTCTCAGTAACAAAGATTCTGAAAACACTCACACTTTCTCATTGGTCACCTCTGTCTACTTTACACAAAATAGGCAAAACTAAGACAAAACTAACAGACAAGTTAAATCTAATTCTGCATAGTCATCTAGATGAGTCTTTGCCCTTTGGGGTCATAGTTAGAGGAGCCACAATGATTTCATGCAGGGTGTTCAAATTTCACTGGAAATTAACAAACACAGAAGATGAAGGAGGCAATCTGGGCACCACATCAAAAAGGGACAGGAGAGCAGAGCCAAGATCTGAATCAAATATTGGCTCATGATTTTCAGAATATTACACATAATGTTGATTGACAGCACAACAATGCCTCTACCCAGGGAAGTGGAAAACCAAGAAAAGGAGTAATTTTTCTTCATAGTTCCACTAGACTGACACACCAGCAAGAAACAATTACTGACAATTTTTTTATTCTACAAGGCATAAGTTATAAGCAATATGGAAAAATAAAAATGACTGCAACACTGGGTTAATGTTAGAACTACCCCGACTGTAACAAATGACTGTCTCTTGTTTGATGCTGCCTATACAATCCCTGACTCAGAGTCCGCACCAATATCACAAAGAGCGGTATGAAACATCCTGCTTCACCCTTTTGTTGCAGTAAAGAGTAGGAAGAGAAATGCAGCATTTATCTGAAGCAGGGAGCTGCTGCTTTACAGAATCCCAAAGCCAAGGCTGTCTGGTGTACATTAAGGTTTCCATATGTGTTATGGCACACTCCTCAAATGAATGCACAGATTTCAAATCATGGCAGCAACTAGGATGCTGTCAAGAACAATATATTTCAGTGCACAATTCTGTGTCATCATAAGAACATGAGGGAGAAAAACTTATATGACCATACAATTAAGAACTGATTGATTATACATATGCAAGGGACCTAAGGGACCTCACCTCTGATAGATGCTATTTTCTATTTACTTTTGTTATTTGTGTGTATTATCATTGTGTGCAAACATAATCATGTACTTAATCTTGAAGATTATCCTTTGTACTTCTTTCAAACAATTGAAAAAACCACAGTAAACAGTGTCTTAAATGACTGTTTAGCTAAGTGGTTTACCAGGGGAATGTGGTTGCCTCAGACAACATAGACCTTTCCCACCCTGGCTACAGGACTAATATAGGAAAGCATGTAATCATCTTGGATGTTTCTTCAATATTTCCATAATTATCATAGGTTTTCTATAAATGTTTTAAATAGGTAACCAAGTCTCTCAATCACAGTCTTTATTTCTGTAGTGTTTGTACAGCATGAGATTTTGAGTTCATATATTAACACCGTTGCCAGTTCCTGAAACAGGCTTAATCACATGGGCACGAAAAGACTGGTTCTGGAAGGGGGTACTTCAGACTTCTCAGAAAGGAGTTGTAACTTGAGGGGATTATGGGAAGAGGCATACCCTCTGAAAAACACATCTCCTTCCTTGAAAGTTTCTTTCAGTTTCTTTCAGCAGTTCAGCTGTTTGCCTCAGCATTCAGTTCCAAACATTTTCCAGGGGCTGTGTTGAGAACCAGTTGCTCCTGCCTCAACAGAAGCGATGTGCCAGTGCCCTGCCTTGGCCACCACAGCTCTCTTACCTCTGTCTTCATCCAGGGACACCACCACAGCTATTCCCAGTCCCTTTTAGCCGTTTGCACCATAAGCTGTGCTAATTAAGTAACACATAATATGTGATTGGGCCTTTTAGTACTTACTGGCTTATTAGACACTGCCTACAGACTCAGGCAGACAGCTTTACAGAAGTCCTGTCCTCTGTTAATAGAAGTTATAGAGAATATACAGACACAATCATAATTATTAAACACCTGTTCAATGACTAATACAAATGCTTACATAAGAAAAATGCTTCTTTTTCTACATACATTCTACAGCCTACAATTCTATTTAATACAATAGCTGGAACTTCTGCAATAAACCCCGCTGGCGGCCAAAACACAATATGCTTTTGCTATTTAGGTCAGCTTTATCACTTTTGCAAACTAGTAAGTTAAGCCATCTATAAAACAACAGGCTTAACAATCTAAGATGCAGCCCAGCATGCCACTCTGCTTAACAGCCATTATTATGCCTGCTGTCAGGCTGAGCTTTAACTAGGTTAGTGTGAGCTTAGAGAGAAATTACAAACAGTGAAACCTAGCTGAAGGATTATGAAGATAATATTTTACAAATTTGCACACAATCAGAGAAATGACTTGTTAGTGTAAAGGAGGACCTCCTATTTTGTGTTGGTAAAGAACATTTACAGACCCTGGCAATTTGCTTGGGAGGCCCTGGCGCTCAATACTATGTTTAACATAGTCCTAAGTTATTGTTAAGAAAACTATTCTGCAATAGATGATGCATTTTAGCTTTTATTTCCTCAACTCAGCTGGAGGTATCTAAGGTGAAAATACACTAAAGTATTATACGAAGATGTACTACAGGAACACCAGCAGCTTTCAGTGTTTCTCTTAGGAGTCTATTTCATAAAAAGGTACTTTTAATATTTATTTAGTAGCCATAATAAGGTATTTTGAGGAAAAAACCCCAGAACAACAGAGTGAAAATAAATTTGCACACAATTAGTGTAAACAAATGGCTATTGCCTCATTTTGCACAGAAGCGGGTTGGCTCCATCCGCCTTCCCCCTTGGAACAGGGCTCTACACCATCCCTTTTCCTGGTGAAACTGGGGAGAAGGCTTGCTAAGGGAAACAATGAGCCAAGGAAAGGTGCAAAGCTCCATTGGGTAACATTACATTTCGATCCAGCAGTCGCATAGTGCTGCAAGCAATGGAAATAACTGGACTACATCAAACTGCAGAGATGAGGAATATTCCAGTGGGGTGAGGAAGAAACAGAGTGCTGTGCTGGCAAGCTGGTGTATGAGCTGTGAATCCCAATTTGCTGTGCTCCTTCATCTCACACAGAAATAAGCCCATCTTCCTTGCAGAGCTGTGCCCCACATCCCTCCCACAGCATTCCTATTTCCCCTCATCCCAGAACATGAAAGTTTTGCTTGCCCTCCCTTCCTGCAACACAGCAATACCTTGTGTGTCTCTCACCAACTGTTTTAGCAACCTAAATGTGGCCAGGAGCCATCCTCCTCCATCATGACTGGGAAATGCAGGATGGACTGGGAATTGAAACGTTTATGGCAGAAATATTTCTGGCAATTTATAAATAAATCATGTTGTAGCAGGCAGGATTGTTTCTGGGAATGTCCAAATTTACTGGTATAAATGGTCTACCTGGCTACTGATTTTTATGAAACTTAGTATCTTGATATCTCAACCCCTTTGTCACATCTGTTTGGTTACCAATGGGTACAGGAGCTACAAGGATGGACAGGCTGACAGCATCACCACACAAATCTTGTGTCTTCGGGTTTCAATCTTTTTCAGGACTGAGCTCTAGAAGAACATGCCAAAAAGCACAGATAAAGGGAGAGGGAATTTTGCCCATGATGTCTACAGGGTTGTGACTTTGTGTAACATCCATGGAATTCCACTGTTTCAGTGGAAGCCAGAACAGGTCAATAGTGTGTGCAGTTAAAAGCTAGCTGTGCATTGGCCTGTGAGAGATTTGCCTGGTGACCTTTGTCCAGTTCCTCCTGAGAATTGTCCAGGGAGAGGTATCAACACTCAAAAATCGCATGTCAAACCTAATGCTAATTAATAACCTTATTATCCATCCCCAGAGAGGTCAAAGACTAATGAGCTGATCTCAACCACAGACGTATTGGCAACAAACAGCATAGGAAGCTCTTACCTATATGCACTGTTGTCAGAGTCTATAAATTCACATATCTTTTGTAAATACTTTTAATTTATACTAACTTTAAAAAATAATTAAATTTATATATTAAATGCAATCTATATTAAATTTAATTTATATATTAAATTTAAAGCATTTAAAAATTTTGTTTATTCATTGTTATAAAAGCACAAAGGCAGACAAGATAAGAGTCTTGCAGTCAGCAAAATGAGTAAGGTAGGCAGACTAACATTGCACCACAAAAATAGCTTTGTTTACTGCGACTTGTGATTTAGTAAGCAGGAGAAACACCAGCTGAGGCAAGAAAGTGTGGGCAGCTGAAGAAAAATTGAGGAGGAGGATTAGAGGTAAAACATATTTCTCCTCTTTACATTTCCTTCAACTGATGTTCATGTTTACCCAGAAGTCCTGCAGACAAGTGTGATCCTGGAGTAAACACCAACTTCAGAGAAGCTGAGCCTTTCCACTCTGGTCTGAATTTGTTTGGGAAACCAAAATGATATACCTACATTATTTTTCTCATTCTCAAAGACAAAACATTATGGAGCATCCTTATACCATGGGATGAGACATTCCGAAAAGTCACTGAGACGAGAATCCCGTGCGCCAGGGACCTTGGGAGCAGCTGATGCTGGGCTCCTCAGTGCAGGATCAGACCTCTCAATCCTGCCAGATAAAGGTTTACATCCATGCTGCAAATTACACAGTCAACAATAAATTAAGATTTCTCCTATGCATGGGCAAGGATTTTACTAACAACGTGCAAACCCCATCGTTTTTGAAAGGGTGCTAACGCTGAAGAGGTGGATTATGGCTTATGCAAACACGGAATTATAGCTTGGATTTCCAAAACTGTTCAGTGCTGATCAAAGTCTGTTTCCACCGGAGCTGATGTTGAACCTTCCATGGATTTCAAGACAGGCAAGCCTAAGAAACTATCCCTTTAATTTCACTTAAATGAGAATTAGCAGTCATATCAGTATTTGTATTGTTGTAGAGCTATTTGTCAGCTCTTTTCAACAATGGTAAACATAAACAAAATACCCAATTCAAAACCATGGAAAAAGTCAGCCAAAGGAAAATGAATGACTGGGTAGAAACTGACCTCAAAACTCGCAATGGAGGGTCACATCTCATAAACAAATACATTCACAGTTTTTGTGCAAGTTAAGACCAGCAATTCAACAATTATTTCTAGAATACCAGGAAATTAAAGACAGAAAGGGAATAAGCAGAGAAGCTGTACAGGCAGCTCAAAGACCAAATGTTAGCTGCTTCAATTTGATCAACAAAGGAAACTATTTTTAGAAATGACTTAAAGGATGTATAAAACTCACATATTTTCCACAGAAAAAAACCCATAGTTGACAGATTTCCTCAAGGTATATACAACTGTTGTGTATACAACAAATACATTCTCACAATTTAGTTACCACTCATCAAAACTATTTCTTTCCCAATTTACTGTTAGATGTTTAGAAGAAAAGAGAGCTAGAAATAAAAATGTCTTGACATTGTCATCACAGCTTATAAATAATGTATCCTGACAGTACAGGCAGGAAAAGTGCATTATGTAGGTAAGGGGAAGTATCAAAGAGGCAGGTAAATCCACCAAGAGGTACAGTGCTCACCATCAGCAACTTATGTTCTCAAAGAAGTCAGTCGCTCGTTTTTTACTTTTTACAATGATAAAACAATTTGATTATGTGGTGCACTTACCTGCTGCTTCCCAGTATAGATTGAAAAGGAATGATACTCAGAAGAAGGTTTATTTTGACAACAGGACAGTCACAGAAGCACAGAAAAGGTCTCTGAATGGTTGCAATTATTCACTTATTGAATTAGGGAGCAGTCTGCCATTTTTTCTTTGACTGTTCCAAACTTGAAACATTTTCTACTTTCAAATGCATTCTCAGTGTATTTTCTCTCTCAAATCTTGTCTAACAAAATTCTGGGACAAATAATTAGAAATTATTTGAAGGTAAAATATAGTAATATATATGCTAATAATTCCAGGTAAGCTATTTTGTTGGAACTTTATATGGTACTAAATCATCAAATGATAACTTATGTCTTTAAAAAAAATTACCAAAAAACCCTCTTGGTTATTCTTGGTTCAACAGAAGTTGAGAGTGTTTATAATTAGGAATAGTAAGTACTTGAGTATGGCTACTCTAAAATACTTGCATTTCTTATTGATGCTTACAATCTGAGTAATATATTTCTGTGATGTTCTAACTCATATTAAATGCAATAGTTAAAAGACTGGGTCAGTGCAAATGAGCTATATACTTAAATGATCAATTACTGAGATTAATTACTAAGAAGAATCCATTTCTTTTAAATGCTAGACTTCCTACATGCTTTAAGTCCTAATATGCACAGGAACCCTTCAGCCAGGAAGAATTCAATATTCTTACTTCAAATTAATACCTACACTTGACAGTGCAGTCTGACTGACACCTTTTCCCAGACAGTACAAGCAGTTTAGATCATTTCATTATCTCCAGAGTGATCATCTGCTCACGGCTTTGCGTGTATACGTACATGAAGTTGACACAGCCCGTCCCTGCAGGTGGAGCAATCCAGACAAAACTGAGGTTTGTGGTTGGGAGATGGCTCACATGGGATGCAACCACGCTGCACATGAACTGGTTTCCAAACTGGTGGTCAGACATAATTCCTAGGAGAAAGACACAGAGGGAAGAAACAGTAACACGTGTTAATGGCTCATTGCAAGGTGCTAACAGACCGAGAAATGCATCTGCCATGTGTTTCATCATGGCAACACAGAATGAAAAAACCCCAGGGGTATGCCATCAAGTAATTAGAATTAATGCCAATGAAAATACTAGAGCTGGCCTTTGCTTGAGCCAAGGCTGACTTTGCATTTACTGCAAGGCTCCATGTATTTACTGCTATTAGTCTTCGTGAGGCAAATATCAGAGGAATTATTTACATTTTTGAAGGAGGAGCTGGATCACAGCCACTCTAAATCAGTTATTCCATTACCTCGTTTACACCCATTACAGATCTAAAAGAAAATAACACGAAGAAAATAAAAATTTATTTTAATAAGAAAAATCAAGCTCTTAGAGAAAGGTATTATCTCATAGAAGACATCTATTTGGAAAAAAAGATATGAGCTCTGGATTCATGAACTCTTCTGATCTGAAGGAAAACCAGCAACATTCCACAGTTTTATCAGTACATATTCCTCTGATTTTTTCTTAATTTCTTTTTTATGTATGCCTCTAATACATGAATGAATGTAAATGCCATCTATTAATCCATTCCTCTGGAATTCACTGCAGTTCACCATTAGACAAAAGAATTGTATTTTTTAACATAAAATAATGTCTGACAGCAATCTTTTTCCCCTTGGAGCCCTTGTGTAGTTTCCCACAAAGTAGTGCAAACTTGGTTGTTTGTTTGACATTCTTTGGCTTAAAGGAAGGTAATCTTACCAGAGTGGATCACTACACTTTTACTCCTAATACATGAAAGAGTAAATGATGAAACTATTCTTTTAAATGCAGTTATCAGAAGAGAATGTCTTGTTCCAAGTTACGTCAAATATTGAATCTTCATTTCAGAAAACAGTGACACGGGCTGAAACATTAATAACAGCATCAAAAGGAAAAGGGAATGGCAGCAGTCATCACCGTGCTCAAAAAGGGCACTGTCACCTGTTTGGTGATTGCATCTCAAAGTTTAGAGCAGCTGGTATTTCCCAAATTTTCTTGTTGCAATTCAAACTAAAACAGAGAAATAAAGCCCATCTCTGACTCTTAGAATCCTTTACTAGTGTTTTTGATGGCAATTCCTCTGTAATGTGAATGCAGCAATTTCTCGTAAGCCCCCACAGATCCAGGGGTGGAAGTAGTTTGCAAGTGAGAGATTTACATCAAGGAGAGGGATGAATCCTTCCTAATGCAAACACACTGCTCCACCTGGTGTCGCCAGGGACTGGATGCCAGCAGCACCTTGCAGGGAGTGGGGGCTGTCTCACAAGCAAACCTTTTCACATTTTATACACCAAAAGCAACGTCTGAAATCCCAGTCAGGTACCGGTGAGGATGACAGGTTATAGCTCAATGTTATGGATGTTATTTATCCTCAGGGCTATGAAATTCTAAAATAGCTTCTTTTTTTTTTTTTTTTTCTGGGAGGCGAGAAATGAGTCACAGTGAATTTAAGTAATCCATCCCAGGAGTGACAGGAGGCAGCAGATGATGGTAGTGATGCCTGTATCTTTTACAAACAACGGCAACTTCCTCATTGAGTGTTTTTTAGTTAGTTCCTCACTGAAAATACACGAGATTTTCTGTCATTCACACACTCACAGCTCAAATCCCCAAATGATGCTGAAGCTCATTGTGTCAGGATAGTCACAGAGAAGGCTCCAGCTCCCCTCACTGGAATGTCTTTTCTGGACATCAGTAGTAGGGAAATCCAGAGTGATGGTATTTTAGTGACTCTTCTTTATTGCAGAAGACTAGATAGAGATGAGGTTTGGCCATCTCTTGCCATGATGTACTGATTTATTTACCTTTCTTGGCCAGTTGGGAAGGGGTAGCATTAACATCCTTAAGGAATCCCACTTGACTGGTGCCCAGTCTCACTGCCCTGCTCCAACAGCTGAAGTCCTGCAGCAGTGCTCTGCTGGGACAGATGCATTCAAAAATAAGCCCAGAGAGGTCCCTCACGGAGCAAATGCTATTTAGGCAACTGCTTTGCTTTGCCCAGGGTGAAAGGTGGTGACTCTCTCTTTCCCAAAGCTGTGGATCTTGTCCCTGTCTCTCTGAAGTTTGTGCTAAAGTCAGTGGCTTCAGCTGCTGAGGGCTGGGGTCTCTGGGACTGGTGCAGAGCCCCAGCTCTTGTCTGTCATCATCCCTGGCTGTACAATGGGAAACAGGCAGCCACTGGCTATCAGGTTAATTAAATAACAGATGCTGTCGGGGGAGAAGCAGGAACAGCCCTTCAGTTTGAAGAAATTCCCCTTTCTCCAGAGCTAGCCAAATACAAGGGAGGACAAAGGCTGCCCTAACACATCCCCCAGCAAGGGTACAGGGAGACCAGCTTGGGAAATGTGACTGCTTCCCTCCTTGGCAGCTACTTGTGAGTTAATGAATTCCCTAGGTTTCAGGCAGTATACTGCAAAAATGTGTCTAATACATCAAACACATACAACATCTGTGGAGAATTTCTTTCTCCTTTGATTTACAGTTTTAAAAAAGAACAACTTCGCAGGGACTGGAATAAATTCTAAACAATGAAAAAAACCAACCCATTCAAATTTTTTTCAGAAAAAAAGTCAATGAATAGCACAGTAATCAGTCAAAATCATGATTTTATTATTTTATCACCTTGTTATCTTTATATTTCATTAATAATTTATTGTCATAATTTTTACAATAAAAACAACCCTCCTCATCTGCTGGACCTTTACTGAGTACATCAACTCCATTTAGGAGTTCAGAGCCTTCAGAACATTTAACAACAATTAAATACTAAAGCTTCAGTGAGCGACAGCAATATTTAAAAACTTCTTGATGCTTAAATCCCAAGGTTTTCTATTGAAAAGGTGAACATAATAATTATCAAAATGCAAAAAACAATGGAAAATTCAACTGATACTAAGAACTCACTAAATTAAGGGCAAAGAATGTTATTTTACCCTTTTGCTTCCAATCTTTTCACAGACCTGTGCTATGGAAAGCAACTCCTCCCTTCTCCTCCAGCCCCTCTCCAAATTGGCAAGCTGCTTCTCACACTGCATGTTTGCCCCATAGCAAATCAAAGGACAAATGTGAAACAATATTCTGCTGCAAAAAAATTAAAGGACTGCAAGACAAACGTGATTATACAGCAACTCTCAGAACAAAACTGTATCCTGTATGTACTTCTGACAGCTTCAGAGTGGCTCAGGTAAATATTATCTATAGGTATCTCCCTCACACCCTGTGACCAGTGCAACTATGTATATTCAAGTCTAACGTCTAGAAAACTAATAATCTTAAGGTAAAATGTTAAGATCTTCCCGTATAAAACTCTATAAACACTTCAGCAAAAAATCAAGTGTTTCCATGTGACTTCATGAATAATGAAATGGTCAAAGTTTTGTGAGAGCTACACATCCACAGCTCTAAAATGTGCTGCATGCAAAGCTGTTAGCATCTCTCTGAACTCCTTTTGTCTTGGTTTTTACAGCATGCACTCACCATAATGACATGTTTCAGACATCTGCACTTTCTAGATTCTACATCCCCTAAAATTTCTGAGGCTTTAGGAGTCTCAGTATAATCAATATAACCATTATAACCATTCAAATCCCAGACACGCATTGTACCTGCCAACAGCACTGCTAGGAGAGGAACTAGACATTCTCAGTCCCTCTCACAAGGGAGCTCAGCAGCTGTTTTTGTTGCGTAAACTTTAAAAAAAAAGTGCTTAGGTCTATTCAATACATTATCTACAGTCACTGAATCAAAGAACTTCTTTGTGAAGAGGGAGATTTCAAGGGAAATCAATAACTCAAGTAAATAAATCAATAATACAAATAAATACAAACAACGTGGGGATAGAGAAAAGTATTGAAGGGAAAATCTTCGGTAAAGTCAGATGACAAGTACGAAGCTTCAATCTTTAAAGGTTTAAAATTATTTTATTGATAACCAGAATCACTGTTAGGGTTGTAAGAGCTAATGCAGGGAAATATTTTGCTTCTTTTGTAAGACAGCATACAGGAAGGTGAGCGAGATGTGAAAATGCTGATTCAGGTGGTCCATAAATGCCCAAAATCAAGTGTTGATCCTGAACTTATTATTACTTTCACCTTGTTGTGTAGCTTTTCCAAAAGAGAGAACCAGAGATTATAGCAACCATTCTCCCATTTAGGCCCCTGGAAGCCGAAAGATGATCTTTTCTACTGGTAGAGCTTGGGATGCATCTAATAGTACAGATAAATGCAGGAAAGAGTCACATCATTCTCTGTTTCCTAAGTCTGAGAAATATGGATCTGCAATAGCTCTGACTTTCACCTGGTAACTACGTAATGTTTTGTATTGCTACATAAAATATCCTCCTTAGAAAACAGTTTTCTAAATCAGAACTTCATGCAAGGAGGTCATCTGCATGTCAAGGGCTTCGGTAAACCCTCCATTAAGGCTAAGGCTCAACAGAATTTCCAGTGATGAACCAGATGGCAGGTAGCCTACCATTTCCTATTTATTACATGAATTGAGTATGATATTAAAGGAGAGAGTTAATGTTAAATACAGGTGTAAAATGAATGACCACATTTTAGCTTTACTGCTTCTAAACTGATTATCTGCTACACGCTTCCATTTTCAAAGCTTTGTGTAAGTGACAGCAAAATGCCAAACATAAAATATTGATGAAATACCAAGACAAAAAAGCTCTAAGTAACCAGATAATGCTGGGATCTTTGAGAAAGCAATAATTCCTGATTAGTAGATAATAAATTTAAGTCAGAGACAGATACTTTCAAATTAGATTTTGCATTATGTAAAAGTAAAATACCTAATCCTAGGAACCATCTTTTCCCTTAGGAAACAGAGCTGCAGGCCTACATTCTCTGTCCAGGTTCTAGCATCTCAAAGGGTGATCCACAAATCCACAAGGTAAGCACAGCTCTGCCTGGTGTTACAAAGCAGGGAGTGATGCAAAAGAGACTGTGTCTGAAAACACCTCCTGTGCTGAATTCCATGCTGAAGTGGCCAACCAGGGCTGGCGACTTGTTCTTCCCATGCAACACCAGGGACTTGTTCTGAGGGGAAATGTAGGATGATTAATTTTTTTTTCAAAACAGAAGGATGCTGGTAGCCATGTTTTTTACTATCATCGATTAAAACAATCACTTTGGCAGGGAGCTTATGCCCACAGTCTCGACTTTCCAGAAGCACATCCTCTCTATGAAGATCAGTTATACAGAGAGGTGCCCTCATTGTCCTGTTGCATGTAAGACCACACCACTCAGATGCAGGAGTGCTGGGGCAAGTGACAATTTGGTGGCTACTGACAAAGAGCCTGGTAACTCAGTGAAATCCCTCTAGAACAAGTCTACAGGACTGCTGCAGAACCAAAGTTCTCCCACAAGTTAAGGGTAAGCTGTGTGCCTCTCCACATTATTTGAGGAGCAGCAGAGGTTGCAGCACAGCTGGACCAGGGGCTGGCGAGACCTGAACTCACAGAAAGCCAAGTGCAGGCCTTAAGGAACATTTTAGGCTAAAATCTGAATGTATATAGACACAAAGTGCTATTTACAGCTGCTGAAGCTGCAGCTTTCAGACCACATTTTCAGAGGTAGGAACCTCCCTTTGTCCTCTGTATCTTTAGATGTTTAAAGGACCTTTTAGAGCTTTACTTGTAAATAGATGTACAAATGAAATATATGTTTTCACTGAAAGCTGCATAGAGTAAAAAAATGGCTTGTCTTTAGTTATTGGAAGAATATTTGAGCAACATCCTTAAACTGTCATGAACCCCTTTCAGGATTCTGCAAAGTAAGTCTTAAAATTATAGAAGTAGTAGTAGGAAGAAAATCAAATTTCTTCCCTGTTTTGGTGGGTTTTGCCTTTTTTTTTTCTTCTTTTAAGAAGAAGCCCAAATGTGTTTAAGAAAAACATCAATAATCTGTGTTCAAAAGGACCATTGGAAGTAAAGAAATATCTGGAGCTGGTAACTATAATTTCGAAAACATGAAACCAATTGTACAGTTATGAGCTCATGCAGTTTCTACCTAAGCAAGAACCCAGCTAAAAGTAACTAAATTACCAAGTTGCTCTCAGTGGGAGTAAAAGTGCAGAATAAGGCCCTAAGTGAACTGCACCCACCCAGCTAAAATATGCTGTTGCCGATTGATTTTTGAGAGGCGATTTCATTCTGCTTCACAGGAAAAACACATCTCATTTGACGGAGTGTAACAGACTGCTAAAGCAGTTGGTAACCCTTGTGATCAATTGAGGGTCAGGAAGGTTTGATAAATTATTAAACAGTATGAAGAAAGAAAAGACCAGCAACCGTCAGACACATTCTTCCACCCAGCAATATGTTACCTTTATCTTTCTTGAAGTCAGGTGTTTGTTTCATTATTATTACTATTATTATTATTATTACTGCTTCATTATTAAATAATAAACTCTGCCAGCATATGCAATGCTGGGGGAAACTACCATCCACATGTTAATAAGAACACTAGAAAAAAAAACCAAACAGATAAGTGTATAACATCCTAATAAAGTCTGTCACTGAAATCCATAACTCTTTCTGTGGTCAGGAGACAACCAGAGCCTGAATAGAGCAACCTGATTCTCCAGAGTGTACCACTGTGCTGAAGTGACTTACACTTGAGATTACCAAGCATGGGTTTTATAACCTTTTGCCCAATATGTGAAATTTAAATGTTTTCTTTATAGTTCTGAAAACAATAATTTATTGCAAGTTCACATTTGAATTACATTCACAAACTGGGATTCAGGTATGAAACAGTTCAGTTTGGGGCTTTAAGTGCTTACAAGAGAAGTGCTTTATATCCACATTTTTTAGTATTTACTGAAGCAAGCCCTTCACTAGAAACACAGGTTTGCAGGAATGAACCACTAATGAACAGATTTTTTAACATTTGCTCAGAAAGAGAGGATACATTTTTGCTTAATCTCTCTTTTAATGTTCTACTTTTTAATCAAAAATTTTAAGCAGCCTTTGTTAGAAGCCACTTCAGGTTATAATTTCATCTCAGGGATTTATGAATACTGGTCTCATTAAACCTAACAGGAGTCACACGTATGGAAATTGTGGAGCATGGGGAAGAGAATATCCCCTTTCTACAACATAATTCCCAGGATACTGAATGAGTCCCTTGTGTAATGTGTGATTTTGCTCCATGAGTCAGGGGAATGGGGTGGTGAGATCCCGGTCTGCAGCGTTTTGATGGTTTCAGGCCATTGTCAGAAGGTATGAGAAGACTCATGAAGAATTTACTGCTGAAATCTAAGTGCTCCATAGAGAGCAACATGGCGCTAAGTGCTCCAAGGCAAGTAGATTTAGTAACAGTAAACAGGCACCAGCAGTAATACAAATAGAAAATGCTAATAAGTTACTGTGTTGCTGAAATATAGAAGAAGAAAAAAATCTATTTCCAAAGGCTTTAGCAAAAATGTATTTTAAATGTTTTCCTAATAGTCCTAGCATATTTCTATATAGAAACCTGTTAGGCCGATACCTTCATTTTGTACTAGCTTTTCATAGGTTCTGTTTTTGCACCCATTTCCAGTTTCTTCTGTTGAAGGGAAACTACTGTCCCTGGTTTGCATTCACTTTTTTAAAAAATTGTTACTGTATTTGGCTGGTGTCTCATCCATATGAGCAGCTCTTGTACAACTTCCAAAAAATACTGCATTGTTCTGAATCTTTCTACTTCGCAGACATAAATCTGTGTCCCAGGAGCCAAACATCAGACACTCCACTTGATAGGGCTTATACCAGTGACAAATGTGACAAAGGAACACCTTGTTATCACACCAGACATCTGCTCCCACCAGACTCATCCTCAGAGCCAGCAGTAACCACATCCTTCTCCTTACAGCAGCAACAATTCACAAAGTGGCACTGGAGCCCCTGGGATTGCCCCAAATTTGCTTTAGTAGAGACAAAACTGTGAACCAGCAGTCTTAGCTGACAAAACTATCCTGACCTGCTCACTTAAACAGAGCCATGAACCAACCAAACCTCCCTGCTGACCAGAGCAAGGAACATCAAATGAAACACTGATGTGCAATAACTAGAAAATCACTACACAGCTCAGTAAAAATGTAACTGCCCAACACTCATCTATAAACACATGCAACCTGATTGGATCTATAAAACATCCTTTAAAAGGCAGGAGCTTCCAAAGGCTGTTTTTTTTTTTTAAATTAGCCAGTCTTCACCCCAGTCTCAGCTGTGCTGGGCTGAGTGGCTTGCACAGTGACAACATCCCTTCTTGGCTCCATGGTTGCTGGTAACTCCTCCTGGTATACTGTTTGCTCTTCTATAGTCTAGCATGACTAATTAGGATAATGGCTTTACCTACAAAAGCCTAAGCCTCTCTTTAATTTATTTTAAATGAACTTAATGGTTTCTGGCAGCAGCCTGCCTTGTAAGGCATTTCCTCTATTTTGGTGCCTCGCCTGCAGCCGTGTTTTGCATTTGCCCGCATTGCTGTCCCTGCCTCAGTCACCGCAGAACCCACTCAGCACCTCGTATCTTGGTTGCACTTGCACTGTCCCTAACTACTCTTCATATCTCTGTTATCAACATTACTGGTGATCTCTGATGCTTTAAAACTGATAGTTTCCTCCAAGGCAAATTAAATCCATCAAACCAATCAATAACAATAACTATATAATGAAACCTGAGGGACTTCCAAATAAATCTTTCCAGATGGAGTGTTTATCATTTACAGACGTCTCTTCCTGTTTTGGAGTAATGTTGTTAGGGAAGTTATCCTGTTTTATCATCCAATTCCTTATCTCAGATGATCTGAAAATCAACTTGAAACCATATTGTGTTGACTGCGTTAGCTGGGATGGAGCTGGTTTTCTTCCTAGTGCTGTGTTTTGAATTTAATATGAGAATAACATTGATAGCATACTGACAGTTTAGTTGTTGCTCAGTAGTCCTGACTTTAAGCCAAGAACTTTTCAGTGTCTCATGCTCTGCCAGGGAGCAGGTGCACAAGAAACCAGGAGGGATTGTGACCAGGACAGCTGACCCGAACTGGCCAAAGGGATATTCCACACCATAGGAAGTCCTGCCCCGTCTATAAACTGGGTGGGATTGGCCAGAAGCTGCCACTTTCTGCTCAGGGATGGGAGGGCCATTGGTCAGCGGGTGGTGAGCAGTTGTATTGGGCACCATTTGGGTTTTTTCCCCTTGGATTTTATTCCTCTTTCCCTTTTCCATTTTCATTATTATTATAATATTTTACTTTATTTCAATTATTAAACTGTTGTGATCTCCATCCACAAGTTTTACCTTTTTCTGATTCGCCTCCCCATCCCATGGGGTGGGGAGGGGGGTGGAAAGTGAGCAAGTGGCTCACTGTAGTTTGGGGTAAAATTACAAGGTGTACAGGAGCCATGGTTTGTCCCTCACCAGCATTGGCTGCAACACTTCCACAGAGCTGGAGATGAGGCACTTTCCATTCAGAGGAGCAGACACCTGGAGGTGCTCCAGGTCTCCTGATCCCCCTTCCCACAGCTGGGCTTACAGCAGCCTCAGCAATGCCTACGTTAGGGTGAAATATGTAAGGTCTCCTACAGCCCCAGGTGCCCTTGCTGGGTCACTGAAGTGACCTATGGCACAGCCAGTCCCACAGTCTCTGGGAGACATTTGGGACAGCTGAGCCTCACAAAAGCCTGTCTGCTCAGGAAAGATGGCACACGGGCAGGAGAGATCCATCTGCGAGGGAAAAGCCAGCTGTGGTAATGACAGACTACGGTTTTATCTTCATACTTTTATATGTGGCCAACCACTAAAACGTGCCATTTGTAAGCACTAGTTACAGTCTGTAACACTGTGATCAAGAGTCAAGGTGTTTGCCTTTTTTCAACAGCTGACACCAGTGACACAGTAGTGCTGGTTTGCTACAAATTCCTCAGAATTCATAAATATAAAAACTAGAGCTATGAATAGAGCTGCATAATGGGCACCATGGCCTTTCTCAGCCTCTGCAAAGAGGTGAAGAGAGCAGAGAAATCATCAACCAAGTTGGTGAGAGAGGTAAGGGAAAAGTGGGGCTGGAAAATTTGTTTTGTGGGAGGAATTTCAATTAAAATTTTCAATATCCAGGAGTTCTTTTTCTGAAACTGAAATTCAACACTCCTAGTTAAAATCCATCAGTATCTCTGTCCAGATCAAATTAGTCATGTTCTCTATAAATCTTAACATCTCTTTTTATGATTACTACTACAGGACAAAACAGAAAGTCTAGCAGTTGTTCTCTTTCCCTTGTAAAATGTGCAGTAATTTAATTTGCCTCCTAGTTTATCTTATATAGTGCAATGATCAATTCTTTGCAATTTCGTGCTGCCTCTCCCCCACTGGTCAGCAATGGACCATAATATTGAGAGTACTACAAAGAGAATGGCAGCACAGTCAGCAGGCTGAATTTCTGCCCACTGAAGGCAGAATGGCAGACATCAGAAGAAAACTCCTCAGAAAATGTATTGCAAGCTAGCAAATATGAACAGCAGCAAAACTTTTCAGGAAAAAAAAAAATTAAATGCAAAACTTTACACACCAAAAGATGCAAAAATAATCACAGCCAACAATCAGAAGAGCAAATTATTTTACTAATTTATCCCCACATTACTACTTTTACTCTAGCGACAAAAAAATCACCCATGAAAAAATCTGGTGCATTGCCCCCTGCCATATGGTATATATTAAGGCATACATAGCACAGACAGAAAATTGTAACACTGCAGTTTTGTTTCTATCTGACAGCACAGTCAGTCGAGAGTCATGAGAACGCAAAGAAAGAAACGCCGCATTTCTTTCCTTTGCCTGAAACTTACTTCTAGACAAAACATCATCAATCCTAAACATGCAAAAGCACTTCCAGATCAGATATAAGAAAGGCAAATAAAAGTAAGCTACCAAGAACAGTAACTCTCTACTAAACCATCAGTCAATATTAACTGAAACTCCTGGGGGAAAAGATTGCAGTTATTGAAGCCTTTGTCCTCAGAAGAACATTTTCTGATTAAATGGTAAGGCTGATCTTCTGAAGTCATTTCATGTTCAATATAGGATCTTAAAATATAGTCCTGGGGGTGCTGCCATGAAGCTGCTGTTGGGCTGGCCCAGAGGCAGGGCTGAGCTGTGTCCCCCAGAACAGCAAACGCTGCTCCACAGTCCTGGGGGAGCTGCAGCCCCCACTGTGCTTGCTGTCCTATGCACTTAAGGAAAAAAAATTAAAACAGAAAACAATATTCACATCTGAAGCCTAGTCAATGTTCATGTGATAGCAGCCAATACCAGAACGTACATGAAAATTAACTGTGCTGCAGAAATAGGGTGCAGGGGCCCTCTACTACATGACTTCCAAACCAACCTGTGGATTTGCCGAAAAGAAGAAAATTTTATCCAGATGTATGGAAATATGATGATACCACCAAACTAAATATCATGTGTAAAAGGGTCTGAGTTGTATTTTAGAATTTGGGATGCAAATGGGAAAAATATTTGGACTGCAAATGAGGGGTTTAAGTGTGAGCAGAGCATCCCAGGTGCTCCTGTTGCATCAACCAGGTGCTTGAATTTAATCTTAAACCTTGCTTGCTTCAGTTTCATGAATGAACACTTAGCTGAAAAGCCTGCCTCTCCCAGCTGATGCCCCACTGTGACTGTAGTAGGATAAATGTTCCAAGATTTTACTGTGGTTTTAAAAAGGATTTAAAAAATACACTAAGTCAAAGTAACACCCAAGGGACTTACACTAGAGAGCTGCAGTCCCATGAGTGTATAAAGAGAAGGCTAAAAATACAAAGATAAAACATGGCTCTACTTTTTGACGTGCTAATCTGCCCTTAAAAAGAAAAATACCTTGAAGAGCTGCAGCTCTACTGGGAAGTTCCCTCCTTCATTTTTGTTTTGCAATAATGAAAAAAGTGCGTATTTAACTAAGGGAGAAGTTTAACTTTCCATCTCAAGGTCTCAAATATAGTTTTTCATGTTCAAGGCAGATTAACAGTTCAGAAAATGAGCATATTTCCTAATTTACATTAATTTCAGCCCTGCCATGCATGCTAAGTGAGGTGTTTTCTTCTGGGACTTTCAGGTAAGTTGCAGTTGTAACTTCGCTGTTTCACACTACAACATCAGCTCTCACAAATACCAGCCTTTCTCCACATGTCCATGTTCTCTAACCTGGCACTGATGTTTGTCTTGGAAAGCATCTAATGATTTATGAATGGAGTTAATGCTTCTGGATCCTGTTGCTCTTTGATAAACTAGTATATAAAAGGGTATTGCTGGTAAATAAATCCCTTGCATCGATTAGGGAGTTTCTAATTGATCTACAACTATGGGCCAAACATGCCAGATAGTTTGATCTGGAAGAACGTGGGATCCTAAAGTTAACCAAGAGAGTATTATTTAGTGAAGTGGCCAAATCAGCATTGAGGAAGGATATTGCACTGATTAAACTACTTCTTGAGTAGATTGAAGCCATGTCATACAGGTGAATCCAAATAGTGACAGAGCCATTCCAGAGGGAGTCTGAGGGCAACACCATGGTGGCCACGTAAGGAAGATGTTCCATGTCTGCAAGTGAGCTAAGACAATGCCTGTATCCTCCTTCCTGAAAAAATATTCACAGTAGAACATTTGTGATCACTAATTGTGGCTGTAATGAACTGATGTTCTCCACACTTATAACACTGCCTGGTCTTTATTTTACAATTTATCTCACTGAATCACCATACTTCACTTCGAAATAACTTCCATAATTAATTTTCCACTTATTTTTCATTTAAGTGCTTTGAAATACCAGCACTGCACAACTGGAGCTGCAGGTTGTCCTGGCAATATGTCAAAAGCTCCAGGGCTGCCAATACTGTGTATATGGCTGTACAATTTTTCTAGGGTGATACACACAGTTTTATTATTCCTTTCACAGCTCTATGCAGTGTAGTACAAAGTACAGGTATCATTTTGGAAATGACATCTAAGCTTCAAATAGATAGCCACAGAGAAATAGTAATGATGGAAGGACCAAAAACATGCAATATGATCTTCCAGCTTTTGAATGCTTCTTTTTCCCTTGTTCATTCTTGAATGATACATTTAGGAGATCCTTTAAAATAGCAAATTAAGGAAATAAAGCATTTTATCACACACAAATACAGAGACCCTCATGCTGATGACATAAGCCCAGATCTGTCCAACCCATATCAACAACTTACACCACTTGAACTAGCTATCTTAAGATAGTTAAGTTTGGTTATGCTGACATCACTTTTCTGAATAATTAGACTCCTGTGAGCAGCTCCAAATTAGATTTCAGCTAATTTCAGTTTAAGTCAGCTACTGATAAGAATATATAAAATTGTAGAACTTATATAAAAACTGAGTAAACCCTTAAGCCCCTGATAATTCCCTTGGAAATGGTCCAGACCACTTGAACCTATGATTTAGATGTATAATGAGGCAGTCCTCACACAACAAATTATCACACTCCTTTTATAAACAACATGGAGAGATAGGTGCTTGTGATGGGCTCCACAGAAGGCTGCCTATAACTTATGTCCCACTCAGTTTTCAAGCATTCTGTCTTAATAAGGACTACAGAGAACAAAAAAATTAATATATGCAACAAACAGATTGTGATGCCCATAGTTAGCCCTACAATACAGCTATTTCCAAGAAAATGAAGGAAATAAATATTTTTCTTGCTAAGCAAGCACCTTTTATTGTGCTATCAAATAAAAAGACACTTAATAGAGATAACAGCCTATGAGCTAAATACTGAATTCCCAATGTTCACTGCAGATGTGGCATTCAGAGTTTTTAAATCTTTTTATAACTAATTCTACTCACTGTGCAAATGGCAATTTTCAGAGGCGTGTAACATGGGTAGATTACTTCAGGAGAAACATGCCATTAGGGATAGCTACCTTAGTAAATTTAATTTACTTTTGAAGTAGGAAAAAAAGTAAGATTTACTGAAAAATTGGTCAAAGAAGAACACTAAGAACAAAAAGGCTGAATTGAAGGGAGGTCATGGTAGATCTCTGAACAGTAGTGGGTGAGGCAGGTTGGTTTTGGTGTTCTTTGGAGTACTTTGAAATTGTGAAGGTAACAAAAGAGGCTATATTGGTACAGAAAAGTTGAAAATAACCTTCAAGACAAATCTTTGCTGCTGAAGGGGATCGTTTTAATGTGATGTTTTATTCATAAAAATGAATGCATGGCTATATTCAAAGCTGAGCCTGCAATGTCTCAGAGCATTTGGACAAGAAAGTAATAGCTAAAAGACTACATCTGTGCAAGTATAGTTGTAGATATAAGTGTGCTCCACATCGGTATAGGTCTTCTTACAGGAAAAATGAATCCTAGTACAGTATAAGATATCTTTATCCTGTTAGATTTGGATGTCTGCTGGAGAATGTAACAGTTTGATCACAGCTTCCTTCCTGGAGCTCCTGTTGTTCCATCAGTACACATTTTTTTTGTGTATAAAATACATCTTAAAATCCAATATATCATAGAAAATCATATTTTAGAGCTTCTGAGACTTCTGTCGGGAGGATATTTCCTGAAGGAAAGCCTTTCTTTGGTCAGATGGTCTAAGCAGGAATAGCAGCACTTTTGCTTTGAGGCTTTTGCTTTTCGCATGGAGCTTTACTGAGATCTGATGTTCGTGGCCATGCAGTTCTTCCTTGTAACTACTCAAAGAAAGAACATCCTATTCTTCACTCCTTTCTGAAGGGCCACCAGTGGATTGTGTTATATTCAATTTAAAAATGCAGCTATGCCACATACTGCAGAACATTCCAGGAGTGTTGACTGTGAATCGAAGGCCAACTTACAAACTTTTTATGCATTTTACAAAAAACCACTAGTTCTACCTCCCCAAACTCAGCATCTGAGTTCTTGGGATAATTTTTCACACTTTGGTTTAAACAGCTTCATTTGAACAGTTAATTCCTCTGGTCTCATGCTTACTTCTCCCTCACTGCCATTGCTTCAGCAAACATCCTTCCCCTCAATGTCTCCACCATCCCATTCTTTCCACTCTGCTTCCATACTGTCTGTAGACCTCAAATATCTCTCTTTGGATTTTCTCTGCAACCCATCCCTTCCATCTCTTTCCTCAAGTAGCTCTCAAATGACCATCCTCACCACAGGACTGAAGAACAGAGATATCTTCACCTTCCTTCTTGAGAAGAAGTGGAGCTTAGTAAATATCAAACAGCTAATTCCAAGGCAAAGCACCAGGGTTAACAAAGTACAGCATATACTTGTTCAGGGTTTTTTCTGCCATCAATCGTCTCAGAACGATATGTTCACAAAATCCAAGAGCTACTGTACAAACCGTTCAAATCCTCAAGTGACTTCTAGAACTAAAATGACCCACAAAGAATGAAAAATTCATTTCATTACAATGTGCTGTCACTAAAAGTACACTTTTCCCTACATTGTTCAGCCATTTGGCTGAAATCTGCAGAATTCCAGTTTGGCCCACGACAATTGTGGATTCTTTTTGTGTCATTCCCGTTATTTGAAAGGCCTTGTTGTTTTCAGTGTCATCTAAACATAACTGGCCTCTGCTGTAATTAAACTTTGATCAATTTTTTAATGGGATCTCAGAGGAAAACAGTATTTGACTAACATGTATTATTCTGCATGTATTAATCAAGTGAATTCTTGTTGAACTGCTGGAATTTCACATAATAACTACTCTTCTCCATTGTCAATTAGCCGAGCAGAAAAATAATAGAATCTGTTTTCACTGAAATAATACTTTGGTATCTGGAAAAGTCTGAAACTTTTATTTTAATTTTCAACTTCGATTAATTTAGTTTCAGAATACCATTTTTAGCCTTTCCTGAGGCACTTTATTAAAAATACAATATACCTATATTCAAAAGTAGTCCCAAACAATAACAAAACATACATTTATGGCATTAAGCACTTGAATCACTTAGGCCAGCTGTCCCTTATAAATCATCCACTTTCCTGAGTACTGTCATGAAATGTTGGTCAGCATTTTCATCAGAAATCTGGAAGATGTGAAATCACCAACTGTGACAGTTTTTAATGATATAAAAATTGGCCAGGTAGAAACAAATTGCGAGCCAGGTTAGTCCCATGGAACATGGTAAACCAATTATTTGGTAAACTGAGTCTACCTTAAAAACAGCAAAATAATCCCCCCACCACTCCCAGTCCTGTAGGGACAAGGAAGTTTGCAACAGCAAGAACCTGCAGGAGGAAGAGACTTCCCCTAAAGCCTGAGGTGCCCGTGCAGGATCACTGCTGTGCAGTACTGAAGAGGAAAGACCCATCACATCAGAATTGATGCTGGAACTGAGTAAGGGAGCCCCATGTGCTCCCTGTGCCACTCAGAAAATGTGTCAGGTGATACTAGAAGGCAACTCTCTTCTGAGAGGTGTGGAGGCACCCATTTGCCAGCCTGTCACTCTGGTGAACCAACAGATGGTTACAAGACTGGTGCCACAGCCTTTGTCTTCACTAGCAAGTGCTCCAGCCACATGACCTAAGCAGCAAGATGCAAAGACTGGGACTGGCAGAACAAAGAACCACCTGCTGCAGGAGAAAGTCAAGTTAGAGACACTCTAGGGAACCTGAAAATGCACAAGTCTACAGGACTTGACGAGATGCATCCACAGGTCTGGAGGAAATGGGCAGAAGGAGTTGCTCATGAAGTTCAACAAGACCAAGTGCAAGGTCCTGCACCTGTGTCAGAGCAATTCCAAGCACAGGCTGGGCAGAGAATGGATTGAGAGCAGTCCTGAGGAGAAAGACTTGGGGGTGCTGGTGGATGAGAGGCTGGACCTGACTCAGCAATGTGCACTTGCAGCCCAGAAAACCAAGTGTATCCTGGGCTGCATCCAAAGGAATGTGGGCAGCACAGCAAGGGAGGTGATTCAGCCCCTCCACTCTGGTAAGATCCCACCTGCAGTGCTGTATCCAGATCTGGGGCTCCCAACAAAAGAAGAACATGAATCTGCTGGAGTGAGTCCAGAGGAGTGCCACAAAGATGATTAATTAGAGGGAGGAAACACAATTAGGATTGTTCAGCCTGGAGAAGAGGATCCAGGGAAATCTTACCGTGGCCTTTCAATACCTAACATGGGCCTGCGAGAGAGATGGAGAGGAACTTTTTCACAAGTGCATGTAGTGATGGAACAGAGGGGAGTGGCATCACACAGAAAGAGAGTAAGTTTAGATTAGATATTAGGAAGAAATTCTTTGCTGTGAGGGTGGTGAGGCGCTAAAACAGGTAGTCCAGAAACTGTGGCTGCCCCATCCGTCGAAGTGCTCAAGGCCATGGATGGGCTGTGAATAACCTTGTCTAGTGGAAGATGCCCATGGCAGGAGTTTGGAAGCAGCTGATCTTTAAGGTCCCTTCCAATCCAAACCATTCTATGATTTCATGAACTGAGGTTACAGGAGTAGATATTGCTGGGGTTCACAATTTTAGAAGAAAGCTGAAAATTCCCAAAATCTAGAAAATAGAGCTAATCTGTCGTATACCTTCTGCTTAGATATAAAAATTATTCCTTACACTGAAAACTCAGTGTTCAGTATCTATAGGTTATAAACTACTTGAAATTAAAAGTGATTTGATTTCAGTAGGTAAGTTACCCTAACATAAACAAAATATCCCCTAATAAAGGACTTTCAAACACATTGCTAAAGACACTGCAAGAAACAGCTCCTGGAAATTCAAAGGAGAAACATTAAAATTAAAAGTTAGGCACATTTTTAAACAGAGTATGATTAATGACTGGGAAAAGAAATACACAAAGTGGATTCTTTATTTCTTGTAGAACATGTAAGGTCATGCACTTTAGATAATAACAAGAATACTTTCAGCTATAACCTAGAAGTGACTGAGGAGGAGAAAGCTCAGTCCACATTAGTCAATCACTGTTTGACAATGAGCTACCAGTGTGAAAAAAGACACACACTGCCCTAGAATGCATCAGCTCAATTATTTCTGGTAACGATGGGGGAAGTATTAGTACGGTGCTGGTAAAGTATTGCTAAGACATCACTTCAATTATTGTGTGTAATTTTGAATGCTTGTGTTCAAAAAAGATTAACTTAGGCTGGAGCAGCTGCAGAGAAGGACTACTAGGATAATAAGAATGTAAAACATGTCACAAAAGGAGACAGAAAGAGCTTGTCTTGTTTAGAGAGAGGATGACTGCTATCACTAAATATCACAGGGTTGTAAAGGAGCTGTTTAAGCCAAAAGACAAGCATGGTATAAGAACAAAGGGTTGAAACTGGACTTGAATAAATTTACTCTAATTTAGATCCATTTTAATCACTAGGCAAATGAAGCATTGAAACAATTTTGCAATAGGAATTTAAGAGATAAACTGCTATAACCAGCTTTAAGATGGAGCTTAAATCCACACACATTCAAGCTACAGCATCACTGTCACTGCTCCTGCAGCTCCAGGGACCAGAGCCAAACAGAAAGGTTCTCCCCTGGGGATGGTTCCCTGGCACCACAGGGATTATGTGCCAAAATGGGCCAAACCAGCCCAAACTGCAGGACCTGCTGACATCAACATCGTGCTTAAATTGTGGCCAAGCCCTGAGGTTTTTATCTTAATAACTTATCTCTTCTTAAAAAATTGAAAATTATATCTACCTACAAACATTACTGTTTCCAGGTTTTCTGTTAATGTCAGAAATCCACTTTTAAAAACTAATCACTTCTTTATTTTTTCCAAAGCAAAGCTCAAATTACACTGAAAATGTCACTATTGAGTGGACTTGTACCAAAGTTCATCTACAAAAAGGTAGTATTTAGATCATGCTGCCAAAAACAAGAATTACCTGGATATAAAATGAATATTCACTGTTTCTCTCATACTTTATGTGAGTAGGAAGCATGGCTTCAGCCACCAAGGTAGGTTAGGGTTGACTAACAGTGGTTCAACTTAATGTTGTCTGCCTTGTTTAAACAAATCCTGCTGCAAGTACCTTTCTTGTTGCACATGAAGTGATGAAGCGGGGCTTTAATAATAATCTAGCTGTGCTATGGACATATATTGTTTTCCAAACCACTCCTGTATATCATAAAAGGTCATTTCATTACACTGTTTTCCTAAAACCCTTCAGATTTATAATTTGTCCTCAGGGCACAAAAGTACAAAATCTGCTTATGAAGACTCTAAGTTATTTTCCCTTGTATTAGAATAATTTTTAAACTACTTATATCTTCCTACTATTTCATGAATGCCTGCTCTAATTAGATCGACAGCTTCTCACTTTGTTACTCTGAAAACGGTAGGACTGCATTTAAAAAAATCCCAACCAAACACTTCAAGAAACAAACTGCAAATAAGATGGATGGGGATTTAAAGTGTGAGTTCAGTCATGTTTAGAATTATTACTAAGTTTAATGAGTTAAGTTTTAAAATAATAATAATAATAGTAATTCTCATTAACAAGGTTTCTTGTTCATATGGTTTATGTAATCCATAAAACTATGCCTATGATTATTTCCTCTGAAAATACCCACTTGACTATATCCCATTTTAACCACTCCAGAGTTCATGGTTTTTTTTCTCTGGTGCAAGTATTTGTCTTCAAGACGTTTTGGGAGAGGAGGGGTTTGTGACAAGTAAAGTAGTGTGAATATGATACACTTTCCTTTACTAGTAAAACAAGGAGGAAATTTTTTTCAATTAAAAAAGACAATGAAAATAGAGACAAAACAGGATCTTTGGTTATTTTTATAAGACTATGATTCATGAAAGTGAATCTTGAGTGATTTTTTTTGCATGTTTTCATATTGGGTGGGATTTTTAAAATATCTAGCATTGCTTTTGAAGATATTTATATTTCATTTATAACAAAAGATCAAGTGTAAGTACAGGAGGCTCAAAATAAAGCATGCCACAAGATTACAATTGGTAGTACTGAAGAACCAAGACCCTCTCATAACTGGTCAGCAGATGCCTCTGCTGGAAATTGCAAATGAATTCAGTTCAAAATTAAATGCTTTCTGAGTCATTCCCTAGAGACTGGAATTCAGCCTTTAAATACACATGAGAAACCATCAAATGTGAGTCAATAAAACAATGCATGAAAAGCCACTTGTGCTGGCGAGACTGTTCTACACCAGCTTTTGAGAAAGTACTTCAGAGGGTTTGCAACAGCACGAATTCCACAGCCAGCATAAAACCAGATTGTGTCAACAGTAACCTTTCCTTCTTTTTCTCACCCTGTGCCAACAGAGTGACATTAAATACGGTTTCACTTTAATAAATTCACTTATTAATCTAAAAAAAGTTGTTTCCTGTAATTTCAAAGCTATGTTTCAAGGACACTGTAGCTGCACTGCACTTTAGCTATTCCGAAGGCTGAATTATGAAGTTGTTTGTTACCAAAAGCGGACAATACCCTGAGTCTCTGAAGGAGAAAAGCCAGGGTGGGGCTTGGCCCCAGGCACAGACAATGTAAACGTGCCGGTGCATGAGTGAGGAGTCTTGGCTGCACACAGCTGTGGAGGTGGATCAGCCCATGGCACGGAACGTGTGTCCACCTTAGGACATGAAATCTCCATGTGTCACCAGCCAAAGAAAATTAACCATTTGTAGGGTGACCTTACCTCATCTTTGGGGAAGGGACAGGAAACAAGTTCTAACAAACTTTATACATATCTTGTGATGACAGCTTACATCTTAAAAGCTAGGTTTCTAGGGAACATCCCAATCAATTGAATTTAAAATGCTTCATATGCTATTAAATCAAATTCCTGTGTAGTGAAATGTTCTAGTTTACGAAGTCCTTCAGTCTCCATGAGCCACTCTGTCCCATCCTTTTGAGTTCCCTGTATCTAGGGTTTTTTCAGTGCAAAGTGCTCAACACAACACCCTGCCATAACTGAATATGACAGATGTCTTTCACAACTCCTCTGGATGAACAGCAGTGAGCATCAGAAAATCGCATCTCCAGAAGTGCTTTGCATTTCAATCAGTCCTTAGAAAACAAAGCACCTGAAGGCATGGTTGTATGTGAATGCCTGAGCCAGACAGCCAAGGTCCCCAAGCTATACACAGCAAAAATGAAGTCCCTAATGGAAGGATGATCAGAAACAGGCTGAGGAGATCCACCTAGGAGTAAAGCACTGAAGAAAATCCTAAACTTTCCTGGTTTAAAAAAATGAAAAAAGTTCAGTAGCTAAATTCCTCATAAAGATTTCCAGGACAGAGAATGTTACTGAATTTTACATATCCTGCTCAGCACATTTAAGTGGAGAACAAATAAACATTTATTTGTCCCATGCTAAGCACAAGTCCTTTAGATTATCACATACATCTGATAAATTCTTCAGAACAAATCTGAATTCCATACTCATGCTAAATCTTTACCCAAACTTTCATCAGAAGCTAGCGCACACCTCTTTGATAGTCTCAGGGAAAATTGCGGCTAAAGCATACTCCAGTTTATTTGGTTGTCCACTTGGCAGATTATGACTGAAGGTTTTTTAAAAAGTTCATTACATCTTTGCCCTCCTTAAGCAAAGGTTATCACAAAGCTGCCTGTTTGAGTGAATTATGACCACTGGGTGGTCACTAGTGTGATATTACTTATTACATGTTCAGTGATAAATTTAAATCAGTAGATAACAAAGAGAAATCTCTACCAAGACCTTCATTAGGGAATTTAAAAATAGCAAAATTGCAGTTACAGGGAGAAAATGATAAGCTTAATGTATATATGTGCTGAGCAAGCAGATGGCATATTTCAGGAAATGTCACTATTCACATCAAAATTAAAAATTTAAACTTAATCCTTCTAAAAATTAAAACTTGCAGGATGAAACAGTTCTTAAAGATTTTTTTTTTAATCTAGACTTCGTTAGTGTTCATATTCTTCATCTTAATAGTTAGTGCTGTCAGCATTTATTGATTCAGCCTTCTAATAATTACATCATTCTTCCAGCATGTCAGAGAATGTCAAGGTGACTGTGATGCCATATGACTGGAGTATGACTCCAGTGTCACAAAATATTTGTGTCACTAGTTTATCCAGAAACAGACATGGAGCAAAGCTGAGTGATAGAGAAGAAAAACACTGACTTTATTAATAAACTGCTATGCAAAGTGTTTCATCACTTGCTGTAAAGCTGCCAAAATAGCCTTGTCAAGTAATTATTTAAATAGTTTTATTTAAATAAACCAGAGCTCAGTGAGAGTGCTTTGACCAACATTACATCTTCCCAAAACGCCACAAAATCTTTCAACATTCAACTATTTAATTTGACATTATCTGGGAAAAAAAAAAATCCAACCTTGTCACACAGCTGCAAATGAGTACTTGTGTATCTACTGGATTTCTTCTAAAGGTTTTTTTCCTTCAAGCACTCCAACAGCTCAAGCTAAGGCTTATGAAGGTACAATTGCTTTGGTTACAAACTGGACCAATTTTAATAATTGCAATATTTTTCCTAAGAGTTGAAATGAGGCAAGAATTACAGTATATTGACTCATCGGATAAATTTAAATAAATACTTGCTTAAGGCTTTTAATATCTTGAAGTTAAAGTTTTGACCTAAAACACATCTTTTCTTTCTTTTCAGAAGCAAAAGCCAGTGTTCAAATGACCGTAGGTCCAGTAGGTCACCAAAAACAATGAAACTCAAGCAGCAGATGAACTACTAAAGTATTAACAAATACATTTTGTTAAAGAAATTAAAAATCATAATCATTTTTTTCCTCTTTTTCAAGAATTTTGAAAAGTAAGCTGCAAAGCCACAGCCGGACTGACATGGCCACCCTGTAATAATGGACTTCACTCAGTAACAAAATCCAGCAGAGCAGAACTGAGGAACAGCCCTACTCCAAGGAGTAAGGACTTCATGTGAAGCTCTGCACTTTTTCTTCCTGGCGATTTTGCAGCAGGGCTCCTGTGAGGTGATGCTCGCTTATGAGCAAGTGCATTTTAGACACTACAAATTTCACTTCAAACTAACCCCAAATTTTCTAAGCTTAGTAATCAGGAAATACCCCTTGTAGCCATGGCACAAGCTGTAAGAATGGCCTTACCCATGCAAAGGCAGAATCCCTTCTCTGCACCTACCAATAGTGCTGGCAATAGCTGAACTGGAGCAGCATGGGGGGACTCTACGCTTCCCTCCTGTGCCCCAAGAGGATGAGGAGCTGGCCCTGATCCCACTGCCAGCATGAACCTGGTAACCTCCTTCTCTAGTTCATGTATTTTAGCACTCGATAAAGATGTAACCATACCAATCACTCCCTACAAACAGCAACCGCCTTTCACTGGTATATTCCTGAAAATTGGGATATTCATTTTAGCAGATTTGGAGCAGATTTTTCTTGTGAACCATCTCTGAAAACACACAAATGATTATCAGTCACAACACTGACAACAGACAAGCAAACAGTGAATTCAGCTGGTAGGACAGGTGATGATCAGGATTTAACAGAGGGTTCCATTTTCCTGTAAGCCTGATTTTTCACCACATATAATCAACTGTAACTTTGCTTCAAAATGTGGCAAATTGGCAGATATGGGGGAAGCAGTCTGATGACATTTGTTTGTCATAATATGCCAGAAATTAGTTTACAAACTTGTCTTCAAAATTATGATAAAAACAATTTCCCAATACCATTTCACATTTGCAAGAGGCTTCAATGCATCTAAATTGATGAAGTCCAAGATCCCAGTAATTTTTGCTAGAATATGCTATCACATCCTGTTAAACACAAAATGCAGGGAAAATACTAAGCCTGGCACAACCAGAAAGTCAGAAGGGGCTCTGACTGTCACAGAACAATACATGACAATGAGGCACCACAGAACCAGGCTCTGGACAAAAAGTGATGCAGGAAGACACACTGGCAGCCATGGGAATATTTGCTTGATATATTTTTGAGGCATACACACACAGAATGCAATTTTAAGATGGCCCTAAATTGCTAGATGATGGCCTTTTCCCCCTACTTTATTAAAGATACCTCTCTGTTACTACAAGTTACCATGCAACTCCAGCCTGTCAATCCAGCTGAATGCAGCTCTCAGAGCATAATGACAAAATCTTTTAGAGAGGAAAGTATTTTTATTATTGTTATTGCAATCAATGAAGGCTTAATTCATTTTTCCTTGACTTTCCTGCACTATTATCTCTATCATAATAACAGTAATGAATGATAAAGATTGGGTTTTATTGTGTCAGCATGTCTGTACAGAATAATAAAGAAGAAAGTCCTTGCTTTAGACATCACACTCTAGCTGATGAACAAATAGGACAAATGTTATTGCTAAGAAAATAAAACGTAAAGTAATGAAAGAGATTTCAGTCATACATTGACATTTCTCTAATCAATGGCAAACACAAAAAAAATGGAGAAGATGGATTTTAAGGCAAGATTCAGAATCATAGTATCTTTAAGGTTAGAAAACATGTCCAAAATCAAGTCCAAATACTAACATGCCCACTAAACAATATCACAAAGTGACACACCTACTCATTTTTTGAAACTTCCAGGGACAGTAACTCCACCACTTCCCTGGGCAGCCTCTTTCAATGCTTAGCCACCCTTTCAGTGAAGAAATTTTTCCTAATATCCAGTCTAAACGTCCCTTGGCAAAACTTCAAGCCGTTTCTCATTTTCCTGTCACTTGTTGCCTGGGAGAAGAGACTGAGTCCCACCCCACCACAATCTCCTCTCAGGTAGCTGTAGAGAGTGATAAGGTCTCCTCGAGCCTCGTTTTCTCCGGGCTTAACACCCCCAGCTCCCTCAGCTGCTCCTCACAAGACAAGGGTGTGTTCTCCACACTCTTCCCCACCTCTGTCCCCTTCTCTGGACACACTCCAACACCTCAATGTCCTTCTTTGTAGTGAGGGGCCCGAAAGTGAACACAGGATTCAAGGTGTGGCCTCATCAGTGCTGAGTACAGAGGGACAGTCACTGCCCTGGTCCTGCTGGCCACGCTGTTTCTGATCCAGGCCAAGATGCCATTGGCCTTCTTGGCCACCTGGGCACACATAGATCATGGTCAGCTGACTGTGGATCAGAACCCCCAGGTCCTTTTCCAAGAGTTCTTTTTTTTATAAAAAAAGTAAATTTGGAATATGTTGGCTAACAGCACTCAAAGTGTACTGGTTGAACATGGTACTTGAAATTAAGGTGAAAAAAGGAGAGTGACAAATAAATGCATATGTCTATGTAGATGAGGCTGTGTGTACGTATTTATATATTATTTTCCACTGTTAAAAATACCTACAATTTGTACAGTTCAAAAAGTGTTTCAAATTACTGTCAATAAATACTAGTATAGATAAAAATCACCAACCTGTCACAATGAATTGTCAATGTCTTAATATATTTTGAATGAAATCCTTACCTAATTGGAATCAGGGATATTATCAAAGGTATGAGGTGTAGCAAAAACACTGATCAGGTCACAAACTTTTAGATCAGTTTTTGGACTACATGCATTTTATAAAAAATTAAGATGCAATTGAAAAATTCATATTAAAATTCAATTATGCTCTAGCTTTTCCCCATACTGTTTTCTTGCCACCCAGGGGAAACAAAATGGAGGTATATGAGACCTGAAAAAAACATCACTACTGAATAAATGTACTTGCTTAATTGGACCAAAATTGGCCCCAACACTTCAATTAACACTCTGGTTTTGGCTGTGTAAAAGTATTTCTAAAGGCGTTTTCTTGTTTAAAAACTCCAGGGGCCCCTTTACAAGCACTGCCACATGGAAAATACTCCTCTGTGTCTCCAGTGCAGTCATCACCCCGACCTCATCCACAAAGCCTTAAGTGTTGCCTGTAGAATTAAACACTCACCTGCACCCACTGTTCAGAGCTAACAAATACAAGTAATGTCACACGTGCCACACCTCTACAGAGGTTCATTCTCCTTTTCAGCCTTGACCACATAAATACTAGCAGGAGCTACAGGTATATTTAAAAGGTTAAAAGCTTGAAGTATTTTACTGTCATCCTCATAATGCACCAAAGGCGTTTGAAATAAATCGTGGAGCAGACACCATCACTCACTTTAATGAATACTAAATTGTGGACTAACTCAGAGCTTCTCAAGAGATTAGGCAAAATTGGATTTTAATGTCCGAGAGCTGCTGCTGCTGCCATGGCTGGAGTTAGGCAAACCTGACAAGCCCAAGAGTAGCTGTAGAAAAGGATGAAAGAGTTCAGGGTGACTGGACTGGGTGAAACTAAACTAAAACTAGGCCAGTTTAAGTATTTTCTGTGTAGGCTCCCTTTCGTTATCTTGTTCCTCCAACCTTGGGGCATTGGTGCCTGCCTTATCCAATTACACGTGGGGAGTTTTCTTCCTCAGCAGTTAAAATACTTGGAGACACAGTTCCTTGTCAGGCAAGCATGGGTAATTACTGCCTATGCCATGATAATGAATATATGTTGTATTAATAAAACTGAGACCCTTTCCACAAGGCACATATGGTAGTCAATCACTTGCAGAAATGGTCAACTTTTGGCCATGAAGACAATTAAGTAGTAATTAAACATCAGACACACAGACTTTCAAAGTTTTATCATCATTATCATCATCATATTTCCTTACACACCATTTGTAGGTGGAAGTATCCTAAAACTAAACTCAAATGTAAACTTTCTTGACCAGTGTCAGTTTTGCATCAACTCACTATTTAATTGACTGTTAACAAATTCTCCAAGATATGAGTGCTATACAGATACTTTATCTTCCTGTTAATTGGTAATTATACATTGGCAGAAAAAACAGTGTTTCTTTCCAATTATTCCAGAACTCAGTGACTATTTAAACTTTGCTAATTAGCAGCGGAGGGCTGTTACATCTTCTGGGCAAGTTGTATTTGATAATCCCTATTAAAATATACATGGCAGTAGTTGACTTGTAACAAAGAAAAAAAAAGAAAAAAAAAAGTGGCAGTTCAAAGGGTATTAGATACAGCACAAGGCAAACGGGGGCCTATTAAAATTTCCCCAACTGTTCTAATGAGAATGCCGAGGGTCATTTCTTCCTAGTTTACCATCTGTTTGGTTTCTGGCAAATATCTCTGGTGTGAAGGGAGGGTCCTGGAGCCCATTTGGCTTGTCACAAAGTGAACCAGGGATCTACAGCAATTTCAGTAAGTTACAAAACTGCACTTCAAGATCAGTAGCATGTACATAGCTAAAAACTTTGTTTAAGAGCTGTCATTTACCGACTATTCCTTAGTTTTTAGAGCTGTAAGCAAGCACAGAAAGGCAGAGTGAGCAGGGGGGATCAATTTTATAGGCTCACCTAACAAGAAAATGCAACAGTTGGCCTTTATCCACCTCACAATGTTAGTGGGAGATATTTTCCTTTATCTGTCAAAATCTGAAAGCAAAACATTGCTCCAGAAGCATCAGTGTTTGAGCATAAACTGACGCCAAAACCAAGCATCTGAAAGCTCAAAACCACAAACTCCATCCAAGATTAGCAGGAGCCTCGGATGCCTCCAATGCATGGTCCAGACCCACATGCTGACAGAGCTGGGGTGCATTGTCTGTGGTACCCCCTTGGGGTGACACTGTGGGTGTCCTTCAGCCACCCAGGCACTCTCTTTGTCCTTCTTCATCTGGAGATGAAGCCAGCACCAAGCAGCATCACCTACAGTAACTCTGCCCTGAGACTGCTCAGAGTCAAAGCGGATACAGGACCCCGAAACCACTCTTCTCCCCAATTCCCAGCTCATACAGGACCAGACCAAAATAATCCTTCCTCTATAAACTGAGAGGGGGTTTTGGTTTTGGTCAGCTATGCAATCACACATATAATCAAAATACCCAGTGGAGGATTATGTGAAGGTTGCTTTAATCCTGTCAAAAGGCAATAGAATAATAAAAAGAAAAGAGTATAAGATAATTTATTTGGCATTACATTATATCTGGTGATTGCTCTTTCCAGGATTTCCTCTAGGAAATGTATTATTCATCATATTTCAAAGAATATTTTTAACTATTCTTTTTTTTTAATCCCAGAGAGTCAATGTATTACTTAAAATATGTGATCACCTTCATGATATATAAACAAAGAATTGGAAAAGAAAAAAGACTGCAATATAATTTTTCATCTTTTATTTTTTGCTTTCTAGAAGATGCAAGTTCAGGCTCTAAAATGTTTCTCAGGTAACATCACTCTCCTAGTTTCTTATAAATATCCCACACAGTTAAACAAAACCTAAATTTCATGAGGAGTTTATGACCTCACAGTAGAATGGAGTAAACTGTTTCAATATATTTCAAATTACAAGTTGTGTAAACCTACACAGAATATAAACAAAAAAATTTCTGTTACCCAATAAGGCCTATGGCAACACTTTCCAGTGTAATTAGAGCTTGGAATCCACTGTCTCTACTACAACAGAACCTATGGACTTCCACGAAGACCTTTGCAATTTAGATTGGAAGGTTAGTGCATATAGAAATGTTATCATGAAATTGCTTGTTAATTCCACATTTACTAAAAGGTACTCATCAGTGTAGTCATTATGATTTTGCATTAAATTAGGTTTTGGAGGGCTTAGCTAGAAAGGCTCATGTTTCCCACCCTAGTTTGTAAGAAACTAATTACACCAAACTTAAATATAATTTGTCATGTATTCATCATGTGAAAAGCTACCAGGGAGCCAGAAGGCCTTGGGAAGAAGCTGAATGCGTGGAGATGCAGTGTGAGTGGCAGGTCAAAGGCAAGCTTTGATGTGCGCAGCCCAGCACATCTGTCTGCTCCAGCAGCCTGTCACCAGGATGATCCTGTGTAATGAGACAGATTCAGGCCCTCAGCTCACAGCACTCCTTATCACTGCTGAGGGATTAGGCTGTAATCTTCTCCTTTAATTGTGGAAATGATACCATGCTCCCTGCTCCTTGCCTTCCAGAGCACGCAGCTTTGGAGCATGCAGTATTTTCGTTCTGCCAAGCTACAGAGTGGTTCCCCTACCACCCACCAAAACATTTATCCTTACTCTCATTTGCAAGCAGTCATTCCCATCAAACCCACCACCACCACCTTCGTAACTTTCTAACGTTTTTTTTTAGTACTCCTGCCTCCCACTTTCCTCTTTTATATTTGGACTAAGCCAAGAAGTGAGAGCCCCTAAATGACTGTATGGAAGATTCATCTTGGTGGGCAGACAAGCCCCAGAGCACAGCCAGATGACCCAAGGTGTTGAAAAAAGGCCAAACACCAACAAGAACCCTCAGAGACAAAAGCAGAAGAATGGAAAAGCACTGATGGATAAAGAGATCCCACAGAAGTCCAAAATACGTCTCCAGAGACAGACAGAATGTGACTAACCCTGAGGGCTACTAGTGTGGCATATGAAAGGGGGAGACAAAGAGTGGGACTGCCCTTCAGCAGACAGCACTGAAGGACGTGGGAACATTTCCACATGCACACCATACCGATCAGGAAAGGAGAGTGGAAATGACACCGGAGAGATGCAACTGATGTTGTATCAGGGGATCTAATGAAGGAAGAAACACTCTTCTTAAAAGCTGCTTATAAGGATGCTTTCTTTGCTAAAGGGTCTTCCCAGCTTGGTTAGTGAAGTTTCAACACATTTATGTTTGATCCCAGTTCTAATTTTAGCTTTACAGTTTTAGTTTTACTAAAACTGAACCCAGAAAATGGTTCAGCCTGGGACAAAATATTAATATTTATGACCACTATTAACTTTTATACCCAAAAGCTCATGTATTTCTCCCTAAAAATTGTTAGAAGGTTTCCAAAATAAAAATTTCAACAAGGTTCATGTCAGTGTAATCCCACAGAGGACATGGAGAACTATTTCTTTGCCTACCCAATATATACTGAAAAAGAAAGAAAACAGAAAACATAACCTCTAGAACTAAAATATTTAATCTGTTTTTTCTTCAAAGCCTCTTGACATGGTTAACTGTGATAGCTGACAATGATTTTGTCTCCATCAAATAACTTCCTTAATTGGTGAAAGATAATTGTAGTCACAACACAGTAACTCATAGCACAGAAGAGAATATATGTACATTAGGGAGACTTCAAATCGTTGGGCAGACTGGAAGATTATGATAATCTAGCGTGACCTCCTGTGTGAGGCAGACAAGAGAATTTCAATGGTAATATTGCAAGGGAGTAAAAATATTCTTCCCTGCACCATAAGCAACCACTATCAACTCAATTTCAGAATATTACTATCTTCAGGTTTTAAAGACCCATCTTTGCCCCACCCCCATCTAATCTATGATAAACCACATAAATCTTTGAATTGAGGTCTCTGAACCTCACTAGTCTTCAACATTAAAAAAACATAATTTCCAGCAAGCTGAATCTAACTGGAATATCACAATCACTTGCCTCAAAGGAGAAACAGCTTCTTTGCTGATTGGAAATGATGACACAACAGATGGATCCAGGGTTCCTGGAGAAAGTGCTTTATGTTTTCCTCAGAGAACAAAACAACGTCACTCCCACCTACTATTTTACTAAACAATATATTAAATACTGTGGAGACTGCTCGATTTTTCTACTGTAAATGGTAGATTTTAAAATACTGTTAGTTTTTAAAACCACCAAATAATTTTCAGAAGTGTGTCATTTACATGCTAAATGCTTTTTGGAAGAGGCCAGCCTTTTCATCTCTCACTGCAAAGTAGAGATAGAAAAAGTTTATCTAGTCCTTAGTCCTGGGAGCCATCAGTACATTATAGATTGAGCATTCGTATAAAAGTACATTTAAAAGCCATTGCTGTTTTTCTGTTGCTGTTGACTTTTTACTGTGTCTTCAAAGACACTGCACAAGAGCATCATCTGTTATGAAACATTCAGATTGGCTGGGGTTTTTTTCAATATATATACAAGCTTAGGAAGTAGCGAAGAAAATCAGCAAAATGAGTCTTTTATTTAAAATCTTTTGTAACTAGCATTGTAACACAACTGACCCTAATGTTTACCCACAGAAAGTTTTAAAAAAAAATTCAGAAATGGCAGCACTTTTTCTGTGACATAGGTGGAGGCATGCTCAAGACAGAGCATCAGATTTCCCCAGACATGATATTTAAGAATTTGTATTGATGAGCAAAATGAAGTAGCTCCAACTCTGCATGACTGCCTTTGCATCACTTTGGCTTTTTGCAGCCAGTAGACTTGGAGCTTCTTTTGCATACAGAACACATCACCAGTTTAATTGTTGGTTATCTTACAGTGACAGAATGGTCAAAGTAACACATCAAGAGCTAGAGAATGAGCTTTGGCAAGTTAAAGAAGGCCATATTGTTTTTTCTGTTGTACATCACAGGTTACTTAACATCTGTCTCAACAAAACATTCACTGGAACAGCCTTGTTCTACAAATGCAGATACACATTGAGGGAAAAATACAGACATTCTTTGTAAATGCACAGAGGTATTTAGTTTCTTAAAATTTTGTTTAATTGTTATTCTTAAATACTTAGGTGTAATGAAACATGATCTCTATACTTTGCCCAGTGAGTTTGCCATGATCCTCCCTGTGACAAAATACGAACACCTATTTTATGGCAAGGTAGTTTGACCTTCCCAGAAATTTTACATTGATAAGTTCTTTCTGTCTTGCTTATTATGAAGAAAGTACTGAATTCTGGCCCAAACAGACAAATTAACATCTAAACATGCAACTGCAAGTACAGTGCAGTTAGTATCCCCTACGACTGGTACCTGTTTTTGTACCTTCACCAGAGATTGCTTGTTAGTGTCACTGAGTTCCTCCAACTGGAGAAACACAATTATTACTATTATTTGTAAGGATATAAAAAATGCTACCAAGAAACAAACTGCAGAAGGTATAGCTGTCAATTACTTGCACAAATTTAGAAGGGATTATTTAAAAAATGTTTGTCCTTAGCACAGCTGCTACTGTTGAATGCTACAGCAGAACCTGAAATACATGATAATTCTGCAAAGCCTACCATACCCCTTTTACTACAATTCTGCTTTTTGGACATGGTAAATAATTGGTTATATAAAATATCTTGACCAACATTGTGGTTTTAAATGGAAATGGATGGGAAACGTAGGTTCACATAAGCTTAAAGGAGACAGGTTTTCAGCCCCAGAACAGTTAGAGGCTTTGGGCTAAATGCTTCAGTTTATACAAAAATGTCACACCATTTAGAAATGGCTGTTTAAAACAATTTAGCTGCTGGGGCTTTTCTCTCTTAAAATTTATAAAATTTAGCATATTAGTGCCAGGGCTGAGCAAAGATGAAGGTGGTACAGGAAACAACAAAAGCTGCCTAAAAGCCACGGCTGCCTTTTCGCATTGACACTCACTGACTTCCATGTGTTACTGATTACTCAGTCTAAATTAACCTGTTTCAGGAACTGTGTTGCTACCGATGTCCTCTGTACAACCAAGTATTCATTACCCTGGGTTACAGATGGTAAATAACACCGGACTTACCAAATCCAAAAGCACTGGAACCACCAACGCTCTGGGAAGCCTGAACACTGGTAGAAGTGTAGAGTCCAGTTACCAGTAAGCCATCAAAGAAGGTACTTGTCGAAATAGTCACTGAAATGAGAGAAATAAAATGTGTGTGAGTTTTATAGTTAAGATCCTATACATGTTCTGTGAGCAGGCTCTTGCTCTTCAATGACATCCCATCATATAGTCCAGTAAATCCATCTGGATTCCCCCAATATTTATGATATTTCTTTTATTTTCAGTTGGTGCTTGGGAAGTTGCTTTTGCCTGAAGCACAAGCTGTGCTATTCACGAAATGCACAATGAGTCAGAAAATAATGCAAATAAAATACATGGTTTGTAAGCAATTGCTGAGACATTAGAGTGTAGTAAAAGCAATGAAATAACCAGGATTATAGTACTGTTCTTTCTGGACCTAAATAGAGTGCCAAGTTACAATCAACATGCTTATTATAGTATTATACATTTAAATTATATGGGCATCTGAGACATTACAGATTGTGTATATTTAAATAGTTCAGGAATGTATTTTTAAGTGATTCTTAAGTAATAGCAGAAAATATCCAAACAGCAGCTACAAGTAACGTTGGAATCTATATATTCTTTGTTAGAATTGACAATTCTTGCAGTATTTATTTACTTCTTGTACACACTAATTCTCATGTTTTTACTTTGGTGTGTTTGACAAGGTAACCCACAAGGCAAGCCAGTTGATGTAATCTTTTTGGATTTCAGCAAAGCTTTCAATACTGTCTCTCACAAGATCCTTCTGGACAAAATGTCCAGCACACAGCTGGATAAACACATTATGTCATGGGTGAGCAACTGGCTCATGGGTTGGGCACAAAGAGTTACAGTGAATGGGGTAAAATCAGACTGGAGAACTGTCACTGGTGGGCTTCCGCAGGGCTCCAGCCTCAGCCCTGTGCTCTTCAATATCTTAATAAATGACTTGGACACAGGACTGGAGGCAATACTGAGCAAGTTCAGAGATGGTACAAATCTGGGAGGAGCTGTTGACTCCTTCAAAGGAACGGAGGCCCTGCAGAGAGACCTCAACAAATTAGAGGACTGGACAATCACCAACCAGATGAAGTCTCTCTGAGGGGCCTCCCTGTCTTTGTGATGTAATTTTCCTGGTTTTCACTCTTCGGCTTTGTCTGTCTATCATCGTCCGTTTACTACAATCTTTATCCATACTTAATTAAATATGGATAAAATGCATTGCAAATCTATGGCCTACACACAGGTGGTTTTTTTAGTTAGATTACATTATGAAGAGTAAAGAACCTACGAGGAGATCCACACAAAAAGCTCTCCCTGCTGAAGAGCCTTATGACTTGTAGCCTTGTACACTGAGGTTGCACCCAGACCTCAGTTACCACACTCATTCTGCTTTCATACCTCAATCCTTTCTATTCCCTTAACACAGAGAGACTGGTGCTTGTCAGGGATTGCTGATAAACTCTGCTCACTTCCTAAATTACATTTTACCTCCCTGTATTTCTCTCTTGTGCTGGGGACATCATGAGCAAGTGACTGGCCAGGGAACTGAAGCAAGATACTGCAAGGTGACTGCTAAGATATTAACGGGTGATACACCCGTTATATTTTGTATATCTCTGTTCTCAGCAGAGAAACAGTTGGCCTTCTTAAATCCCAACAGTCATTTAGTGTTTCCTCTGTGGTACATATTTCGCTTAAACTTTGTGTTTAATATTTAAAAAAACATTAAAATATTGACAGTAGCTTAATTTATTTTAAGCAGAGGAGCAATATTTAAAGTGTTTAATTTATTCTTCAACTGTTTATATTTAATTATCTTCCTTTCTTTGATTATTCACTAGTACACTGAATAAACCCTGAATCCAACCTTTCTGCTCCTATGACTCCAAATTTCAGTGTTTTGCAATAGAAACGTCCCTGAATTCAGATGCAGGTTCAGAACCATATGTTCAGTTTTTAAGAAGAGGCCACTTCTGATATATGTTAAAAGAAGAGCAAAATACTCTAGATTTTTTTTTTATTTTTTTTAATGAAAGATGTACTAGGGAGAGTAAAATAAAATCAAGCAAGCAAACAATGAATTTTTCCTGCATTTGATGATGAAGCGGTGAATAATACATGACCTTTTCTTCCCTTTATGCCTTTAAACCAACAAAGAGGCAAAACATATGTTGAAAAGTATGCCTATGTGTTATTTTTGAAGACTTGGCAAAAGAGTCAGTGAAAAGCATTGATAGAAGGGCACTGGGCCAGTACTTTGCTGCCATTTTGTTTCCCTGTGGGGAAGCATCTTATTCTTTACAGGATAGGATATAATGCAAAAGCCTACTGTGAACAGGTGACCAGTTTCTCTATGGGAAAGAGGAGATATTTCACAATGCCTGTATTTGACTTTGGACATATTTGTGTGATTGTCAACCCTTATTTTACATAAGCATGTAATAGGTCAATTTTTATTGTTGAAAAATTTCCAACACAGTATGGCTCCCTCATTAAGCCTCTGGGAAACTGCACAACGCCTCTAGCACATTTTTTAAAAACAGAGCACTAGGCTGTTATTATACACATGTCATACATTTCAGAATAATTTCATAGTTCTTCAAGAGAAAAAAAATCATGACATTCTCAGTGATGGTTTCTTTTCTACCCACTTGTGAAATACATCAAATTCCCATAAAATGAAAGAAAACACACACTAAGCCAAGTGATAATGACCAAGAACAAGAAAGCTGTGCTAATGCACAGCCCAGCAACAGGACTGTGATTTTATGAAGGGACTAGGGCTTGTTACTTAGGGCACTCAAATTCCTCTTCCAAAAGCAACAAGAAGTTTTGCTCCACCAGGCTTTGTTTGTGCTTTTGCACTGGCTCACGCCATATGTAGTTGATGCCAAATATCTGGCACTACAGAAGCAAGGACCAATGCCATGACCCACAGGGACTTTGGAAAACAGCTGGAAGGGCACAGCTTCCCAGAGCACCCAGGGCTGGGTAGGCAAAGGGGGCTCTGGCATTGAACCAATGCTGCCCCTATGGCACCCAAAGGGCAACACATAGGCAGGTGCCATCTACGAGCCCGAGCAGGCACTGCTCCATGCTCCACAAGACCCTTCTCTGGGAGGAGAATTTGGTGAGCGAGGAAGTGAGGAGGCCTTCCTGCCACTGGGGTCCGATTGGTTGGGCAGGGGTTTGCTGGATGCTGCCACAGTGCGGCCTCCTGTGCCAGCCCTCCCGGCTGCTGCACCGGGACAGGCAGGGACCCCTGGCTCGCCTTGTCTCACCCCTCACACCAGGGATAGGAGCACACAACCCAAGCTGCAGGTGTAGATAGGAAGCCCTCAATTGCTTTGAGATAGTCCAGTAAGAGGTTTTCATCCAGAAGGTGAGAACATCTTCCTGAGAAACACGTGAGGGCTGTGTTTTGGGACAATCTACTTATCAGACAACATTACACTGCAAATTTTAGAGGCAAAGGTGGTAACTACTTTAAGAGTAGCTCAACACTTCCTTCTATTTTCAGTTCCCAAGATTTTTGCCAATTTTTACCCTCTTGGACTTCTTGGGTTGGTTTCTTTTCATGGTGTCTGCCTCAGAATGATTTAATAACTTAAGGAAGAAGGAATTTCAATCAAAACACTGGCTTCATTTCTGAGATAAGGTTAGGGGAAAATGTGTTGCCCTAGATGAAAAATTCCACTGTCCTTTGCTTTCATCAACTCTTCTGCCTGGAAGTGTGAGAGTGTTCCTCCTAGTTTGGACGAATTATATTTTTTTTATATATACACATATATATATATATAGTTGAGGTTTTTTACTAGTTCCAGTAATAGGAAANAAAAAAAAAAAAAAATCAGAGTTCACACATGCTCAACAGACATTTTCATTTTTAGTATCTAAATATTTCTGGAGATTCTGTCCTCACTTAGTACTCTTACAACATTCTCTGGCTAATAAAAGCTCACTGAAAAAAGTCTTATGAAATATATTTCAGTCCAGCTATACTGCTTTGTTGGAGCAAAAGGGCTTTGTGGATATATCATTTCTGATGATGTTTTGATCTAGAAAGTTTCTCAGTGTTTTAAAGTAGGAAGTCTCATCTGCTGGTTGGAAAGAAAGCGGAAAGAGAGGGATCTTTATCAAAAGTCTAAGCCTTCTGATGAGAGAGCATCAATTCATCCAAAAAACCCCACTTCTCGAAATGCTGAGAAATGTGCAAAATATCACAAAAATGAAGTTGCTCCAAAAGTGTGACCAACACTGTCACCAATAACTTAGGAGACACAAAAGTAGACCTGAGGGCAAAAGTGAACTAAGATGGAGAAGGTGGTGATTGGAACCAGTACAGAGAATAGGGGAAGAAAAATTTTTGGAGAAAAAAAATGGGGAGCCATGAGAGTGAGGGGACCACAGCTGGATAAAATAGCCAAGAGAAGGTGATGAAAAGCAGGACATGGGATCTGCACCTGTAGCCTGAGAACCCTAGAAAGGTTCAGTATGAGGGACTCACACAGTGACTGGGAAGAGAGACCAGGTGTAAAACCCAGAAACAAAGTGTGGGTCAGCATCATGTGCTGGTCAACAGCCACAAAAGCAGCCCACTGTGTATTCTTAGTCCACCTTCTAAATAAAGAGAACAGTGTTTGCAAGATGGATAAGAAACATTCCTGTCCACGAAACACATGGATAGGAATATATGGATTAGCAAACAACTCTAGTTTATTTTGTAAAAGCCTAGGAAATGGGATCATGAAAAAAAAAAAAAAAAAAAATCATACTGGGGGTGGGAAACACCATGGAAGTTATTCTCTGATGATGTTTTGCTCTACCTTTCTTTCTCTACAATGGCTGTGGTCACAAAATGTGTTTCTGAGAATCATGAGGTCCTCAGTTCAATTTTCCAACAAAAGTCATGGAGAGTTGCTGTCTGCAACTCCTGCACATTGAGCACATGCCTGCTGCTGTGCTCATTAGCTAACAAGGCTGGTTCCATGGGCACACAGGCTGGCCTCATCCCACCAATGCCACCATCTCTGGGAAGCTTTGGTGTTACTTCCTTGGGAAGGGTAGGGATGCAGAAGTCTTTTCTGGAGAAGCCTTTCATTTTGCACGACAAGTTTTTGCCAGGGCCCTGGAGCTGGTGCCTCCCATGGGACAAGTAACAGCAGTGCCCCTGGCAATGCCAGGAGCTGACACTTCTCGAGGAGGAAGCAGGTCAGGAAGAATGAGGCTGGCAAAGATTCTGCTGAAATTATACCGTAGGTGGAGGTAGCAGAGTAACAGGAAAGACAAAATGGAGTTTGAAATGTAGTTATAGTCAAATATTTCTAAGAAATTCATGCTACTCTTATAAACATAATTTTCACTGTTTCCAGAGTTATATGCCACACATACTGCATGCTATTATAGAAATCTATTGATCAGTGTAAGTAATTGCATAAAATTCGCCTTACATTCTCTCGAGGGACTGATCTACTCGCCAAAAAGGCAGATGCATTTTGACTGATACTCAAAATACTCAAAATATAGCCAGTGCATCTAAACTGTAAAAGTAGAAAAAGAGCCAGGTGGTGGAAGGGGATCATCTCAGGAAAGACCTGCCACTGACAGGTCTTACCTATTTTGGCTGCTCTTCAGCACCAGTTAAATGCCACTAAGAGGGCTGGTATAAATAGAAATTCCACAGAATTTGCAGCTGCTGTTGATAACAACCACCGACTACAAGGAGGAATTAATAAAGGCAAAGATCTTTGGTGCCCCACACACTGTTTAGGTGGGTCAAGACATAGTCACAGTGTAAAACTACACTTTTGTATACCATAAAGAAAACAGAAAATAATTCTAGTATGTGAAATGGGTTTACCACAGATAGTGGACTTCCTGAAATGAGGTTTTCTTGCATCAAAGCAATGACAGGCATTTTTTATGTTCTTCTCAAGGTCAAAGCCAGTTCCATGTAGTGCTGGAATATTACATCATCACCTGAGTCATGGCTGGAAACCTTCCTCTTAGGAAATGAATAGAAATAAATTATTTATACTGAAGTAATACTTTTGGGCTTTTTTTTTTGCTTTTTTGCTTCACTCGTAAAAAAATATACCAGCCTCTGCACTGACACTGTTCAGAAAGGCCTCTGAACCCTTCACAGTGCTGCAGGACCTTGCAAAGGGAATGGAGACTAACACCAATACAGCAAAGACTGTCAACATCACATTACATTCACAGAATATGCTGAATTGGAAGGGACCCATAGGAATCATCAAACTGGAATAGGAATAGGACATAGAAATCATCAACTCCTGCCCCTGCACAGCACCATCCCCAAGAGTCACACCATGTGCCTGAGAGCATTGTCTGAATGCTTCTAGAGCTCTGTCAGGCTGGTGCTGTGATCACTTTCTGGAAGAAGGGAAGCATTACTTTCCCTAACATCCAACCTAAACTTCCTCTGGCACAGCTTCAGGCCATTCGCTCGGGTCCTGTCACTGGTCACCAGAGCAGAGATCAGTGTCTGCCCCTCTGCTGCCCCTCTTCAGTTGTAACTGCAATGAGGTCTTCCCTCAGTCTCTTCAACACAAGGAAGATGCTCTTTGTCCCTTCCCAATTTGGTCCCCTTTTTTAAGCAATGGAATCTTTCTGCCACCCTCACGCAACGCCAAACACAAGTGACCCATCTGGGCATGCAGTGCTGTCAGGGCACAGGTAATACCAAATCCAAATCCTTAAAATACCGGACCACTCCTCAAATGCCAACTACAGATTAAATTGCTAGTAAGAAGACAATAAGCCCTGATGCCTTATTTAAAGGCAACTCTTAAGACTCCACAGAAATCTATAAATAATAATTTATAGAAATCTATAAATACTAAGGTAGAGTTTTACATGTATGCTTTCCAAATAGTGTGCTGATAAATGTAAGTGAATGGTGGAGAACGCATTGTTACAAGAATCGGAAAACGTATACACTGAATTGCACTCAGAACCTTATTACTAAAAAATGAAATTTTTAAGAGACTAGTGAAATACATGTTGACATCAAACTAATTTTTACTGCTCACAGACATACTCTGCTTTCAAAAGAACACAAAATCGAGAAATTCATAATTATACAGCTTTTTCAAATATGAACACCAGACAGACACGCAAGAACAGTATGAATCACAGGTCTACACATCAGTCAGCAACAACAAAAACAGAAAACCCACAGGATTCTTACTCATATGGTTTTGATTTTCCCCAAGTAGGTGGAAGAAAGTAGAAAAAAGACATCTCAGAATGGTTAAGTAAACAGATATGCAGTCTTACAACTGAAAGCATTCTCACTTAGGTATTGGTTTTCTGAAGCCCACAACCAAAGCATTAAATTCACAATAACACACCAGTGAGCTCTTCTTGAGGGTGTACAGAACAGCACCTCACCAGTAATTCCTCTCAGAAGCAGGGGAGTAAAAATGCACAGGTTTTGAATTTGTTCTAAAAAATCTGATCTGGTCTTGCTTTGTGTTACAGTATAGTTTCAGTGCTTCTGCCCCATGCTCCATCAAATCTCTGTGTCTTTATAGCTTTTCAAATCCTTTCCTAAATTGGCAATGAGCAGCAGAGAACTGAAAATAGATTGCAGATGTGTGGCAAGATGTCCGTAACATGATATCCAGAGACATCATTTTTCATTGATGCAAAGAGTAGCCTATCAGCCTTGTGAAAGGACTATTTGCAGAGATATTACTTACATTTTTGAAAGTTCATAACAAGACAGTGATGATAACATCAGCAGCAATACAAAACTGTTTATTCTTGTATTCCTAAGCTATAAACGATTGGTCACAATTGTTTACATGGTCCAAGATGCTTCAGAGTTCCCACATCACTAAAAGTGAAAAGTCCAATGGTTAGAGCTGTGAACAGACATCCAATGTGACACCCAACAGTCTGACTTCCTAGGTATCAAAATCCTTAACTTAAATACATTTCTGACCATATTCAAAGCCAGAAACTTGGCCACATTGAGCAGAGAGGTGCTTTGTTCCAGCTGGCATCACCAAACATGTTGGCACAGCCCAGAGACCTGACAGAGGAGAGGTAAGACTGGCTGCTGTCATAGCAGGCTGCTTATAACCAACAGATGGGCAATTAAAGCTCTCACCTAGGTAAGAGGATTCAAATCTGAATTTCCCAAAGAAATATTAGTTTAAAATATTTTAAACTTCAGTGCCTGTGTGGCCCAGCCACTGTCCCCTAGCTGCAGGCACTGCATTTATGGGAAAAAGTGAATACCAGCTGGCACACAGAGAGAGGCACGTCCTCTCCTCCTTTTGGGGCAGCCTTCTTGGAAGGAGAAGATGGAGGTTTCAGTCAGTGGCCCAGTGAATATGTGCTACTGCTATATAAAGCTCCAGAGAACATCACATCTATTTATGTCACCCCATTTAGGCTGTAAATCTCCCCCTAATGTTGATGTTTAAAACAGACCAGATGAATCACACTCCAGAAATGTCTGATTCTCCTCACTGACTATAAAGGGAGCCTAGACTGTAAAGCTCAGCTGTAGATGTCAACACTGAAGATGGCTAAACTGAGATTATTCCCACCAAGAGCCATTCACACAGAGTAACTTAATTTTCCAATTTCTATTAAAATGTCCAACTACTGCCCACATCAGGGGAAACTGAGCAGGAATTAGGCATCCCTGAACCCAGAGCTCAACCAAGGACATGAGAGACAATGACTATCTTTATCTTCTTGTGTTATGCCAAATATATCACTAATGCTTAGCAATTTAGCAAGCCCTTGTGGTACCAAAACACTCCAAAGGGTATCAGAAAATGTCTGTTACTCCATTTGATAATTCACAGAGGCCTGAATAGTATTAATGGTGTTTAAGCAGTAAAAACAATAACCTGCATATGAAACAAAATCTGTTTCACTAAAATACACATCAGCTCTGTCTCTAAAAACTAAACCACTGAGTTAAATTGTGAACCGTAGACAAAACAAGAATAATCATCTAAATACCATTTCCTGCAACGATTGAATAGAACAGTTATTTATAGTTTTAGCTTAAGAAACATAAACCAAATCATATTATTTACTGAAATGCACCTCTGGGCAACAAAATATTGTTAATGAGAGTTATTAGCATAACATAACAGCCAGTAAAATATGATTTAACAGTGTTTACATGATGGTTAGACTCAAATTATTGTGAAACATATTTTATCAGTGATAGTATATTATTTTTCTTATCCAAAGTCCCGGGAGCAGATGGGAAGAGATGATGGTCATTCCCAGACCTCACCAGCTACACAGGGCATGAAACAAGCCTGGTTACTGGTGTATGTTGGAACTGTTTTGGGCCCTTATTCAGCAACCACCAGTCTCCTTATTAAGTTTCAAATTCTGTCATGTTTCTATGAAATGCACCAACATAAAATTTTTCTTAAAAACAGGTTACACATTATTGTGATTACCTTTTCATTACTCTAAGCCTGAGAATATTGACCCCCATTTTGAAGCCTAACCTTAATTTTCATGCCTTTCAAGTTTATGTGAGGTTGCCTGTTTGATACCCATACATGAAAATTTCATATTGTTGGCTGTGCTCTCAATAAATTATTTAGAAGGTCTGAATATTACTGCACTGTGCAGATTTTGAGAAGAGTTTGGTAAATCCTTTTATTCTGCTGTCCTCAAAAGACAAACAACCTCTCAGAACACATTTAACAATAGCTTTAAAACAGAAAATTAAGGCTGACTTGAAAAGAGAGCAAGTATAATTATCTACTAGAAATTTATCATAACTCAGTAATATCTAAACATTTGCAAGAACTTTTGTCTTAATATTAGCTAAGGAAGCACGCCGTCTAAAACGAGATTATTGAACATGTTTACTTCAGGCTAAAATAACACAAATCCTCTTACAGACACATGAATTATTATAAACATATATTGTGAAATGCAGGAGTTCAAGTGGAGAACAAGGAAGCATCTGGCTGCCCATGGCTTGAAAAGGTGCACTGGGTGAAAAACTGACTGGCTGGCTGAGCCCAGAGAGTGGTGGCCAGTTGCAAGTGGTGCTCCCCTGGCTCAGTATTGGGGGTACTCACAGTCAGTTTATACTTTTACAGCTTCAGGTGACAAGGAGCTCCACCCTTTAATTGCATAATGTATGAAAATATTTTTCCTTTATTTTTACACTGTTTTCTCTGAATTCTTGTATTTTTAGTATTAGTGAAACATTTGCTTTATCAACAGAATTCAACATTTATAGATAACTTTCACAACTCTCTCAACTATTCATTTTCCAAAACTGAGGAAACTTGCTTTAGCTTCCCATTACACAGGGAAATATTCTCTCTCTCTCATCATCTAGTTTTACTGTAGTTTTTCCAAGCAGAGGCAAACAGATGCAGCCATAATATAGAAATCTGGGCATAACATTGTATTTACACACCCAGTAGCAAAAATTATGCTGGTTGTTTCAGTCTTCACTCCTTTCTTCATAATTCCTAAGGTTCAGTGTGGTGATTTTTAAAATTATTCATGCTTAGCATAGAGGTATTATATTTTGAAATTCACTTCCAATATCCCGTTCCACACATTGTGCATCAGTTTTGCCTGTGTTCTGCACTGCCACCACCTTCATTTTTCAGTAACACAGCATTAAATTTTACCACCTTGAGCAGCATGGTATATGATGCTGTTACCTTCCTACTAAGTTCCCATTATCGTTTTGATCACTTTTAACTTCAGGCATCAAGCCATGACAATGACACTTCTTCCTCATCAGCCACAACTCTTCCTCCTCAGAGTGGATTCTTTGAGTGATATAACTCAAGTGAAAGCTGGTATAGTCTCATAGTTTAGATCATGAACAAGAGGGAGCAATAAAGTTTCTGACTCCATTTATCTTTAACATATTTGTGCTTATCTCCTTAAACCACAGCTTAACAAGATTGCTTAAAGGACTGCAGAAATTAGAGACCTTAAATGAGCTGGTGCTTGGCAGTCTAAATACACTGGGCATCAAATATAGCAGCTGTGCAAGGGACACACAGGTATCTTTTTTAATACCAGACTTGGGATTCATCTGCCCAGGTGTGAGCATGCAGGACATCATCCTTCTCAACCAAACTGCTCGTCTCAGAGTCCTTTCTGTACAGCCATGGTACCCAGCAGAGCCAGCAGAGTCTGAGTTGCAGCCTGTCCAGACCCAAAGTAGTTGCCAAGTCAGGCTCTGGTAGGGTTGGCTATAGACCCTGGGGAGCAAGAAGGCAAAAATGCACAAGAGTCCTGATTAGAAGGGAGAAAATAAAGAAAATTAGCATGGAAAAGTGAAGACTGAAATGCACTGAAAGTTGCTGAGAACCATGAACAGAAGGAAGAGGACCAAAATACATCATACTGTATTATTATAGGAATGGACACAAGAGTTCAAAAATGTGATTTAATTTTGTATTTATGATTCATGCAACAAAATAATTCTGCTGAAGTACAGTCGCTCATTTAGTTGGTGAAGAATGTCATTAAAAAAAGAGCTAGACAACCCCCATCTATAAACTGGAACAATACTACTAAATAGCCTAGAGATTGATTGACATTTTAAGTTAAAGAATGGATCAAATGAACATTTATATGGGAAAAATATAGTAGGGCTTATACTAAATCTAAAGCAGTATTTATGCTGAATTCTGGCATATGTATGACTCGGCTGTAACAAATGTTAATACAATCCTTTGACCATATACTGTATATTAATACTGCAAGGTCGAATCAGTAATAAAAAATACCTGTTTCCAAAGATTCAAATAAAAACAAATGGAAAAGAATCTGAAAAAATAAGAAGAACATTCACTAGTCCTCTGACATTTATAAACATCTAATGAAAATTGAATCAAACGAATGAAAATAATGTGCTTAAGAAATAAAACACCTAAAGTAAGAGCAATATTAAAGCTCAGTAGCGCCTGTTTGTCTCATCTTTATGGTTATGTGGCAAAATGGGTCAGAGGCAGACATGGAGACAGTCATACAATACATGCGCTTATCCTTTACAGTGTAATCCTTCACAGTGTGGTTTGTAAAGGCTGAGTGTCCCAAGTAACTGACAGCTACCTCAGGAAGGGTATGGCTGTAGGTACAACACTTTATGAAGAGCTGTTGGTTCTTTGTGTTAGGTTTTTTATAATGGCTAACTACTGAACAAGAAAGACAGAGGGCTGGAACAGCAGCACTGTGGCACGTTGTGATTATGAAACATTTGGCAGGGTTCTGGGGGAAAATCCAGAAACTGCCTTCTCTCTATTTAGCTTGGGCAAAGGGTTGGATCTGAAGATAAAAAAGGTTCCTTCTAGACTCCTGTTTCTAGACAGGTAACAGATACTTTGTCATCTCTAAATGTTCACAAAAAAGTCTGAGTCCAAAATTCTGGTTAGGCAACCAGCCAAACCATGCACACACAGAAAAATACAACTGCAGCACAATGACTTGTGTTGAACTTGTCATTATCTGTTAGTTGCTTGTTAAATACTTTATAAATACAGCAAATTCCCAAGTGGTAACTTTCTGTCCTTAAAAATAAAAAAAAAAAAAAAAAGGGGGAACAGCATGGTTTTTGTCCCTGGTGTGCACAACTACCCCAGATAATACAAGTACAAATTCCCCAAGCCAGTAATCCCCAAGGATTTTTAACAAATCACTTCATGTCCTCTTTCCATACTGAAATTCCTTCTGCTCTGCACATCCCAGTGAAAGCGATAAGTATTCACAACCATGTCCCTGCTATGACTCATATCTTGTTAGAACAAAAAGAGGCTCTTGGCTCTCTGGAAAATAAATCCCACAGCCGCCTGCCTTGGATTGCTGCAAGCCTACAGCTCCCTGGCTTGTGCACTGTTGTGTCACAGAGGTCTTCATGTCCCACAGGAGACAATTACTAAGAAGTACCTCCAGAACAGGTGATGTTCTGCATATTATTATAGGTGGGGGAAAGGGCTAAAATGGTAAATATATTTCAAAAGGCTCAAAAAGCACAGTTTCACTGTGGGAAAGTCAGTCCCCTGACAAGCTAAGCTGTGCAACTACCACAGCCACTCTCCTAGAGAAGAGGATATTAGTGATAGGAAGAACTAAATTAATCGCCAGAAAAACTGGTATTGGTATCCTCAGCAAGAAGCCAAGCTAGTCAAGAGCCATGATAACTAGCAGATCTCTGCCAGAAAAAGAATGAGTAAGAAGAATCAGATAAGCAGAGTACAGAAAAATGGATCTAGATATGAGTGTGGTCTATGCATCAGCCGGGATGCACTGTATGCTGAATTTTCAAAATATGGAATAGGCAGAAACCATCAAGAATGCGGTGAAATACATTTAAAAATCCACACAACAAAGGGTGTTTTAGGAATCCACCTCTGTATATTTTTAACCACATTAGTTCAGAAACAAATGCATTCTCCTACCTAAAATCCTAAAAAACTTGGAATTTGCAATTTCGCTAAATAAGTCTCTTCAATAAATAATATTGGCACTGCACTATTCCTATTATTTGAACATTTATTGTTATCTTGAATATCAAAAGATAGAACAATAAAAGGCTTTTAGGAGGCTGAAATGCTTAGAATTTCATAAATGATACAATATTCTTACTATGCCATTTTCAGTGAAAATCAAATACTTGGATTCTCTAGTATCATTTCAGCTTGGAATTTAATATTTCAGTTCATTTTGTTAAACTGCAATGAAAAATCCCTATTTTTATCTAAATCAACATTTTAACGTCCTTTCCAAACACTTTGTGCCAGGTGGTCCCTCCACCTTGGAGCAGAGAGGCACTTCACTTTGTTTCAACTTTTACAGTCTAGTTACTACATCCAACCTTCCAATAGAGTAAAGGCAGTAAGATCCTAATCACAGACTTTCTGATACTACATATCAAGAAAATGCAATTTAATCTTGAGATGACAAAGAAAAAAGTGAATTTCATATTTAATTCAATTAATTTGAAAACAAAAGTACAAAAAAAAAAAAAAAACCCTTTTGAGTCAAACTCCCCTTTTCCAAAATTTTGTTTTACAAATTAAAAAAAGAGTCAAGAAAAATGGTAGACTTCTTCCAAGTAAGGTTTTCATTCTACAAAAGCTGCATTTTCTATTATAAATCATTCCTCCTGGAACTGTTTTTATTCCATTTCCTAGAGAGCAAAGGGGTACTTTGCCTCTACTTGAATGTATTGTAATGCCTCCTTATGACTTTTTTTTTCCTCTTTCACATCTGACATATTTTTCCTTATTGCTAACCCTGAAATAAACATGACTAAACACAGTTTTCCTGTGAGCTCACATACAAAAGTAGTTTGGGTAATGTATTCATTGTGCTGTTTATATTATCCTGTCAAAAACAGGGAGAACTTGGCAGTTTCTCAAGTCTTGAAGAATGAAGGCAAAATGAAACCAAGCTATCATTAGGCAGTGACCCTGAGCGCACTACTGTAGAGCTTCAGGACTTGTCTCAGAGTTCAAGATGAGATCTACCTCCAAAATCCCTTGGAAAAAAGGTCATACTATATATATATTATATATTATGTGATTTATGCTGGTTTTAGAGTTCCACTTTCTCACTCAAGGACAACTTCCTTGTCCCTCATCTTTGTAATGAGACAGAGTGTGCACCCTCCTCTCCTTTGCATTCCCACAGGCCTCCAACGGCAAGGAGAAATACGTGCTACAGAGACATATTACATCTAACTATCTCAGAAAGTCAGACGGCAAAAAATTCCAGCCATTTAAGTCAAGAAAACACTCTTGGAATCGATATTTTTGGATGCACAACAGGGTATTAACCTATACCATTGTTGTGCTCATTCTCTTCTCTGTTAAACTTCAAGTTTGCTTTTTGCAGCAAACAGAATTGTGCTTTATACTGTAGAGAAGCGCTCTTCAAAAGGGAAAAGCACTGCATCAAAGCAAGATTTCTGCCTTGGACCACGGCAAATTGCTTGGCAGTCCTTTTATTATATTCGAGGCGTTCTCAGGCAGCTGGGCCTCATTACAAGCAATGGCGCCTTAGCCATTAACTTCAGAGAGATCAGGATAAAGAACTACATGCAATGAAGATAATTTCAAGCATGTTAAGCAAGAAAATGAAATAGTGTGGAGCACTGCTAATTCTGTATGCTAAGTGTGCTTCCTGGTGAGTGCTGGAACACCATATATGCTTTCGGACAGATGCTCCTACAGAGTTTTTGTTTTCCTTCCGGCTCGGTGGGGGCCTTGCAATGCCACAGCAGAATGAACTGCTAGAAGATCAGGTCCATCCCTCCCTCTTCCCTGTATCAATCCCAGAAAGGAAATACTTCCAGGCAGAGCACTGCAGAAAGTAGCTTTAGGGGAACAAAAATGTGGTTAAGAATTTGTCTGTATAGGATTTGCTGATTTGTTTGTTGTGTGTTTTAACAGCACTGGTGTTGTAAATTGGAAGATAGGTGATACCGGCATTTGGGGATAAGACCAGACAGAAAAGTCTCAACTAGATCTATAGCCTTCCATAAAGGTCTTTATGTTTCATACACCACCCACCAGTAAACACATGAGGCCATCTCACCACTACAGCTGGGTGTTTTGATCAATTTGTGGTTCAGCAGCCACATGGCAACATGCCAGTCAGGGCTATCCCACCTTTCCCAGACATACCTACACTCATTCTTCAGCTGTTTCATGTGATTTGTTCACTGTGAACTATCACTGCTAGAACCTGGTCCAAGTTTAACCTCAGACTAGCTCCAGGACTTGCACAGTAGACTCAATCCTCCCCGCAAATATTTCTGCTTTTCTAAAGAAATGCATTAAGTGTTGTAAAGACAAAATTCCAGCTTTCATCTTACAGAGGTTGTACAAATTTTAACTGAGCCATATTTTTGTGAAAGGTACACTTAAAAAGAACTTTAACAGCTGCTATCAGACTTTAGGTGATTAATTTTGAAGTAGGTTCTATGAAAGAATGAACAATAACAGCTGAAGGTTGAGGCATTAATATTAACCTGTAATAAAAGGAATGATGTTTAAACCATTCCTAGAAATAAAAGATGAGTACCTGGTCCTAGAGTGCTGGAAGAAGCACATAGCTTAAATTATATCCAATCAGGCAAAATACAGATATTAAACATTTATGAGCAGCTCTGATATATTCTGAATTAATCAGTTCTGCACATTTAAATGTTTTAATATTTAATGCTGCTACCTCAACAGTCCTGAAGAAATATTAAACTTTTGTATAGTCCTTTAAAAGGAATAGCAGGAGATTTAACTACACAAAATCTGAATTGTGGCTGTAGGTTTTGTGCTGCGCTGTGTTTTGTGGAGAACCACAAATATAATACATTGAACTATAACTGAAATTCTGAACATTTTCACCACAGATGAAACAGAAATAAGGACAGCAATAACACAAGTAACAACTATTAAGCCAGGAGTAAGTACATGTCCAATCTGATTAAGTCTCTTAGGCATGATGGATTACTCATGAAGGCTTACTAATATCATACTTTGGTGAAATCTCTCAGATGAGTGTAAATGGCATGCTTAAGGCATTTAGACATTGCAACGTATTAATGTTAGTGTGTTAGTAAAGTAAATCTTCTCCAAAACACCAGCTGTGGTAAGCAAAATGTATCTGTAGATAGAGATAGCTAGCTGTCCACAAATTCCCTCACTGTAAAAAGCAAGCACTCTGAAATTTTTTTCACTGCTGTCAATAATGGTAATTTTAAATACAAGAACTGTGTACTAATTTATAAGTAGTTTTAAAATGCAGTGTTTAAAATCATATAAAAGTTGAAAATGAGGACATGAGGACCTTCTTAGAAGAGAGTGAGTCATATATGGTGCTGATTCCATTATTAAAATGCTTGCTTTGATTGTAAACATGTTTCTGAGATTCTCTATTTTATTACCCCTGAATAAAGTAAAAATTACTTGGAAAATTCTTAGATAAAACACTGCCACACACTACTAAACTGTCGAGGTTTGATGGAAATTGTAAGAGGACAACAAACAGCATCAAGCCTCTGCTATGAACAGGTGCTCATTTCCATATCACTTTGACTGACAGTTTGGAGTTCAGACTCTGCAACACCTGAACTCTCACCCATCTCTTTGCTCCTTGTCAGTCAGTGTAAATTCAATATATCACTCTCATTCTGCATGGTTTTACCTACATTTTCATCACAGACCGCAAAACTGGATTTACCAGTAGTATTAGGTTTATAGCATGGCAATTTCAAAGAAAACCATAACAATCAGTAATTCCTTGTAACTGAAGGCACAGCACATAAAAATCAGTATATGTAGTTCATTAGCCAAGACATAGCCTGGCTCCCATATCAGTTATTTTTAAAAACTAAAAAAATCAACAAAACCTCCCTCAAAACACAAAAAAAAAAAAAAAA